>CAWUFW010007117.1:600000-1051343 GCA_963921515.1 Calotriton arnoldi
TGTACAAATGTAAGTTGATATTTCATGTATAATACGGGAATTCTGTAATTCCGGTATAAACTTCAGTCACTAATTTCTTTATAATCAGTGACTTGTGAGCACTAAGTTGCCAATTATAAAGAAGAGACCAAGAACTCGATTAATATAAGGTTATTACAGTCGAGCTCTGATGTCACAATGCCTGCTGCCAGAGCCACCAGCCGAGGTGAAAGGCAGGTCATGTCACAGAGCATAATTAAAGCAGCTATTTAAAGCAACAAATGGAATGTTCCTTTTCTTTCTTCTGCTCTACTTTAATAGCTTGCAATGACAAGCAGAGAGAATGTGTTTATTTTTTGCACTCCTTAGATAGTGAAAAGCTAGAATCTTTCTGCATGTTTCACACATTCTGAGCTACTGTTTTTTTTTTTAACAGGTTTTTATTGATTTAATCTTGCACTAGAGGTTTTATTTTTATTCTTCATGTTTGCAAACATGCTCACTTTTTCATATGAAAGAGCTATGCACCAAGTATTTAAGTGCTTTGTGGGAAAGGTGATGGTGTGGACATGCATTATATGTGATAAAGGAACTCTGAGGTGACTTGTAGGATACTACAAGTCACCTCAGAGTTCCATAAACGTACAAAAGAACTCTGCCTCCAGCCTCATTCCTCTATATGGTTACGGAACTCCTCAGTGACTTGCAATAACCTTATAATGTACAGCAAGGTGTACTTTATCCCTTGTTTCATTAGATCAGTGCTAACAGATTACGTAACAGTTCTTTCTCAACGCATTTCGGTGTGAAGAAAGACTAAAACTACCTTCCTCAGGACATACTGAATAAATATTCTTCCCCAATTGAAAAATTAAATGACGTGATAATACTTGAAATGTAGAATCTTGTGTTAAAAACATACAAATGGTTCATTTATATTAGTAAAGCTTCATGGGTTAACCTGTATCCTTCCTATTTATATCCCTTTACGAACAATCAGGAGTGGTCAATGTGATTTTGCTCTCAAATCTCATGTTTTGATGTTAATAATAATAAGCCACCAGGGAAGCAGAACGACGCCACCGAGAAAACAGGACTATCAAAGGGTGTGTCCTGAACTCCTCATTTACTCTTAAGCTTGAGGGGATGTCCTTGTAATAACCTTGATGTGCGTATGACCATCACTGCTTTGCCTCCATTAAGGTCAAGAACCACTCAGTGCGCCAGCACACTCTTGGTAGTCCTCAAGCCAAGCTGAGGTTTGAATCTGCCTAGTGATACGTCAGAACTGACCCCTGGATGGGCTATGGTATTTCTCAGTCCATCAGTTTTGAATATTATAAACAAGAGAATTTACTGTGGGGTAACGACAAAGTATGCAGTCAAAGGTAGCTCAAGAATGTTGTCCTTGCATGCCTACCTACAGATAAAATAATACACAAGCAAGGGGGGTGGGAGGGAAAAGATTGCTGCAATGTGTCATGGTGTACCCTCCCTTAGCAATATATATCACTACAATATGTGTCACAATTCTGGGTGATGGGGCCCCTCTTAATTAGGGTTCTGAAACCAAAAAGGAGAGATTCAACTCTAAAGATTTCCCTAAAAAGTACAAAGGCCCTCAACTCACAGAGGTGAAATGCTTTATTATTGGACCAACAGCCAGTTACTCCTGTGGCTCCTCCAGAGCTCTTTTGAGAGGAATAGTTGTCATACGCCTCAAGTCAGAAGAGGACCAAGAAACAAAGTTTAAAATGTGTAGTAGCATGAAACTGAGTAGGTGAATTATATTGATCCCTTCCTGTCAACATAGTTAAAATAAATGCACTTGCAGGACTGCATAATTCAGACCTTCACTTTGTATCGTCAACATGTTTCTGCCCACTCTGGATGGCCTGCCTGGTCTGGGGTATTTGGGAGAGGAGCCCAAAATGTGTAACCTGCCATCACCAAGGTGAGGAGGACACCACTGATGAAGCACGTCTCCTTTGTGAGTGAGGGCTTTTGTCCTTCTCAAGGAAGATCCTTAGGAGTAGGCTCTCGCTATTTTGGTTTCAGAAACCTAAATAAGAGTGGTCCCAGCACCGAGGGTTCTGTTACAGGTACTGCCGTGCTATATATTACTACAGATAAAGACAGCAACACCTTTCTACGACTGTAAAACAAGAGGTAGAAAGCTTGGGGATTTCTCCCAACTTACCCAGACTATATTGTATGTGTTATTTCAGATGACAAATCTATTGCATCCAATACATCATGATATCACTGCATCACAAGGTAAGTAAAACAGAGGAGCAATACAATAATGATAGTTAATAGAGAATGTAAATGTAAAAACAGTGTTACTATACATATCTAGACAATGTAGTAAGTGGCAGGCAATGCATTAGATGCAATATGTTTGCAAGTCAACATTATTGACCATAGTATGGTGTCATACACCATTTCTCCCACCAGATAAAGATACTTCTCAATTTTCGCTGGTTGCTGAAAAGAGTGTACTACCTCCCTGGGGGGAAATATGCTTGTGCCAACGCTTGATTTGCTTTTTGGTGGTATTCACTGCATTCCTTCCACTTCAATTGATCAACACACTACTGTCACTCGATATTCTGTGCTCAGTTGGTCTCACATAGAGAAAAAGGTCTTGCAGAATTGCTCCAATGAGTACTGATTCTGGTGGCTCACTTGATGTAGCTCGAACGTCATGGGTTTAGGCTCAACAGGGCCAAAACAGTGGTTTAACTTTCTGAGGCAGATAAGTGCCACTGAGTTGGCCATCCCTATAAATACTCAAGAAGAGGTTTCGTTCCAGATAGCCTATGGCCTCCTCACATCTTGCCAGCCACAGATCAGCTTATACCGGAAGAGTTTCACTGTGCAGCCCAGAACACACCTACATAGAACACTGTATGAGAGCTGACAGCACTCTTGCATTTGACACCTATTACAACCTGCATAAAGAAGCTTTGAGACTATGGTAGCCAGAGATACATAAAACAAAGATAATTACTGAGCAAGTGCCCGCACTCCTAGCAATGAGTTGTCAGTGCTGTAACCACTTCCTCCAATCTCCCCAGATACGATAAACTTCACTCCTGACTTACAGCTCTGCAAATTCATTTCAGTCCTGACCTTCAGCGCTCCACGTTATTCCAATCCCACGACAAAAACAAAGGGCTTTTCTAACCTCACTTACAGTGCCTTTTGCTATCCTTTTAAGTCACATACAATTCTGCCATTGCACCTCAGTACTGACCCGCAGAGGTCATAGCTTTCTCTCCCACACACTCGCACACATTTTCCCTCACTCACAAACTCTTTCCCGATTGACACACACATTACCACTGATGTACACTCCGACGTGCAGCACCCCCTGCTGCTCACTGAAAGACCACACATCTCTACAGCGCTCTATTTCACTCCAGTCCTGAGTGTAAGACATGCTTCTCACCTCACTATGTGAAGCAAACTCACCTCTCTCACTCCTGAAACACAAAAACACAATGCTCGGCGGATACACTCATGCCTGACCAGCCGCCCGAGCTGTGCCACATCTCATAGAAAGATGTGTCCTTCATAGCTCTTTTGCCATGACCTGGTAAGGGGACTGACCCTTCCAGTGTTTGCCAAGTCCAGGCGTGGCTAGCTGCTCTAGTCTGGTTTTTCTTTGCATTCTGCATCTTTTAGTTTTGTTTATCCCATTCTAAAACTAGGAGGTCTTGTCCCACAATGCCAAAAAAAGTATTTGCTGATAGTCTCTCTTGACACACAGTGGTGTACAGTGCAGTGGCATGGACTGGCATAGAGTGGAGTGCAGTGGCGTAGAGTAGAATGGTGTAGAGTGTAATGGCGTATAATAAAGTGGTGTAGAGTGCAGTGGTGCAAAGTAGATTTGAGTGGCGTACAGTGGATTGGCATAGAGTGCAGGGACGTAGAGTGGGGTGATGCAAAGTAGAGTGGCGTAGAGTGCAGTGGCGTACAGCAGTGCAGTGGCATAGCGCGCAGTGTTGCAGAGTGCAATGGCGTAGAGTGCAGTAGTGCAGAATTGAGAGGTGTAGAGTTCAGTGACAGAGAGCGCAATGTTGCAGAGCAGAGTGGCATAGAGAGCAGTGGTGCAGAGTACAGTGGCATACAGTTGAGTGGCATAGAGTGGAGTAAAATGGTGCAGAGTGCAGTTGCGCAGAGTAGATTTTGTCAGAGTAGTGAAGTGGTGTAGGGTAGAGTGCAGTGGCATAGAGTAGAGTGGCGTACAGTGTAATGGAGAAGAGTAAAGTGGTATACAGTGCAGGGGTGCATAGTACACTGCAGTGGCGTGCAGTGGACTCGCAAAGAGTGCAGGGGCGTGGAGTGGTACAGGGTAGAGTTAAGGGGCGTAATTGTGGTGTTGAGTAGAGTGCAGTGGCGTGGTGCAGAGCAGAGTGTAGTGGCATGGAGTATGCATGGTGTGGTAGCATACTGCCATTACAGACAACAAATTTTCAATTGAAATGACCATTACATTTGCACAGACATACAGTTTTACTAATAAAAGTATCCTGTGCACCAACAATAATGTGTGGAAATAGCATCATGTAGTGTATTGATTTGTTTTCATCATATTAAAGTGTGTTTCCAGCACACTTCAGAATTAACAAAAGTGTGTTTTGTTTGTTCTTTCATAATTCTGATTTATTCTGAAATACTTGCAGTTCATTTAAATGTTGTGTGCTAGAAAAAAACCTTTCCTACCCCCAGCATCCAACAAGATTGTCAGATAAATCCCTTCACTTTGAAGTCAGAGAAAGAAAAGTAAACACCAAGCTCCCTCAGAAGACAGAGCTTGACATTTGACGTATGTCTTTGAATGCACAGCAAATGTGACAAGATAAGAACAAGATTTACAGGCGTGGTCACAGAAAAAAACCCTTGTGGAAGAATACAAGGTGAGGTAGTGTGAAAAGGCTTTACTCCTTGGGAGGGACGAACTCACGCTGGACAGCCTAAAATAAATAAAGCCTGCAAGTAGAAAGCCAGAAAATGTGAGTTACAAACCACAAAGCCACTGGTAAGCAACAGGCGGAATGCATTCTCAGGGAAGCTTTCCGAATGTCTCCACGATGTCTTTTGCAAACTGTAGGCTTTAACCTAAAGAGCGAGGTCCAGCATGTCCCTCGTGGCTGTGGGATGCCTGGGGAGAAAGAAGCTAACAGCCTGAAAACAATCTAGGATGCCCCTTGTGCCTGTGGGCCTCTTCAGACTCACATCCAGGTTCCTGGGGGGGACTGAGATACAGCAATTGCATGAATGCGTAAGGCCCAATTGGGGCTTTGATTGTAGAATTGCTGAAGGCCCAAGAGGGGCTGCATCTGCGGAAACACTGCTGCTGGGCTTTTGTTACTGGGGGACGATATTGCAGCACTGCTGCAAAACCGGCCCCCAGTAACAAAACCAGCCCCCACCCTTCCGGCCCGATATTGCTTCATTGCTGCAAAACTGGCCCCCAGTAACAACAAGCATTTGCAATGCAATAGGTCTCGCATTTGTGAGAGTTTAAGCTATTGGCATTGTAAATAAGAATGCCTTATATTTATCTGTTTTGATAATTAACACGTAAATAAAAGGCATTGTCATTTATAATGCCAATAGCTCAAACTCTTGTAAATGCGAGACCTATTTCACTTCAAAGAAGCGTCCGCCATTGTCCCGGGATGCTTGGAAAGTGAAAGCACGCATGGTGGGCTGAATGGTGCAGGAAAGCATGTCGTGCCTGCAGTAGGAGAAACTCCTTAAAGAAAATAGTGCTTACAGACATACCGTGTAACAACAGAAGTAAAAGGGCCAGTCCTCATGGGAGGTTACAAATGAAGACCATGTGGTACTAAGGAGGGATTAACAAGCCTATTAACGAATTGGAAGCCAGCATTTACAAAGGACAATGACACAAGCCAATGAAAAATATGGGCGGAGAGTGGGCGGAGCTTCAAGTCCATACTCGAATACAGCATGTCTCGCAGCGCATGCGCTGCCCAGGCTCGACCTAAAAACTGCCCCCACCGGTTCAAAACCAGCCCTCACCCTTCCGGCCCACCAGGAAAATGCCTGGTGCCCGCCACGGCCAGTCCGACCCTGGCCCTACTGCTGATAAGTCTAACAGTTCATAAAACCTGCATTTGAGGTAGTACAGTTCATACAGACATGAACAAACTCCCAAAGAAAACCAGATCTATCCAGAATCACTTTAATTTTTAGAAGAGCTATATGGTCCTGTCTCTTCTTAGAATTTAATACTCCGCTACCTCTAATGGTACAGACCTAACTGGGTGATATATGTTACTTGCGCTGCTAAACTCACACGTCTTTTTGCTTTCCACCATAAATGCGTAAAACGTGATCAAATGCCACTGCGTCAAGCTTGGAGCACTCTCTGGGCATCACATGCGCGCCACCACCAAGTCTTGATGGCACAGCTACCGTCACCTCCCTCTTATCCGAGTCTCTCAGAAGAGGAACCCCGATCCCTCTTCTGCAAGGCGCTTCAGGGGCCCGACAAGAGGTATGATGACATGCTATAGAAAGGACACAGTGCAATGCTGCAGTTCAAAAGTTTGCATGCCACTGGTAGGCGCCTCGGTGCTGCCTCCTGATGCCTTGACTACCCACCCCCTTGCTGATGAAATTTGGTTTCAACAGACATGCACTTTTTCCTCAGGCAGGAATCGCCCTCCACCCTTTTCAACACAGCGTGAAAGAGAAAAGCGAAGCGTTTTTGGCACAAAGATGAATGAATGGACCGGAACGAAGTCAGAGGCACCAGCACACCATTACTTATCACAACATTATGACACAGTGCCAATCCGAAACCTGCAGTGTGAGGCTTATCCCTACTGAAATCTCAAGGACAGCCAATAAGTGCATAGCGTCAAGAGGCTTCTCGCTTCACAGTGGGCGCTAACTGAACGATCTCATTTTCTGGGAAGGCGAGAGTAGCAACTGCGTGTGCCCATACACCCAGCCCCTATAAAAAAAACTATTCAAGTTGATTTAATTAAAAAAAATCAAGAAAATAAAAATAGCAGGTTATTAATTGCCAGGCTGGGTTGGAAGTAAGCGAGGGCTTGGAGTGCCAGGGAGGTGCGGGTGTAATGGGCGACCGCCCCTGCCATCTCGCTGCAGCGACACGACGCCTGCCGCTAATTGCCAGGGCGCGAGGCGGGCGATCAATGGGCAGACACCGCCGCCTCGGCACCTCATTAACGGAGAGTCGAGAGGACAGCTAATGCAATTTACAAAAAGAGGCACTTTTCCGGCGGGTGCCCCCTCCCCGGCCTCCATGCGTGACGGCGGCGAGGAAGATGATGGCGGTGATTAATTTTATAAGTTTTAATGAATGGCTTGGAGAGGCCTGACCCCTCCGGGGTGAGCGCGGCGCTGCGGGATCACAGACGCACAGCAGCGAGGAGATTAATAAGAAAACACCCTCTATTTCCATCACACAGACATCCTGGGTGTCATTAAAAGAAAAATTGCCCTGGTTTTTAATTTTGGACCTGGCTACTGTCATCCACAAACGCAGAGTTTCTTTAATTGTCTGCGTCTATCCACTGTTTGCCCTACTGCAGAGGCCCGTCCGAAGGAACCCCTGGCGCACAACCAGGCTCTACTCTCCGAGGCTACATCCGAAGCCAGTGCAAGGACACAGCCCTAGGAGTGTGACAACAGGGGGCAGAGGCAGCCTGCAGTGCCTGTCTCTGACCACAGGGGGTGCTGCCCCGGCTTTCTGCCAACTGGATGTCTGAACTTTACAGCACCATCAGTTTCGGATTCAATCTAAAAGGGAGGAGAGGATATTCAACATGGTGTAGAAACTGGATGTCTGAACTTAGTAGGTCCTGAAGGTCCAATCTCTTCCCGCAGATGGTACTGAATGCGGAAATGCAGCCTTTTTTTGGGGGGGAGGGGCTCATACCACCCTCCTCCCTCCCCCCCCCCCCCCCGCCCAGGGCAACGTGCCTCTTTCTCATTCCAGGGTGATAGCAATTTCCTCTTCTTCTAGATAGCACACTTCTGCCTCGTTTTGGAATTGGCAACACCATTTTTTGTTTTCCCTCTTCTGTGTGGACAGCATCAATTTTTCTCATTTCGGGGGAAGGGGGCGGGGTGCAGCATCTCACATCTTTTCCCTTGGCAGTGCCCTACTTTACTCATTTCAGGGGGAAGTAATCAATAAAAAAATATATATATATTTCTGGACATGACATTTCCATCTCTTTCTTTGTGGGTAGTTTTGCTCCTTCACCAATTGGGGACCCAGCACCAATTTTACCTTGTTTCAGGTGGATGGCACCACTCTTTCTCATTAAAGGTAGGCCAGGTCATTTCTTCCTGGTTATCGGGTCAGCAGGATTCCTCTTCCTCACTTCGGGTGGACCGTACCCTATCTTGCATTTTTCTAGTGATGAATGAGCAAAACTCCAGTGCTCTCTGTTGCAGCAGTACTTACCTTTTCTCAGAGAGTTCCCGTTTGTGATATTTTATACCTTTAGATTTGAACTCCAATACTAGCTAGCTTGCTGTATCCAATACCACTCACCTGGCACTTCTGGGGTGCCACCATTCTGAGTTATAATGCTCAGAGTACTCCAACTTCCATTGTCCAGGGAGCGGCCTACCTGGCTAATAATGGGCGACACGCCAAGTAAATCCAGGGTGGTCATCTCTGAAGGTAAGCTTTTCCCCTAAACCGCAGTGACAGTATGAATGTGTAAGATGGACTCTCTGCATGCTTGAGACACTGGTTCCAAGCCCATGTGGGCGAGAGAATGTTTTCCAACTCTTCAAGGTCATCCCATCGAGCAACGTCCCGGCTGGTGTAAGGATTACGAAGGTCACCGTCTCTAGCATTAGATACTGGATTGACGGCATTGCGAGTGAGAGCTGATTGAATACCTCCTTGTGGCTGAAACTCCTCTACATTGATTATGACGCGAGCTGCTACCTCGAATACCGATCACTAGAAGAAATATATCGTAATTACAGTGGCTACTCTGAGCATTGAAGGCTTCCATAGATTGGACCCTGTACTGAATTGTTACTTGCTGAGTGAATTAAATTACCCTTCTGTCATTTTCATAATGTCTATGTCCCCAGAATCCCCGTCCTGAAGAGACCCCGTAACGATAGAGGGTCGAAACGTCGTTGACATTGAAAAAGGATAGTCCAAGAACACTGGAAATATACTCTAGAACCAATGATTTACTCTGATATCTCAAGAACATCCTTTTTACTCCAATAACCAACCCCTTGTTTTTAATATTGTCACTGCAGCTATATTCACTATTTTGGTTATGGTCACTCCACTGGGGTCACATAAGTCACGTCCTTCTTAAATAAATATGTAAATAGTGTCAATATATAGTAGAAGTTTATTTTTCTATTTTCGAAGATTGTAATTGCAAATAAAATGCGCTTACTTCGGCTGAAGTGAGTCTTGCATGAGAACTGTTTTTGTTGGGCTGTGTTTTCTCTGTTTTCTCTTTAGTCATATATGTGCTCTGAAATGAATTATTAATATTACGAATGTAAAACGAATGTAATACATATTGACTACATCAGATACTGATTCGCTTAAATCGCGCCAGACATTAATTCCTTGCTAAATTTTAATTTCGTACTTAAATGAGTTCCTTGTAAACAATTGTATTGTGGCTAATTAGCTATACCCAGTTCGCAAGGACATTTGGGTTGCTCTTGTTTTTGTTTGAATCCCATCATTCATGTCCTATGCTGCAGCTTAGATTACCATGGCTCCTCATGGGCTCAGACAAATCACGTTCTCTGAGCTTCCCTCACATCCTGCTTCCTACGGGAGATGTTGTGCATTTAAGCTTTTGGAAATGAATGCAAATACTGCCCTCAGTCCAGCCAGCTCTACCACTAACCAGTTTTACAGGGCGCAAAGTATCATAGCAGCCTGTAACAGCTCGCTCTGTTCCCTATTGGCTCCAGCCAAAATTTTCAAAACGACATGACTTCTGATTGGTGTTGGGATCTTGCCTCACTCCCTCCGAAACTAACCAGAAACTGGACCTCTGGGGTGCCCTGGGTGACTTGTGTGTTAGCGCACTTTCGAACGTGGAACAGACTCTGATGCAGGCTCCCTCTGAGCTTGAGACCAAGCTGGGCAACGCTCTGCCTGAATAAAATGTCAGATTGCTTAGCTGCAAGCTGAAAATATGCGTGGAAAGAAAGAAGCACTTCTGCACTCTGAGGAGAAAGCCAATGGTCTAGTGTGGTCGGTCTCAGAGGCTGGGACCACGTCTGAGCAAGGAATAAGTGCTGACGAAAGAAAAGATCCAGCAGCTATCAAAGAAGGCATCTATAACAACAACAAAAAGAAAAGGTTATCCTGTCTGTAGTACTCACCTTGCCTGATGACCTAGTTTATCCCTCAGGAGAAAAACCCCAATCTCTGCCATTGCCCTGCATTCTTTGGTGTGGACACTGACCTCCTGGTGGTGGAAGGATGCCATGTAACAAACAACTTGGGGCTCTTTGGCTCATGAACTGGGAAACTTTGTTTTTGGTTGCTTCACACTCCCTCGCTCCTGGGGCCTTCAAACATGCCAAGAAGGCAGCCTCAAGATTGTACTAACCCACTGTGGAAATAATTTTGGACTGTGACAAATTGCTCTTAGAATACAGAGCTTTGACATTACTGTGGTAAGCCTGAAAAAGACAGGATCCCCACTCTCCTGTGGCACTGGAAGATTGTGACTACATTACATAGGCGGGACCAGGACTCGGGCACGCCGCCGAGTATGGCAGTCACGCCGGTCCCCCGGTGGGCAGGCGGGGGGCGGGGTTGCCGCGCACAGGAAGTGACGCGGCCGGCTCCCGCCCCATGCCTGCGATGATTGGTTGCTGGGGCCGTGACCCGGAAGCGAGTTAACTCCTCTCTCTCTTGACATTCAAGGATAGTGGTGACCGGTCTGTGTTAACCACCTTCGTTTGTTTTCTCTCCCTCCGCTGCACTGTTTATCTATTTTTCATGTTGTATTTTTTATCTCTGTTTTTGCTTCCCTACTGCCTTCCTACTAAGTAATGCAATTTCCTTTGGTTTTGTACAGTGTGTATGTAAAGCGCTCTGATACCCACGGGTCTAGCTAGCGCTATATAAAACTTTTAAAATAAAAAAAATAATAAAAAAAAAATAAGAAAGGCAAGGTGCGGCCGGGGAGCCGGTACTAACCGGCTCCCCGGCCGCTTTGACAATAAAAGGGCTGTGGAGCGGCGAATCAGCCGCTTTCTTCGCCGCTCCACAGCCTGAACAGGACACAGAGGTCTCCAGGACTAAGACCCCTAGAAGAGAGCCTTTTTCCTCACCCACCATCCCCTGAGGCAGAGGTTTTTTAATGTGCTGTTCTGTTTCTCTTGTTTTTTTGTCCTAGTAGGTAATTTAATAGATATTGTAATGATGCAGTTTAATTGTGCTAACCGAATTTTCTTCTAGGGCGGCATCTTGTCGTATTTTATGTAAAGTTAAGTAGTATCCTTGGTCAGGCGGTAAGGTCATGATTGGTGGGCATCGTTTACGGTCCTTAGCAGGCATCACCATTGTGAAATGGGGACGCCTGAGGGGGGGACAGATGGTCTCTCATGGAACTCCAGGGGCAGTTACAGCCGGTAGGCTGGAAGGGTGAAGGGGGAGGGGAAGTTCCGCATCCAGTAGGCTTTTTGGCCAACCCCCACACATGCGCAAGAAAACTGGGCATAACTGCACAGCCCCTTATGGAGATAATGTTGAGGGCATGGGGGTGCCGGGGGTAAGGTAACCTTCCGGCGAACTGGGCCTCCTGCGCAAGATCACTCCGGTAGGAGGGTGGGACCTAGCGTGATCTTGAACTTGGACCAGTCATTGACCTTGCCGTAGGCTCAAACAGGGATACACAGAAAGATAATGTTGCTGATCGCTTAGCTTATGATAGGAATGGCTATGTATTAGAAACATGTTAAGGATAGCCAAATGACATACTGTACATATCAATGTAATGGACCGGACTTTCTGCGTATTGTGTAAAATGGTGTAAATATTAAAAGATTAATGTTTTATGTTATCGTTATGAATAAAATGCGGCCGGGGTTCTACGACCCTTAACCCAAGCTTTGGTGTGTTGTCTACATTGTTGCCTTGGGGGAAAATGGAGGAGGATCTGTCTATCCTATGGGGGCCCCAAAGGTTGAGGTAAAAAGGGGGTTGTCTGAACAAGGGAGGGGGACTCGGCAGTACCTGGCCATACTAGTTCATGCAAAATATGATTCAGTGAAGGTCCTCTTCCACAGAAGCACCAATAAAGAGGCAACCACTGATAGTGTGTTTTGTTCATCTGGCCTTTGACATGCCAATGGCATTCCAACCATAAAAAAGGGAGCCTAGAGAGGATTAAGGACACTAAGGGATCTTGGAACAAATTTGCCTAGTCACTTTTGTGGAAAATGACCAACCTCCTGCCCGCTCCGATTTCCCCAGGTGTGGACACAACTGGTCTTTTTCCCTTTTCCCTCAGAGGCAGGAGCTTAACCAGCTGAACTATTATCTAAACAGACATATACTGATGTGCTAGACAGGGCTGGTACCGTTTGCTACTTTGTATCCTACACTACCAGGAACCCTAAATTCCTGAGCCTTTAAGAACCCTTTGAGAAGTGCGCAGAAAAAGAGATCTAATGTATTAGAGTGTTTCAATTTCAATGTTTTTGTTTGTATTTTCAGCCAAGTGTCTATTTATGAACATAAAACAGGAATGCATATCAATGGAATGCACACAGCTATTCAGGAACAGAGCAAAAACATCAAAGAAAATTAGCAAACAAAAAAGGAACTGAGGAAAAAAGTAGACAATAAGGAATTAAAAAAGAAAAAGGGAAATAGGGATTTGGCAAATGGTTGCATGAATTCCACACGAAGTTGGATTTGAAGATTCTTGGCGATGCAACTGAATTTTCTTTAGTATCTTGTTTGGTGCTGAGTGCCAGATTTAAAAGGCTACTCGGATCTGGTTAACAACTGAGCATTGCTTTCAGTTTCTTGATATGAAGTGGCTAAGCTTCCCCCAGAGAACATGGCATCCTTATCATATTTTGTTTAGGTTACTGTCCCAAAAGGTTATTCATTATTGGCATGGGTACTCTCATTCCCGACATCTTGGCATGTAACCATAATATACTTTTCCTAATGTGAATATAAGCTCAACAAGGAGCGTAAAAAGGATTAGAGCTTCCAGGCAACTGTCACAGCTTAGACAGCATGGAGATATCGGCTGTTGTGGACATGATGAAAAAGTTACTTGCCATCGGCAATTATCTTTCTGGTAGATAATTTACATGCAGATTCCTCCCCTTTTTCTAGTATGCCCAGATGCCACACTGGGTCTAGAAATTTTGTAATAGCTCTCCTGCACCGTTAAGTGGCGTCGGTTCAACTTGAAGTCAGTTACATCACTAGAGTCAAATAGTGTCACCTAGGCACCCTCACATCAGTACCTCATTCATTAGTCTGACAGTGAAAATGGGAGCCTTCTTATTAATCAGATGCTTCGGTGATCCTTCAGAATGGGGAGGTGGTCAGGCCCTGTGAGGAACCTGTTGGTACACAGAGATCCACTAGAAAGATAGTTACCGAAAGTAAGCTAACTTATTTCCTAAATTGCTGGGCCAGTCAGCTAGAGTGTGGTACCCTTTCTGTCTCTGGACAGGAGACAATCTCTTTTTATCCATTTATCATAGGTTATATAATTAATTTCCATGCAATTATACATATCCAAATCCCTGCTTTAATACTTGCAATAAACTTACTTCCATAATCTGCGGAGAACCCTGACGCCCAAGCGTGCCGAGGATGAGGCCCCATGTCTTGGCAGTGGTGGCAGCAGCGATGGCATCTTTCCGTGCACTGCGCATGGCCTCATGGTCGTAATGCTCGCGGGAGAACACTTTGCTGTAAGGATCGTACCTGCAAGAGATATTCAAAAGCAGCATTAATGTTACAGGCTTACTACTCACCTAATCAATACTACTGAGAGGCCCAAGATCCTTGATCCAAGAGGCAGAATGTCTGGTCCTGGACGCCAAGGTGGCTCATCAGGGATCCTAGGGCCCTGATACAAATATACTTTACAGGGGCAATTCATAATGCCCCACCAGGATAACCTTCAGGGCTACAATCAGGGATCCTATTCTGGACCACATGAGGTCATAAAGAGAAAAGGGATCTCTGCCCCTGTCCTATTCTGGACCACATGAGGTCATAAAGAGAAAAGGGATCTCTGCCCCAGGGATACTCCTCAGCCAGGCACAAGAGGTTCTTCAGGGAACACGTGGCCCAGGAGGTTGATCAGGATGTGAAAGGTCAAAAGAGTCTGAGCGTCAGGGGCCCGAGAAGGTCCCCTTATTCTCATGAATCCTGGGCCCCTGACTGCCTCGTTTGGAGCTAGGGATCCTGGGGTCTAGCAGACTCTTTGGGCACCAAGGGCCCAGATGTAAGACGAAGACCTACAGCTGCAGTGTCCCTGAGGTTTGTGAGATTTTTTGAGATGGGGAGGGAGCATACTGCTGTGAGTTTTGGTGATCTGACTGGGCAGGATAAGAGTTAGATAGTGTACTGTTTGAGGGTAGGATCTCCTGACAAGACTGGAGGCAGATGGGACACACGTAGGGGTTGGAGTTCCCTTCTGGGCAGAAATGCTGCACATGGACATAGTGTAGCATTTGGGATACTTCTTCAAAATAAACGGGAGTGCATACATTGCAGTGTAGAGAATCAAACCACATCTCTAGCAACATTTGAGATTATGTCTGGGGGTGGCGAGGGATAATACAGAGTTCTAGGAGGTTGCCTCCTGGCAGGGCAAGCGACACATATTGTATAGCCTATGGTGGTCTCTCCTGGGCAGGATTCGGTGCTTTAAATGCCCTCGTGTAGTCACACCCTTAGTGAATGCACTATTATTATTTTCTATGATGAGTACTGGCATTTCTCAGCAGGGGTTCGATACTGCACTAGGCTCTCCCCGGCTCGAGTGCATTACTGTGGATGACAGTGCCAGCGCTCCTCAGTGGGATGTAGGACAGTGGGTACCTGGAAGGGCTGCGATTAACACAGTGTGGGCATTAAACAAGGCTGCACATATTGTCGAGTTTACAAAATAACGCACTGGAGAGTTATATAGAAAGTTTTTTTTTCTCAAAGCCGGTATGTTTTTTCACGCTGCCAGGTTTTTTTTTTTTTGCATTGCTTCCCAAATATAAAAAATCAGTTGCATCCCTGCATCCCCATCATTTATGGAGAAGCCTCTGATTTGTGGCCTACTCTGATGAGGAGCGAATTTTAATCAAGTTTCAGGCGAGCAGCAGGAAGTCTTCCAGCGCTATAAAGCTGCCGCGCCTGCCGCCTCAGCTCGGTAACAAATGGCCTACTAAGAGATGCAGGTATTGGGCGGGCGGGTCGGCGCGAGGGCGTAAACGGCCTCCTGCCCTGCTCATCACGGTTTAATGGCGATGCGCGAAGCGCTAGGTGGCTTAATGGCGCAGGCGGCTCCTGTCAAAATGTTTACCCGCGTCTGTCGCCAGCGGCCCGCCTGCTCGTCTGCCGCTCACTGACCACAGTGCGTGGGGGAGCGGGGTGAGACCCTCTGCTGGCCGCCAGCTAGGGATGTGTCATCACGGGGTGAGGTGCTACTTCCTGGAGAGGAGGGGGCGCTTGAGTTTAGGTGGCATAAAAGGCGAGCAAGCACCTTTGTAGAACATGGGGAGGGCGCACATTGGGGATAAGTGGCACACGAGGTGGCAGTTCTTTTGGGACGAGGGCGCCTGGTGGTGGGCTGGAGCCTCGGGTAAAATGGTGGATAAAGGCTGCATGAACTAAGGTGCACTACTGAGTGACGTGCTCTACGTTGTAATGTGATGCTCACTGGAAACGTGTAGCAATGGAGGAACAAATTATGCAGCATGATTGAAAAAATTCAAAACTCGTTATTGGGTCACACTCCGTGGCAGTACTAATTCACTATGCGATCATATTAACACACATTAATACTGTCTGAGCAAACATTTCCCTTCATCTGGACCAGTGTGATACTGGAATGCAGCACACGGCAAAGAAAAGACGACCAATTACCCATTACAAAGTATCTATCATTCCGGCACAGTGTGAGGTGTTTTTTATTAACTTTTGATCAGTTTGAGGCTGACACCATTTTTTATTGTACTGTGCAAATAATGAAGCAGATGGTCGATTATGTAGCAAGTGTGGTAAATCCTTAATTATGTGGGATACACGGCATCCCCAGAAGCTGACAGTGGCCCTAAGGGGTTTCACGGAACGAGGATCGGCCTGTGGTGATGTGCTTTTTGGAGTTAAATGAAGCACTGAATAACCTGGTCATTGATTAGGGTGCTGCATGGCAGGAATTGCCACATGGGGTTGGCTGACATGGTCAAGATTCTGACTGGAGTAAAGTGCTCAATGATGTAAGGCGCTAGAAAGAATGACATGCTCTTTGGAGTACGGTGGCACATGCAGGGAAAGGCCATAGGAAGAGGTGTGGGAGAGGGTACCATACCTGTAAGCATCTGTTGCAGGGTTTGCAATCATGATAGATTCCAGGTGGAAGCGTCCATCTCCCAGGTATCTGCATAGAAAGAGAGAGGTGGTTATGGTATAGAAACTGTGAGGTATCTTTGTAGCCTAAATCCTACCTAGAGACCCGCAGAGCTCAGGTTTAAGTCACAGCAGAGTCGAGTCAATGTTTTATGCTTCAAGAGGTTCATAAAATGAGAAACACAGAGGTTGGTCAAAAATATCTATAACAAGTTCGAAAGGCAACTCAACGTGTAATGAACTTTATAAATAGACATCATTATTGGGTCACGGGTGAGAAGTAAAGGCACTTGGGCCCCTCAGTATATCCAAGCGGTCATGAGCACCTTTAAGTATCCCACAGCACATCTGAGCATCACTGAGCAACATGGAGCCCCGTCCAGTATTCGAGAGAAACCATGAGCAGCTCTGAACATTCCACTTAATCCCTGTCCATCTGGAATGAGGCCTGAACACCCCTGAGCAGCAAATGCATATGCAAACACTTCTAAGGCTCTCTGAATATCTCCTAGCATCTATTAGGAGACCAAAGTATTCTCGAGTAACCCAAGCAGCTTTGTGCATGCCTGAGAATAAAAGTGCAGCCAAGCTGATGTTTGTGAATTAATGGGAAAACGAAAAATGAGAAAACACATTGGAGGAAACACTATTATAGAAAAAACGGATTTTAAGGACATACAATTTAAAGGAAAAAGAAATAAATAAAAAATTATAGGAAACATTTTGAAGGAAATAACATTTTAAGGTGATACAATTAAATCAAAAACTCACATAAAAATAGAAGAACTGGAATAACTAAACATTATTATTTTATTGTACGTGGAAATTAGAAAGTACATTAAATCTACAACTTGAATATATGTTAGCCATGGGAAATAGAGGACCCCAGATAAAATCCCAGTTAGAGAATAAAATGTTCAGAATTTCAAAAGGTACTATTTTTTATAGCAATTACAAAAAATGCAGGACCTCTTGGGAGTGCTTTTCTAATGAAATTGTTTATCTATGAAAACACACACACAGTCGTATATTGTAATAAAGTGGATTATTAGTTGTGGTGGATGTGACTCCTTCACAAGTAAAACGTTTGCAACCTTCTGTCTACTGGGAACCAAATACCCCGTTGTAGCGCTCGACTTTCTCAGGGAAGTGAAGAGGAGCAGTATGAGGCCTACTCAGAGGAGGTGGTGGTGGTGGCTAATACCACAGTTCGCTCATATGCAACAAACAGCATTCAATATATAATTGTCCAGTGTTAGACATTGGGTTTCTGGTTGGCAAAGGTATGCTCCCGGTCCAAGCAGAAGCCACAATCCTAGTCAGGGTACGCTAGCCACTGCCACACCACAAGACTCCACACAGGTTTAGAAAAATAGATTCTATTCTGAACAAAACAAGACTAAAACGACAAAAATCCAAAGTATAAAGTTGAGATGACTTTTAAAAGAATAAATGCAGTAAAGCGCTTAGCCGCAAGTAGCGCAAAAAAGGTTATGTGGGGTCGCGCTAGACCAGGTCAGAGTCAAAGTTTGGGCTGACCGCGGTGGAGCGTCGGCCGGCTGCAGGACTCACGCAGGCCCCGGTGAACAAAGTACCTTTTCTGGTTGCAGAAAACCAGATGCATCAACATTCTCCGCACAGTGAAGGCGATGCGTCAGTTCCAATGACAGGTGCTGGAGTCGAGAGGCGCCGGGTGTTGCGCCGGATTCTGCCACACAGTCGAGGGGATGCGCCGAGCTCACCAAGCTGCAGCAGCGGTGATACACTGTCCAATGTGCCGATCTCTGGAGGCAAAGCGCTGGTTCCAATGCGATGCCCTGATTTATGTTTATGGGATTTATAAAGCGCATGGCTACCCGAGGGCTTCCCAGCACTACCGAGAGTGGCAATAGGTAGGTGAGACATCATGGGAACAACCAGATTTTGAGTTTTTTTCCTGAAATACCGTTCATTATTAACAAGTCTCAGTTCTGCGGTCATTAAGTTCCAAAGTTTTGGGACCTGGTGTAAAAAAGGATCGTCAACCCCATCTTGATCTCTTTATCTTTGGTATGTTCATCAGGAAATCGGATGAGGACCTGAGGGACCTGTTAGGGACGTATGGGGAGACGAGGGATCGTATCATAGCCAGACCTCTCCCCTGCATGGCTTTGTGGGCGAGGCAGAGGGCTTTAAACTTGACCCTGGAGTGAATGGGTAGCCGATGCAGCTTCTTCAGAGTGGATCTTACTGATTCGTGTCTGGGGATCTTCAGGAGCATTCTGCCTGCCGCATTTTGGACAACCTGTAGCCTGTCGGTCACATATTTAGGAGAACCCAGATACAGGGCGTTGTCGTAGTCCAGTCGCAAGACCACCAGGGCCTGGAACGCCGTCTTCCGAGCCTTTTATGGGATTAGGTCCATGATCTTACGGATCATCCGTAATATACCGAAACAGGTTGCCAATAATTTTTTGGCTTGTGTTTCCATGGAGAGATTGTGGTCTAGCCACATCCCAAGATTTTTTATGGAGGTTTTAGGAGCGGGGGAAGGAACCCAACTCCCAGGCCACCTGAGCCCCCCCCGTGGACCCGGGACATTGCCCAGGAACATCAACTCCGTTTTGTCGCCATTCAGTTTTAGGCTACAGTTAGCCATCCATTTTCCAATTTTTTCCATGCATGGTACAAGCTGCAGATGGTTTGAATTAATCTCTTCTGACACAGAGACCACAAGCTAGGTGTCATCAGCGTAGGAAACAATTGACAAGCCAAACTCCTGTACAATGTGTGCTAGGGGACTCAGATAAATGTTGAACAGGGCCGGGCTGAGTGCCAAACCCTGGGAAACTCCATAGGGAGCCGTAAAAATATCTGAGAGGATGGCCGATTCCATACACTGGAATGATCTGTCACTGAAGAAAGAGGCAAGCCATTGATTGGCTTTATCCTTAATCCCTATCTCTTTGAACCTATGTATTAGGATCTTATGGTCCACTGTATCAAAAGCCGCACTAAGATCCAAAAGTAGAATTGCGGCGGCTCTTTCCTGGTCAAGTATCATTTTTAATTTCTCAGTAATCACTAGAAGGGCTGACTTGGTGCTATGTTCTGGACGAAACCCCATCTGCGTTTGGTGCAGGATGTTATTCTCCTCCAGGAAGATGGTGCTATTGACATGTTTCTCAGCAACTTTACCCAGAATGGGTAGTAGTGAGATGGGATGGAAATTTCCCAGGACCGTGGGATCAAGTTGAGATTTCTTGAGCAGAGGCTTCACTGTAGCATGCTTCCACTCTTTGGGCACTGTCCCTGTGTTTAGGGATAGCGAGATAAGGTCGGTCATTTTGTAAAGGATTGGATCACCACCCTGAAGTAAGATGTGCGGGATCGAGTGGAGACCCCAACTTAATGTTACTCAGGAGGAGACCCGTCCTGTTCCAATGAGCCAGGCACAGGAGCAGGGGTAGCGGCTTTGATTTCTCGGAGTCTCAAGCAATAGGAAGCAAGCCAACAAGCCCTTATAGATCACTTGGGGGGAAGGCACAGTCCAGCTCTCCTTCATCAGAGTCAGAGAGCAGCAGGCAGCAAGGCAACACAAGAGAAAAGCAGCCCTTCCAAGTCTACAGTCCAAAGATCAGTCCTTTAAGCAGCACAGCAGTCCTTCTGCTAGAGACTCATTTCAAGATCCAGATGTGTCTGATTTTAGGGGGTCAGAGACCCAGTACTTATACCAAAAAGTACCTTTGATGTGGGGGGTGACTTCAAAGCAGCTCTCTGAAGTGCACAGGTCCTCCTTTCAGCCAAGTCCTGTCTGCCAGGCTATCTATGGGGGGTGAATCAGCCCTTTGTGTGGGGACAGGACACTACCTATTCAAGTAACGTGTTAGCCCCTCCCTTCTATCCTGCCCAGGCCAGGCCATCAGAATGCAGATGTATGTAGATGGGTACTCAGACAAACCTATCCTTCCTATGTTGTGGCTGTGTAGAGGAAATGCACAAAGTGTAGCCGTCACCCACCCCAGGTGTGTATTGGAGACAGGCTGTCAGGCACACAGAGCAGTAAGTGCAGAGAAATTACCACTTTCTAAAAGTGGCATTTCTAAAATAGTAATGTTAAATCCAACTTCACCAGTAAATAGGATTTATCAATACCATCCCAAACATATGAAACATGAAAAAGCTACTTCCTCTCGTTCAGGAATTACAGCTTAAAAGTGTATTAAGGAATTCCCAATGCTAACCTAGGAGGAGATGGCCTCATAGTAGTGAAAAACGAAATAGGCTGTTTGTCACTACCAGGACATGCAAAACATAAAAGTACATGTCCTACCTTTTACTCACATAGCACCCTGCCCTTAGGGCTACCCAGGGCCTACCTTAGGGGTGACTTATGTGTAATAAAAGGGGAGTCGAAGGCTTGGCAAGTAGTTTTAAATGCCAATTTGAAGTGGCAGTAAACTACACACACAGGCCCTGCAGTGGCAGCCCAGAGACAGGTTTGAAAGGCTACTTCTGTGGGTAACACAATCAGTGCTGCAGCCCACTAGTAGCATTTAACTTACATGCCCTACGTATATGGTACACCACCTTACAAGGAGCGTACAAGTAAATTAATTAGGCCAATCAGGTATACACCAATTACACATATGTTTATGGAAGAAGCACATGCAATTTAGCACTGATTAGCAGCGGTAAAGTGTTCAGAGTCCTAAGGCCAACAAAGGAGTTCAGCAAAAAGAGGAGCAGGAAGGCAAAAAGTTTGGGTTGACTCTTCAGAGAGGGCTATTTTTAACATCCAGCCAGTGCTTTTTCGGAAGGAAAAGTACTTTATTATGCACATACCACTAAATACCATGCCTTATTTCATAACGATCTACAAGTAGACAAAGGAAAATACCTACGGTGACGTACTAATAATAGTTCACATCCCTAGGCAGTACTGAATCCTAAGATCACAGTACCCCCACATATACTAGACACAATAGAAGGCAGAGTTGTTATCAAAGGCAGCCCTACTGGCTTTGTCATGGTGTCTATGAATATGCTGTAATGCACTCACATATTACTTGATCATAAACATGCAATAAACAATAGTGAACATAAACCACAAAATTTTGAAAACATAAATGCATTTTAGTGTGCTGCAATGGTGCAAGCTCTTCCAAGTGCTTGTAAAGTCATTCACAAATACGTGGACACCAATTGTGAACCAGGCCCAAAGCGCACAACTATAATGCCAGAGGGCTTCCAATGTATCCAGCCTATAATTCCACTCCTTGATGCTGAAACAGACTCTTGTTCATAAAGAAACTGTTGCTTTACAGTACTTAAAGCAATTTACAAACAAGATAAAAACATCTTTCATGATTCAATCCAAATATTGCTCCACATTTGCAGAATCGAACTGTGACGATATGTCAATGTAACAATGTTCTTATTCAAATGACTGTATCCAAAACCTAATGCATTTCGGAAAAACCCTTCGTCAGGGGTAACTATAACCAGAGTATGAAACATGAAAAGTCTAATTAGGGCAGTTCGTAGGGGATCAGGAAAATTAAGAAGAAAAAGAAGGTGAAAACGAATATTGGAAAGACAACACTAAGTGTCACATTGAAAAAGTAATGTGTTTCTCCATGCAAAAAACATGCTAATTAGTGTCTTTCATGTGCCAAAAGCAATCTGTGATTAATAATTGACCATTAACCGGTCGGCCATTTGAGTAGTCCATAGATAAAGTACAACTAAAATAAGTTTAAACCACATGCCCAAGCTAGACAATAGTGCAACCCCCTCCATCTAGTGACAACAATGAAACTTCAGTAATGCAACTCATGCTGCACATTAGCCCGTGCAATGCAAGCGGAAAACTGTAGCTGCATGCTGTGAACAGTGACTGGTGATATCTTCCATGCACCCAGCATCCGTGATAAAGCCAACCTCCCCATGGACCACCATACATACAAGTGCCATGCTGTATGAGCTACTACTCAGAAGCCTGGATTCATCCAGAAAGGGAGTGATTCAAAAAACGCCTCATGCTATCAACGCGCTTGATTCCATAACTGGATAATTCCTTATTTTGTAACATATTTTGTTCATGAGCAGCTAAAAACTAAAACATAATGGAGAATTAATTATACCACCAATGGTCTGCGTTATTACACCCGTGATGACAACGTTACTTCAAGTTGTCTTGGTGAAAAACAACAAGCCTCAAATGAGTTACACTGGTGCAAAACAACGGGTCTCTAGTGAATCCAGTTGCCGAACCTGGTCCAGTAGTCCTTCACGGCGCCTGTATATTACTCTGCGCTAGCCGTCAATTATGTATACAAACTGGAAAAAAACGTAATAACGTGCTCAGTGCTACTGACAAAGAAAACAAGGGAAACGCAAAACTGCTTAATTAAAGTGTCGATATCTTGCAGGGGCTCAACTAGACCCGAACTTCAGAGGGGGCTAACACTCCCAGCCAGGGCGGGCCCTAGCACTGGTCGCACACAGTGCAACAGTCTTTTTTGGCGCCCCCATTTCCTCCTTCTCAATGAATTCCCTCAGTACTACTCACCAACAATGCACCTCATCTCTCTATAACACCTTTCTGACAAACATTTCATTTTTTTATAGCGTTACTGTCATGTGGTTTGTGGCCTCATGGTCTGCATTACTAAGTTGGCCTAGGCCTGGCTGCCATGATGCCTTTTTGCGCACGTTACTTTGTGACTTTGTTTTTCCAGCCTCTGCTTGTGCCCGGCTATATTAGAACTGTCTGCCTTTCTGCCTTTCACCTTTTTTCCTGTTCCCTGTGGGTTTCGTCTGCACAACATGTACAAGGTCGAAAAACAACGTCCCTTGTTCTTGCTGATCTGGCCAGTCCCTCGCACTTAGACATAACACTACGTACAGCTGCACTGGAGAAAAAGCCGCTGTTTGTGGCACTTGGAGAAAAACCTTTCCAGGGAGAAGAGCTGTGCTTGTCTGATGATGTAAACCTTGCATCTAGATATTGAGGTATGAGGGTCCGCCTGACAATGCCCAGAGGTCTTCTATTTTTATAATAAACTAGTTAATAGCACGGGGAGGGTGGTAAGGTCATTTAGCCCTATATCCACTGCTTTATGAAATGCTTTCCCCGTTTGTAGTCTATGGAATTGTAACTATGCTTATTATTTTATCCTTATGCATTATGCTGATAGTACTGGCACGTGTACTGTATCTTAGAGCACGATAGTTGAAATAAACGTTTTAAACTATACTGTGTCTCTTATTACGCACGTTGTGGACAGGTATGAGTGAGTTATGAAAGGGTGTTCTTGCTCCCGCGAGTCCTGAGAGAGAGATACCGTGTTCTGGGTTGTCTAATCATTGGTAGCATCGCTGCTAATGAGACGCTAAAGCTAGTCGGATTGGGATTGTGGGTACTAAGGTGCATGGTTGGTTCACCACTATACTCCGAGGTCCTATTATCCTGTGCATAGCTCTGTGTATGTGCAGAATCCCTACAACATGGTGCCACCAACGTAGTGGGCTGCTTATCTGCGAGACGCTTGAGTAGTACTTGTGCTTGTCCACAACACCCTTCGCATACGCTTCCGGAAACGTGTGTGAGGGTGATACCTCCTATATTGACGTTTTTATAGGTTCTTTCAAGCTTGAAGTTATTAAAAGGTGTTTAAGTAAACCCTATATTGTGCTGCCTCATATTAGGTTGTCGAACATTTCTGGTCTTAATGGCGGATATAAACATACCGGCACATAGCCGCGCTGCGCTCCGGGCTCATTTACTGGCTTATGGAGTGCCTGACGCGGGTGTCTCACTCATCTTTGTGGTGCAGGCTGACCCGGCTCACCACTTTGAGGTGTTTTACTCTTGGGTCACTTTTCCGGCGGTGGATGGAACGGACGATTTGTTCCATGAGTACACTCTCACTGCCCTACCCAATGCTTATCGGCCTTATCAGGCTCTCGAAGTACCACTTACGGCATGGCAACACCGTATTTGGTTTAATGGCGCCCTCCCACATCCGGTCACCCCGGTTCGTTTAGGCCCCCTATCTATAGACGGGGCCACTTGGCCAGTTTTGGCCAGGTATACCCCACATCCGCGTTATTTGACGCTTGCGGTTGCTGAACTGCGTGAAATACATACGTCTTTGATACACGTTCACAGAGCTTTAGTACAGTATGTTACAGGCAACATTCAGGGAGCCCCTCCTGGAGTTGCGGTGCATCCAGCTGGATCGGGCGGTGTAACCATAAGTCCCGTCATGGTTAATTCGGTGATGGGCAAGCGCCCACAAAATAAGGACGATTTGCCTTATTGGCTTGCAGAAAAATTTGACCAGCTGGAGGCAGTTTTTCCAAATACTTCTCCTGTGGAAAAACACAGAATTTTAACGATCAGTTTGCCAAAAGACTTAATTCCCGAGTTGGCAGAATGCAACAACTGGGGCAAGGTATTCGCAGCAGTATATGCGAAGTGTTTCGGCACTCCTTCTATGACAGTTCTCCCCTCTGTAATTAAACGAGTGCAGGATGAGCATGGCCCTGAAGCGGCTGTGGAATTGGGGATGAGACTGGTGGGAGTGTTCGATGTAGTAGCTGATTTAATCCTTGCTAACGTCAAGGGCGATGCAGTTAACTTTCAAGTAGCTAATGCTTTGGCTTTAGTCCCAGAACCGGACAGGCCACGCGAATTACCGAAAATTATTGCACAGGCTTATAAAACCATTGGCCGCAATAGTCTGTGAGTTAAGCCTTTTGCTAAAACGCAAACTCAATCACAGCCACAACAAAAAACTCAGTCTGAGAAAGATGAGAGACAGTTCTTTACTAAAAAGAACTAGAGGTTGAAGAAACAGGGTAAGCAACAGAAAAAACCAGGGTCGCGTGGCGCATCCCCGGTTTCCGTATCTTCTGAACACACTTATGATTTGCGCGACAGAGCGAGAATTAAATCTCCAGAGAGATTTCAAGTCCCTGATCCGCGTTCTCCTCGTTCTTCACAGGCACCATCGACCTCCCAGACTGGTGGAGGAGAACGCCAGGATAGAGGCAGAGGTCGTGAGGCTCCACAGGGACGAGACCAACCTCGACCACAAGTCCGAGGGAAACCCGAAGAATTTCCACGTTCTCGCCCACAGTTTCAGAAGAAGAAAGTTGCAGCTGTAACAGTGAGGTATGCCACAGACGGTGAGAACGAGACTCCTGAATTGGACGTGGGCAGTGACGCTCCTAGACAGCGCCGCGGAAGTTACCATAGTGCGGGAGGCGCTACGTCCTCATGTGGAGGCGACAGCAACTGATACATTCATTACTGTCGAGACAGCTGACACCCGAGTGGCACCCCCTGCAGACTATTTAATATTGTCCTTCAAATTGAAGGTGACATACAGCTTGTTATTAAAGGGATTTTTTGGGAGAATCTGACCTCTTCTTACGATATTCTGTTGGCAGAGGCGGATTGGCCGCCCCCGTTCGTACTTGCTGCGCGTAGAGGGGAGGAGGTAATCCTTCCGAGCTTTTCTCGTCATGTCCCCAAGGACAAAGCGGAGGCTCTCGCAGCTGAATGGGCTGGGGCACTGGCTTCGGCGTTATACCGTAATCACGTGGGCTGGGATGAAGACTCTCCCCCCCATGATATTCCCTTGCGGTCGCTGCCACAGCCACAAGCCCAATATCCCATCCGGCGGGAAGCTAAAGGTCCCGTTTCCGACATTCTGACCCAGTTAGAATATCAAGGAGTAATTGAAACATGCGTATCACCAATGAATAATCCCCTTTTCGTGGTTTCTAAACCCGATGGATCGTACCGCCTAGTTTTGGATTACCTACATTTGAACTCTCATTGTCGGACCTTTGCGGTGCAAAATACCCACAGTTCTGCGCTTGTAGACAGTCTTGTTCGTAAAAAATATAAAACGACACTTGACCTATCCAATGGATTTTACACGCACAACTTGTCCCCGGAGTGCAGCCAATGGAGCGCTTTCACTTCCAGTGGTAAACAAATCAAATTCCGGCGTTTACCCATGGGCTACAAGAACAGCCCGGGTGTCTTCGCCGCTCGTGTTGTCTCTCTGTTGGACAGCATAGACCCAGATGCGTGTTCCTACTTCGACGATATCTATCTGACAGACGACAAATTATGGCCGCATCTTTCCCGAGTGGACCGCATTATTCTTGAATTTGCGGTTTAGGTTACAAATTTAATTTTGCCAAATCACACATTGCTGAATTTACCGTTTTGTTTTTGGGCTATGAGCTCAACAATGAAGGTAAGGGCTTAGCTCCCCATTTCTTGGAGAAGTGCGCACTTTTGTGCCCTCCAACCACCCTGAAGAAGCTTCAGTCATTACTGGGTTTTCTAAACTTCGGGCGTACTTACATTCCCGAATATGCCCAGCGTATCAAGCCTCTTTATGCCTTGATACAACCTAACTTTTCGAAGTCATGCTGGCTTCCCGAGCATTCCTCTATACTGCAGTCTTTGCAGTCAGATCTACTTGAATCTAAATTCTTGTTGACTCGTGATAACCACACAAACCTGGTGATTAGAATCGTTCCAGGGGCAGTGGGTTTCACGTACTTAACCTTTAACGAAGGTAACACAGTACCGATTGCATACAAGTCACATCTTTACACTTCAGCAGAAATGCGCTTTTCCTCTGTGGAGAAAGTTTTGACTGCAGTGCAAATGGCGATTCTAAAGGAACGCGCACTGGCACAGGGAAAACGCATTTTGGTGCTAACACCATATCCTGCCCTTGAGGCAGTGACGAAAACAAGTGTCCCGAACTCTAAGGCTTTGCACCCCCGTTGGATACAATGGGCTACATCTCTGACGTCCCCGGATGTCACTTTTATCTTTGATTCCTCTCGTCAGACACAGGAGTTTTTACAGTATGAATTTGTTCATCCTCCTCCTCTGTCTTTGCTACCGCTTGAGGAGTACGAATGTATTATCTATACCGATGGTTCGGCACAACCGGCCACGGGTTCCAAGCATGCTTATTCAGCAGCATGTGCTATTGTTGCAGGTACCATGGTGAACGGTGAGTTCAAATCGACTGTAGTGCACACACAGGCACTAGGGGACAGTACTGCACAATTGGCCGAGCTGCGCGCTTTGGTGCTCGCACTGGAGTTCGCTAATCCAGACGTGACAACCCTTATTGTATGCGATTCTTACTACTGTGTTCAATCTTTCAATGACAATATATTCTTTTGGTCGCAAAACGACTATAGAGATGCAAAAGGTAGCACAATTAAGCATAAAATGCTTTGGGTTCGAGTGGCAGATCTTAAACAACGTTTGCCTCTCACACAGGTGATTCACACTCTTGGCCACCAGCGTGTGGGCGCACACGCTGTCGGTAACGGTTTGGCAGATGAAGCTGCCAAATCAGCAGTAGCCACGTGCTCAGTAGCAGCAGTTACAAGATCCATGACTCAAATAGATAATGATATTTTGGCAGCTATTGCTGCAACAAGGGAAGGTGCTAATTACCCATGGGGTTTCCCTTCCAAATACTCTTATCAAGTAGGTCCCGATCAGGTTCCTTACGTAAACATTCCAGACGTTGGTGATCGGCTGATTCCCAACGCGGACCGCAGACTTTCCTTGATAACGGCCGCACACGAAGGCTTGGCTTCGGCCCATGCTGGCGTGTCTGCGACGGTTTCCATCTTGCAGCAGCGTTACTGGTGGCGTGGTTTATATAAACAGACCCGTACTTATGTGCTTTCTTGTGACGTTTGTCAGCAAATTAAGCCTTCAACGGTTACACGACCACCACAAACACCGCTCTGCATTTCCAACAGACCTTTTGGGTGTGTTTACCTGGATCACTGCGGTCCCTTCTCCTCTGACACTGCGTATAAATACATCTTAGTTGCAGTGGATTCGTGCACACGTTTCATATGGGTTTGGCCACAACGGAGTGCTGACGCTCGAAATGTCATAAGGGATTTGCGTGTCTTTGTGGGAATTTTTGCCTGTGGCACCTTCCATTCTGACTAAGATCCGGCGTTCGCCTCTAAGGCGTACAAGGACGCGATGGGGTCACTGGGGGTGCGGGTGAAATTTTCGTCTCCATATCGGTCTGAGGGCAATTCGATTGTTGAACGAATGAACCGTGACTTAAAGCAATCCTTGACAGCTAGAGTCTTAGGTACTGGCAGAAACTGGCTGGCCCACTTGTATAGCGTACAACGTGCACTTAATAATCTCCCTAGAAGACCTCTGGGTGGGCGGACCCCATACGAAATGCTCTTTGGCATCCAAATGTTTCTGCCCGACCTTGATGGTCTAGACATGGCGGCGCAATCCGCAATCTTTGACGTAGATAACCATTCTACTATGTTGCAGGACTTACAAGAAGCCCGTGACAAACTTGCAAACGAACATTTACCTTCAGCCACAGACGCTGCGCTGCAGATTCCGGTCGCCGGCTGTCTTCCGAAGGTTGGAGATCTGGTCCGAGAGAAGGTGGAGAACAAAAAAGAATTTGGCCCCTCTTATCGTGCACCGGTTCCAGTCCTTGGCTTGAAGGGTACTCGTACAGTCATCTTACCACCGCTTCCTGGTCGCAAAGACAACAGATACATCTCAGTGGACAATGTCAAGTTACAACATCTGGCCGATCCTGAATAGCGTAACACCAGCAGTCTCCTGTCCAGCCATTTCTAGGACTCATGTTTGTGGCCCTCCAGCCCACACAGTCACTGATGTTGCCATTGAGATGGTAGATTTGCCTGATCGCCTGCTCGACTACCCGGATTCCCCCTGCAACGAGGAGACCGAGTATACATACCCCGCCGACGAGTCGGTGGCTCACCAACCAACAACGCCACTGAGCCCCACCCGTTATTCCTTTGATTCGGCTTCCACCTCATCACTTATCCCGTCCAGCTTCAGTATTTTTGTATCCTGGTTCAGAGACAATTTTTTGATCCCACCATGGACATACATCTGGTTGGTACTATTACTGATTTTTCTGTTCATGTCCATTGGCTTTGTGACAGTTTTTTTCTTACTCATCAATGGTCACTATTTACCAGAACGCTCTGCAGTGAACTGTGTCGCTGGGACTTTGGCTCCACATTCTTCTTCGCACATCATGAAGCGTGACCACACATTTGTGAACATTTCAGCTTTCCCAGTCGCTGATGGCATCGTATGGGATGTGGTAAATTTCCAAATTCATGGACCAACCGAAATTATTAATGTACCAAATGACCTCCGTGTTTCAATGGGTGAAGTCGTTAAAAGTAATATTCATTCTGACGATTGGGATGTGCATGCCGTTGAATCGTTATTTACTGATTTGAAATATTATGCTGCCTTTAATGCTGAAGATCTGTATTTAAATTCTGCAAGTTATGCTGACTTACATTGTTACCAGCATTGGGGCAACCACTTTCTCCATAAACCAAGTACCCTTCGGGGTTCTTTTAATTACACCCAATGGGAACATTGTCCGACCCCTTTGCCAGGTAGCTCCCAGACTCTTAGAAATAAGTTTACTTATTTTACAGACTTTGATAGATCGAACCCTGGGTCCTATTATTTTAGATTGAACACTTCATCCACACAGAAAATCATGTTGACCCACACCAAATTGCTATATTCAGGTTCCTTTTTGAACGCCTTAGCTGTGGGTGGTTATGAGCACTGGCAGGACACCATTGACTTGAAATCTATTTGGGGCACCAAATCATGGCAGGTGCAAGGCACGGAAGCCTTGCACCGTGCTTGCCTAATCCCGGCCCAAATTTTATTTTTAAATCATACTATCTATCAAACGACCTGTTGGGGTTTGGCTACTTCCAAACAATTAAATGCACCATCCATTCCCGTATTGTCTTCCACTCCCACCGAGAGCTTGCATTTCAATATTTCCCTTGCCACTTTGCAAGCTTTGTTTCAAAACAATTCATTCAATGTCTCTACGTTTGTTCAGTCACCCTGGTTGGCTTGGCCCATAGCATCGAATGCCTGCCAGCTGCGTTTTCATGACTCAGCTCCTGGTTACAAACAGGATAGGCCAGATCCGAGGTTTTCTGACTCTCGTACTGTTACGACATATTCTGTTGGTAAATTGTGTAAACAGTGGTTGCAGCACTCTTCGTTGGATTATATAAAACAACATTTATCCCTCCTATCAGGCAACATTGATCTGTCCGATTTTGTTCTGGGGCCTCGTGGCCCTCGACCTAAGAGATTCATTTATGAGACTTACAATGAACTCTGGAAGCTTTCGCAAATTGAAGCTGCTTCCCGTCTACGGGAAATCGATCAAGCAAATTTAGAAAAGGTGCTTGCTGTTGTTGACAATAGTATTAATACCCTGTCTTCCCGCATTTACACATTAGAGAATATTGTTTCCTCTGTTGTTGATATTGTACAAGATGATGTTTCTGTGTTATATCATGGTCAGAATCAATTGCGTTCAGTGATGCAGTTTGCATGGACTTTGGAAACACTTAAAATGGGTAAAGTTCCGAATTAACCATGACGGGACTTATGGTTACACCGCCCGGTCCAGCTGTATGCACCGCAACTCCAGGAGGGGCTCCCTGAACGTTGCCTGTAACATACTGTACTAAAGCTCTGTGAACGCGTATCAAAGACGTATGTAATTCACGCAGTTCAGCAACCGCAAGCGTCAAATAACGCGAATGTGGGGTATACCCGGCCAAAACTGGCCAAGTGGCCCCGTCTATAGATAGGGGACCTAAACGAACCAGGGTGACCGGATGTGGGAGGGCGCCATTAAACCAAATACGGTGTTGCCATGCCGTAAGTGGTACTTTGAGAGCCTGATAAGGCCGATAAGCATTGGGTAGGGCAGTGAGAGTGTACCCATGGAACAAATCGTCCGTTCCATCCACCGCCGGAAAAGTGACCCAAGAGTAAAACACCTCAAAGTGGTGAGCCGGGTCAGCCTGCACCACAAAGATGAGTGAGACACCCGCGTCAGGCACTCCATAAGCCAGTAAATGAGCCCGGAGCGCAGCGCGGCTATGTGCCGGTATGTTTATATCCGCCATTAAGACCAGAAATGTTCGACAACCTAATATGAGGCAGCACAATATAGGGTTTACTTAAACACCTTTTAATAACTTCAAGCTTGAAAGAACCTATAAAAACGTCAATATAGGAGGTATCACCCTCACACACGTTTCCGGAAGCGTATGCGAAGGGTGTTGTGGACAAGTACTACTCAAGCGTCTCGCAGATAAGCAGCCCCACGTTGGGCGCCATGTTGTAGGGATTCTGCACATACACAGAGCTATGCACAGGATAATAGGACCTCGGAGTATAGTGGTGAACCAACCATGCACCTTAGTACCCATAATCCCAATCCGACTAGCTTTAGCGTCTCATTAGCAGAGATGCTACCAATGATTAGACAACCCAGAACACGGTCTCTCTCTCTCAGGACTCGCGGGAGCAAGAACACCCTTTCATAACTCACTCACAGTTTACACATTAGAGAATATTGTTTCCTCTGTTGTTGATATTGTACAAGATGATGTTTCTGTGTTATATCATGGTCAGAATCAATTGCGTTCAGTGATGCAGTTTGCATGGACTTTGCAAACACTTAAAATGGGTAAAGTTCCTTGGCACTTTTTGAACACCTCTGCCTTATTCTTGCCGTTTAATTTAACTGAGAAACAGCAATTCATGTCCATGAAAGATGCAACATACACTCTCTTACATATCGAAAAAATAGAGCCCTTACCATTCTCTGTGGCGGAATTGGATTCTGCAGTGTGGCTAGTTCACGGGGTTATCGTCTTGCCTTTTTGTTTATTTGAATTCAGTTCATGCATGAAACATTATCCTGTGGGCCGTTTTCAGCCCTTAGGCAGTGCCATCCTGCATGAACTTTGGTCCCTGCCGTTCCTGTATCAATGCCTTAGGGACGGAAAAGAAGTTTTTCTTACATGGGAGTCATGCGATTCTACTGTGGGTCATTCCCTGATTTGTAAACACATTAAATTACACGGTACTTGTAATGTTTCAGCTCCTAATCTTGCTTGTGTTTTGAAGGGCATCCCTGCTCCTGCTATATCCCCTACTTTCACTGTGCTTGCAAATGGTAGCTATCTCCTTCTGAATAATCAGGACTGCTGTGGAATGCTGGCTGGCATCCCCTATATTGTAACTGTTTCCCACCGGGTTGTGTGCTGTAAAAATGTGCTTTTTCCTCCCCCGCACGACATCATAGATAGTTCCATTTGGCCTTCCATTCCGACTTTGAAGGCAGATTTCAATAAATTGAGCAGAATAAAGGCGCTATTATTGAACCAGGAGGTTATGCTCACATCCGCACGGGAGACGTTCATCCTCCAGGTGGCTAGTACCCACAGTGAAATACAGGCCCTTTTGAACACAAACCTCCCATAACATTTCGGTGAGCTGATTCACCGTGTTTTCAATGCATCACGCACCGAAGGTCTTGTGCACTTTTTAAAAGTTGTGGGCTCTGGCCTTGTTACCTCCTTTCAAACTATCTTTGGTGTAATACCGGCTTTTATTCATTCCATTTTTTCCAGCGTCTTTGGCGGCTTTCCGTTGATCCTCGCCTTAGCGGCTGGTATATTGCTTTTGGTCTGTTTGCTGCGCAATGGCTGCTCTTCCTGGGGGCCTCCTCGACCGAGGTCGACTCCGGATGCTCCGTGAACGCATTCTCGCCGGCTTCGGCATCCTGCCATTGGCGACACTCAGTGTGTCCTATAGACTTTCTTTTACGCTTTGCGTATTTCACTTGCGTGCAACCTGTGATGTCTTGCATCCGATGTCCTTTCTCATGGTCCTTGGATTATTGCCTCTCCAATACGTCTCTGTCTGACCCGGATTTTGTCCAGTTAGTGGGTCCCTTAGAGGCCCATGAACTGGACTGTTCTGGTGATGGCTTCATGGCGCGTGCGGCTGCACTTGGAATTTTGGCACAATGGGATGTCTGGGCGGCTGCTCAGACTCTCCTACGACAAAGTTATATTGAGTATCACGCAAGTTGTCCCGCAATGCTGATCACTGCTCCCTCTTGCGAGGAACATGAATGCAGTTTTGATTTGTTGAACTGGATGGCGTCTCTTTTTTCTGACGATTCCAACGATGTCCTCTTGGAAGGTGTGGCGTTTTTCTGCACTTACACTCTATTGGATTAGGGAGCCTCCGCTTTCAGCGTCCTGCCTCACTGGAATTTTTTTATTCTGCAATTTTTTTTTTCTCTCCCATTCATTGTCCTTCATTGGGACTATTCCAAAACAGACGTTTCCGTTCTGCTCCATCTATTTGAACTCTGTCTTCGTCCTATGTCTTCGCCAATGGACTGACCAGGGGAGGGTGTCATGTGGTTTGTGGCCTCATGGTCTGCATTGCTAAGTTGGCCTAGGCCTGGCTGCCATGATGCCTTTTTGCGCACGTTACTTTGTGACTTTGTTTTTCCAGCCTCTGCTTGTGCCCGGCTATATTAGAACTGTCTGCCTTTCTGCCTTTCACCTTTTCTCCTGTTCCCTGTGGGTTTCGTCTGCACAACATGTACAAGGTCGAAAAACAACGTCCCTTGTTCTTGCTGATCTGGCCAGTCCCTCGCACTTAGACATAACACTACGTACAGCTGCACTGGAGAAATTCGTGTGCTTTAAATATTGTGTTAAAACACAAATAGGGCTGTCCCTAGTTGGGCTTCCTACAGGTTCCTACAGAATCTCTAGAGATGCAAATCCACTAGGGGCATCTCACAAAAAGTGAAGGACTGGCCTCACACACCACCTGGTGTCATGCTTCATCATAGGCCGTCCTTGCCCTCTAAAAACTTCGTTTGATAGAGGGCGGGCATACACCTGAAGACAGGGATGCACTTCTAAAACTAAGTGGTGGCCCGTGAGTGAGTGAAAGTGTAATTTAAAAACCATTAAACTTGTCCCCAAGTAGTTTAATTGAGGGGCAAATCTATGGTATTAAAAGAAGTGAGCGGTAATCTGGGAATTCATTATCCCTTTACCGTAAAAAGTGGTCAACATGTTTCTGCTCTGCGTCCCATATGGGTACATAGCATTCGTCAGGACCAGGATGAGTAATGGGCTCTACCTTTCTACACGATGTGTATGAAAGGGTTACCACTCTAAGAATCGGGGGTGAAGATAACTACTCCCCATGTAGTGCAATATTTAAAATGTGAGAGTATCTGTAGGTAAATAGGAAACAAGAAAAGCAAACAAACCGGACGTGTAAGTAAGATAAAAGCACACTATGCTGTACGTATAACACCACACATTATGCTGCGCGTGGTGTGATCTAAGTGAAACACGTGTCAATCATACGTGTTCACACTTCTTAAAAAAGCACTTAGTTCTACTGCTTACCCAAGGACACTATCCTATTAACTTCATGGGAGGTCGAGGGTGGAAGGGCCTACTGTGGCTTTTTCTGAAAAAACACACAATGCATGAAAAGCTAGGCTACTTAGATTATAGCCCATTTCAAAGTATTTTAAGCATACATGCAAACATTCATACAAGTGCATGCCTTAAATTAAGTACATGCACATAAGGCGTTAAAAATACTTCAACATTTACCCATGACATTCATACTCTTACTGTCATTTTCAGCGCTTCCAGCAGTCCCATCTATGTTCGTCCGCTTCGCCTCCCCGCCGATAAATGAGGGTTAGTGGGGAGCGAGTTTATATACTCATGCGCGCTGACTCTTTCATAAGTGATTGAAAGATAAGGTAATTGTTACCGCCTGTGCGGGTTCCGGTGTGCGCCTGGATAACTGCCTGGTTGCCTGTTCTTGGGCGGAAAAAGGATCTAATGGATGAGCCCTATCTGGTAGCACGCCCATAGCACTGAAGGGCGCGTGCGCTGACCTCGCTCCACCGCTCTCCTCCCCATGAGTGAGAGACACAAAAAGACACGTAGTGGTTGGCAGTGCGCTAGGTGAAAACACGAATCCGCTTGTGTATAGCGGTTCGTTTTTTGCTAAATGCGCATGCGTGTCTCTCAAAAACAGCTCAATACTAGAAGAAGATACTATCTAATGCCAGGGGGAACACTGCATCGTTTTAAAGGCACGATTACACTAGTGTATAGCAATTCATATTGTATGCAAGGAGGACAAAGGATCGCATACAATAATGCGGACCCTTCTGTGTATTTACATTACGTGCACGTGCAAAAGATATGAATTGTGGAAGTGCACTGCTCATAGTGCCTCACAATAAATCACTCTAGCTATCTTAGTTACCAGAGATGATGGTCGTGATTCAGTACATCAAGTCATTACTAGGCACATACTATTAGAACAGCAGGCCATAAGAGGAAAACATTAAGTTTAGGAGTGGTAGTATTCTATCTTATATGTAATGGTCACAAAAATACATATATCTTTATTACCAAGTTGGAACAATTGGTATAGCTCTATGTTGCTATAACCACAATAAAACGTTCCACTTGCTATAACACAGCTTTCTAACACACCTCTCCAAAGACTTCTGATGGTAGACAGTATGTATTTTTGTTGATTCAACGGGATAGTTGTAGCCAAGGTATTTCGTCATTGAGCCCGGTATCCCATGAGCGCAACCGGTAAACCCAGCGTTGCTCCCTGACATGCAGTTGTTGGCTTATATCGGTTTTCTGTTTCCGCATCACCTCCATGATCACCCATCTGAGATCGAATTCAGTGTGATTCTTTTCGAGAAAATGTTTGGTCAGTCTGGTGTTAGATTTTTTGCACCGAATTGTGCTACGGTGTTCATTAATTCGTGTTTTCGCCTTCCTTGTAGTCATCCCAATGTACTTCAAGTTGCATGGGCAGCTAAGCATGTATATCACGTTTTCAGTGTTGCAGTTACTGAAGTTTTTTAATATCCATGGTCTGTTTGTGCCAATATCCACTTCTTTGGTGGTGGCAGTGAACTGGCAGCATACACAGTTACCACATGGGAAATGACCGACTGGCTTGGGTTGGCTCCAGAGGGTAAACAGGATTATCCTCTTCCTCCCGTGTGATTTTAGAGTGTACCAGATCATCTCGCAGGTTTCTGCTTCTCTTGAAAGCGAAGAGGGGAGGTTCCCACTTTCTTGTTCCGCTATTAAGTATCGCCCATTTCTTTTTGATGATATTCTGCACTTTGTTGGACGCGGGGGTATATGTGGTCACACATACCAAACGGTCGGTTTGTTCCTTTGTTGTAGTATCGAGCAGGGCTTCTCTGTTATTATTTCTCGCCCTTTTCTTGGCTTTCCTGACCATACGCTTTGGATAGTGTCTTGCCAGGAGTTTGGATTCCAGTTCTTCTGCCTGTGCGTGAAATGACTCTAGTTCTGAGCAATTTCTTCGCACTCTTAGGAATTGGCCCACAGGCAGATTTTGGCGTAGTGCCCTTGGATGGTAGCTCTCATATAATAAGAGGCTATTCCTATCTGTTGGTTTGGTGTGTACTTTGGTGGAGATCCCTTCCATCGTCAAGGTAATATCCAAGTCTAGAAAAATAGCATGGTTTTTCTCAATGGTATGAGTAAATTTAAGATGAATATCTTTACTGTTGATCCACTCTACGAAAGTGCTGGCTTCCTCCATTGTGCCATGCCACACGACAAAAATGTCGTCTATATATCGTTTCCACGTCTTCATCTGGTGGTTGAAAGGATTGTTATCACTGAAGATATGATCTTCCTCAAACTGGTGGACGTACAGATACGCCAGACTCGGCGCGAAGGTACTGCCCATTGACGTGCCTTTGATCTGACGATATAGTTTATCTTCGAACTCGAAGAAATTTTCAGTAAGAGCCAACTCCGCACACTCCATAATGAAGTGTGTTGGTGTGATGAAAGACCAATCTTGATTTAGGTGGATTTGTTCTACCACCTCCAAAGTACGTCTCTGGGGAATACTCGTGTAGAGTGCCTCGATATCCATAGTTATGAGCAGGTCCTCCTCGATGTTAATCTCGAGGTCCCTCAGGTGGCATAAGACGTCCTTCGTATCCTTCAAATATGATGGAGATTTTTTTACGATGGGTCTTAGAAACCAATCGCAAAATTGGGATAAAGGTTCCAATAATGATCCGATGCCCGACACTATCGGTCTCCCTGGTGGTGGTGTCTTGTTCTTATGGATTTTGGGGAGCGTGTAAAATCTTGGTGTTCTTGGTTCTGTATTTATGAGGAAATCAGCCTCATGTTTCGTGATCCAATCACATGTCAGTGCTTCATGAACCATGCTCTTGATTTTATTCATAATCCATGTGGTGGGATCATTCTGGTGTATCTCGTAACTCATAGCATCAGATAAAAGACGGAGGCACTCCTCTCTATACATGGTATAATTCATGAGGACTATGGCCCCGCCCTTATCGGCTGGCTTGACTACCAGTTCATGATTGTTACTCAGTTTTTGGAGTGCTATTCTCTCCCCCTTTGTCAGATTCTGGAATCCTTTGGTGTTATTAAAGTCGATTGCTTCGACTTCCTTCAGTACTGCCTGTTCGAACGCAAGGACATTACATGAGATGTTTTGAATAGGTGGAGTAAACGTAGACTTATTTCGAAGGCCTGTGTTTATTTTTCCATCATCAGTTCCTCGTATCTCCCCAAAGAAATCTTTCAGCTTTATTTTCCGAAAGAACTGTGCTAATTCGGTATTGAGGAAAAACGGGTCATTTCTTGGTGTTGGGACAAAACCCAGGCCTTTCGCGAGGACGGCTTCTTCTTCTTTGTTGATTGTATAGTCACTCAGGTTTACGACATTCGTCATTCCTTGTTCGTTGTTGATGTGCCGCCCCTGCCTCTGCCTTTGGTCCGTGTGACCGCTCCGCTGGTAGACGGTTCGTTCTCCCATTGTACTCTGGGGGTGTTTCTTGTTTTTTGTCTGCCCCTGCCTCTTCCCTGGCCCCTGGCTAAAAAAGGTTGCGGACCTTGTTGGAAGCCGAAGCCAGGTGGATAGAACTGATGTGGCCAGAACCCGTAAGGGTTCATGGGTAGATTAAACATTTGTTGGTGGGGATTCTGATTCCGTCTAGGGTGTTGTCCGCCAGTGCTCTCGTCACTGCTGCTGTCACTTCTTTCTTCACCCGAGCTGAAAGTCCAGTTCTGGGGAGTCGGTCTAAAACGTGGTTGGCGTCTTTTGGCCTGTTCTTGCGGTCTGTCATAATATTCATCGGTGGTGTAGGGATATATTGTTTCGCGGCTAAACTTCTGCACATCTTTTTGTAATTTGGTGATCTTGGATTGCGTGAGGTATTCCCTATATGACGAGTGGTCATTATTTATTTCCTCTAGTTTCTTTTTGAAAACGGTGATGTGCACTGTAGTTTTTAATTTGCTCTCACATTGTTGTATCTCGACCATAAGAGCATCCGCTAATTGCCTGGCCGTGTTAATAATTAGTACCAGCCAATCCTTGGTGCATTTCCATGCAATGCTTGACCAATTAATTCTGAATTCTTTGTTATTAAGGAACAGCCTTGGTTCATTGGTGACCACGAGGCCTCGTGGTGCCGAATTCTTTCTTAAATATTCAGTCATAAATGCTCCATGGAGAGTGGTACGAATCTGTTCTTTCTTTTTCGTTGATAGAGCTTCCCACTCATCCGAGTTTTTGACAGTCTGGGCTACCTCCGTTTCAGCTAGGAGCGACGGTGTTCTTAATATTTCAGCATATGTGTTCTCATCAAATGCCAGTTCAGTTTCCATTACTAGTGCTTTGGTGAAGTCAGGGAGGAATCGGTTCTACCACCCTATGTTTCAGTGATTATTAAAGTGGACTGTGTGTTTTAATCACTCAGTCCTGAGTCATATATGACCTAGTTATTTGCCCTAATAAAGTTCCCACAGCCATAGGCTGTACGTAAAGTCACACACACTAGCCCTAGTGTTAAACTAGGGAAGGGAACTAGAGGCACAGGGCCTAGGGACAAGCCAGCCTCCTATATAGCATTAAAACACAAATAGGGCTGTCCCTAGTTGGGCTTCCTACAGGTTCCTACAGAATCTCTAGAGATGCAAATCCACTAGGGGCATCTCACAAAAAGTGAAGGACTGGCCTCACACACCACCTGGTGTCATGCTTCATCATAGGCCGTCCTCGCCCTCTAAAAACTTCGTTTGATAGAGGGCGGGCATACACCTGAAGACAGGGATGCACTTCTAAAACTAAGTGGTGGCCCGTGAGTGAGTGAAAGTGTAATTTCAAAACCATTAAACTTGTCCCCAAGTAGTTTAATTGAGGGGCAAATCTATGGTATTAAAAGAAGTGAGCGGTAATCTGGGAATTCATTATCCCTTTACCGTAAAAAGTGGTCAACATGTTTCTGCTCTGCGTCCCATATGGGTACATAGCATTCGTCAGGACCGGGATGAGTAATGGGCTCTACCTTTCTACACGATGTGTATGAAAGGGTTACCACTCTAAGAATCGGGGGTGAAGATAACTACTCCCCATGTAGTGCAATATTTAAAATGTGAGAGTATCTGTAGGTAAATAGGAAACAAGAAAAGCAAACAAACCGGACGTGTAAGTAAGATAAAAGCACACTATGCTGTACGTATAACACCACACATTATGCTGCGCGTGGTGGGATCTAAGTGAAACACGTGTCAATCATACGTGTTCACACTTCTTAAAAAAGCACTTAGTTCTACTGCTTACCCAAGGACACTATCCTATTAACTTCATGGGAGGTCGAGGGTGGAAGGGCCTACTGTGGCTTTTCCCAACCCTTTCATACACATCGTGTAGAAAGGTAGAGCCCATTACTCATCCCGGTCCTGACGAATGCTATGTACCCATATGGGACGCAGAGCAGAAACATGTTGACCACTTTTTACGGTAAAGGGATAATGAATTCCCAGATTACCGCTCACTTCTTTTAATACCATAGATTTGCCCCTCAATTAAACTACTTGGGGACAAGTTTAATGGTTTTTAAATTACACTTTCACTCACTCACGGGCCACCACTTAGTTTTAGAAGTGCATCCCTGTCTTCAGGTGTATGCCCGCCCTCTATCAAACGAAGTTTTAGAGGGCGAGGACGGCCTATGATGAAGCATGACACCAGGTGGTGTGTGAGGCCAGTCCTTCACTTTTTGTGAGATGCCCCTAGTGGATTTGCATCTCTAGAGATTCTGTAGGAACCTGTAGGAAGCCCAACTAGGGACAGTCCTATTTGTGTTTTAATGCTATATAGGAGGCTGGCTTGTCCCTAGGCCCTGTGCCTCTAGTTCCCTTCCCTAGTTTAACACTAGGGCTAGTGTGTGTGACTTTAAATATTGTGATCACGCTGTTTGTGGCACTTGGAGAAAAACCTTTCCAGGGAGAAGAGCTGTGCTTGTCTGATGATGTAAACCTTGCATCTAGATATTGAGGTATGAGGGTCCGCCTGACAATGCCCAGAGGTCTTCTATTTTTATAATAAACTAGTTAATAGCACGGGGAGGGTGGTAAGGTCATTTAGCTTTATGAAATGCTTTCCCCGTTTGTATTCTATGGAATTGTAACTATGCTTATTATTTTATCCTTATGCATTATGCTGATAGTACTGGCACGTGTACTGTATCTTAGAGCACGATAGTTGAAATAAACATTTTAAACCATACTGTGTCTCTTATTACGCACGTTGTGGACAGGTATGAGTGAGTTATGAAAGGGTGTTCTTGCTCCCGCGAGTCCTGAGAGAGAGATACCGTGTTCTGGGTTGTCTAATCATTGGTAGCATCGCTGCTAATGAGACGCTAAAGCTAGTCGGATTGGGATTGTGGGTACTAATGTGCATGGTTGGTTCACCACTATACTCCGAGGTCCTATTATCCTGTGCATAGCTCTGTGTATGTGCAGAATCCCTACAACACTACTCATAGTTTACTCACACTCAGTTCTGTGATCTGCATGGTACACGTTCTTTGTGGCAGGCACATTAACCCTCTGTGCTGTGTGGGTGGCAGGAGTGCCCATGTGAGTGCACGGTGAGTGTGAGAGTAGGGTAAGAGGAGTGACTGCAGGGTGAGTGAGGTGACCATATGACACTGTGAACTTTTCCCGGACACAATAAGTGTTTTAAAAGGTAACATAGTGTGAGTCTGTCAGTGGTGCAGGCGTGCGGTAGAAATAGAGAACAAACTGCCTTGTAAACAATAGAGACCTGAAGTTAAAAATAGGGTCATAACCGGAGTAGCTGTCGAATTTGGACAAAATAATGCATAACACTGTCAGCCAATAAAACAGAATTCTAAACAGATCATTAAAGGCACGTTTTGCTAGAGTCATGCATTTAAAAGCGTCTCATACAGATACTAAATGCGTCATGGCTACAGAAATGTTGGTGTTGAATCGAATGTGCAATAATTCTCTGTAATAATTCATGGCATAGTACAATTGAATCTGTGCAAACTAATCTATATATTGCTCTAAACAATGGCGTGTGCTACCATATATTAAATGATGAGACAATGTTAAACAAGACAATAAATGAAGAGCTATACTAAACAGATTTTAAGTAAACTGTCCTCATACATTTGATGGTACCACAGAAAATTTGTGGAATGTCATGATAGTGCTAACTTCTTTGAATTTGAGCCTGTCCTTTCTCATGATTCGAGTTAACATTGTAGAACTGGCTGGAGTGCCCAACTATTTGTGCTTATGTAGAAAAATTCTAGAAAAATAACAATCCTTTGTAATACACCAAATATAAACAGTAAATTAAAAATAAAAATGGCGAAACAGTTGATCAAAGATTATAATAAGTGTCAGGAATAGAATGCTTTTCACAAATAGCACAACATCTCCAGTTTATCATTCAAACCCTGAAGTAAAAGAGTGTCAAATTTCTTAATCCAGAAGGTTTCTCTTTGAGATAAGATTCTATGTGCATTGATTTTAGGATTTGGTTTGATCTACTCCAAGATTTCAAAACGCACTTGCGGTATATTGTGTTTTTGTTCTAGCCAATATGTGGCCAAGCATGAGTTTTTAGTCTGATTCATATCATGTTCTGGTGCTCAGATATGCACATTTTTATCTTCCTCTCAGTTATGCCTACATACATCAAACCACACAGACATTTGATGCTGTATATTACGTATGGTGTATTGCAGTCAGAAGAATGCCTCATTTTGATGGATTGGCAAGTCTGTGATGGGCGACAGTATCTCCCACAATCACATTATTACAATGTATTCAATTCTAGCATTTTCTGGTTCCAACATGTTTGGTTGTCAACAAATGTTTCATAGAGGCCAGGATTTCCTTTAATTTATTTGTCCCTTGGTGTGAAAAAATTGGTTTAAGTTGGAACAGCCCCTTAAAGTCAGGTTCAGACTGTAGTGATTCCCACGGTTGATTCATAATGCTTTTAGTCGCTTGAGGTTTGGTGGAGAATTTTGACACAAACAGTACAAGTGCTGATTTCTCAGTGGTGTTTTTTTTTTCAGAAGACTCATCCGGTCCATTGATGTTACCCCATGTATTGCTGAATCAAGTAAGTCCCCGGGATATCCTCTTTTGGTGATTGTTGTTTATATTCTATCCTGGCTTTGGCACAAACTTCACAGTCTGTAGTAATTCTTTTAATGCGAAGAAACAGTGAGGCAGGTAAGTGTTGTTTCAATGACTGTGGATGGAAGCTATGAAATAGTAAAGAATTATTGCGGTCTGTGGGTTTTCTATATACTCTTGCGTTGATCCCAACTGAAGACAGGTCCATCACAACGTCCAAACATGTGATGGCTTGATTACTGATGTTGTGAGTGAATTGTAGCAAACACAAGGAGATGATGGACGGAGCGCTGAAACTTTTCAGACACTCACCCCCAGTCACAGATCTGGGTTGAATCCATCATCGTTCTTTAGCTCACTTCGCCACCCCAGTTCAGACACAGCTATATGCAAAACAGTCTTGACCCTGTGCCTCATGGGAACAGTCCAGCCCGAACTGCCAAGCCATGTCTTCCCTGGACCGGAAACAAGCATCCTGGTACCGGTTTCGGGCTAACAGCCCTCATCAGCCAGGCTAGCTTGAATCCAGTGGCAAAGTGAGCAAGGGACCCACGTCTGGGCATACCCTTCCAACTTAGGGCGAACAAAGCAAACACAAGGAGATGATGGACGGAGCGCTGAAACTTTTCAGACACTCACCCCCAGTCACAGATCTGGGCTGAATCCATCATCGTTCTTTAGCTCACTTCTCCACCCCAGTTCAGACATGGGGTGGCGTGGGGTGAATTGTACCCATGGATTCCTTAGGTTCAGTTCTGTGATTTTATTTTCTAATGCCTCTTTGGGACCATTCCAAATAAGAAAGATGTTGTCAATATATCTGAAATACACCACGAGATTCTCCTGCCATGCCAGTATGGAAAAGATGAACTGGGCTTTGAATTTGGCCATAAAAGTATTTGCGTTGCTCTGTGCTCCTGAAAAACCCATGCAGTATCACCACGTTAATGAAAAGTAGAAATATGTTGCACAAAACGAATGCAGCACTATTAGATTAACTCTGGATGGTTCCCTCTCACAGTGACCTTCATTAAACCATGTATGATTATACATTTCATTAGCAATATTGTCTCTGTCAATGAACCATTTTACCCTAGAATTGGTACCTAACCTGTTTCTCTAGGCCAAAGGTAGGGCAAAACTGTACTTTATGGCAACACTGAACTTTGCACAGATTTCATCCATAATGTATAATTTGGTAAAGTACACTATCTTTTCAGTTAAATACTACTGACATTCATTATGAATGCTCACTCACAATTTAAGGCCTAAACCAGGTCAGCACCAATCCCTGAAGGATTCTTTCTTCGACAGGATAGATGGGTCTGGTTAAAGATTAGCATCCCTCCCCTCCCCCCCCCCCAATCCTGGCCAACTGCCACTGAGCAAGCCATGTACAGCAGAGGTGTCTACCTGCAGAGGGTTGAGCAAAGGACCTGGCCTGGGTAGCTAACCCCCTCTGGGCATGGCTGTAGGCCTGCACAGAGGGCATTAGACCAGTAGAAGAGGGATGGATGCAGAGCCTGGCCAGAGGTCAGATCCTGTGCCCAACCCCCGCTATGCACGACTGCACAACAGCCATGCAAACCATAGCTTGCACACCAAACGACTGGTTTATGACCTTGCAATATTTATACCAATTATTATCAAGACCTAAAAGCAAAAAGTAATTAAACCGCATATTATCAAATCATCATGTAAAGTACATCACATCCCATGTAATTAAAGTACTTTATAATCAAACCAATGAATGATACTATATTCATAGTTGCCTCTGACAAGGTGGTAAAGGTAATCTTTAAGATGATTTACAACATCTATAATTGCATCTGTTTCATTAAGGGTGAGGTCATGAGCATTGTATTCGGAGTGTGAGTTATAATCTGCATGGTCAATATGCAAGTTATAGAATGTGATCTTAACCATAACTTGCAAATTTCAGTGGTTCTCAGCTTTAATTTGCAACCGGACTTTGTGATTTTTAGGTGAATTTCAGAGGTTTTTAAAACAAACATTAAAGTGTTATAACAATGCCAACTAACAAATAACATACTTCGGGTTATAGATAAATAGGGATAAAGGATCTGTGTGAATTTTGCAGAAAACCAACAAAGCGAGCTATTTTTCAAGATTAATCGCTACTACATCTTATAAAACAAGCATGCAAAAGTTAATTTAGAAAAAAAGGCATTTCTTGAATTAGTTTCTATACAATGGTAAATGCCATTTATCTTGCAAATTTCTATTAAATAGTTTAAGTGAAATGGTTTCTCGGTAATAGTATTCCATGAAATTGTTTTTCTATGAAATCACATGCAACTCTGCCAAGCATCATTGAACATCACTGGGCATCTCCAAGAGTCCCTGATTATTCTATGCATACCTAATCTACAAGCAGCTCTGTGATGCCTCAGACACACACCTGTGAGTACTACTTGGCCTCCCTAAGCATGTGCAAGTGTCTCTGAACAACCACAGTGGTCTGTGGAATCTATGATCATTTGCAAACCTCTCTGAGCACCCACAGAGGCCCATCAGAACCCATGAGCACGCTACAAACATCTCTGAGCACGTACTGCGGTCCATAGGGAAATCGTGAGCTTTCAAAGGCATCTCAGAGCACCCACAGTTGGCCATGGGAATCCGTGAGCATTCACAAGCATTGCTGCGCACCCCCAGTGGGCTATGGGAGTTCGTGCACATGCAAAACCATCTCTGAGCACCCGCTCCCGGTCAAGGGGACTCCATGAGTCTCCACAAGTATCTATGAGCGCCCACAGTGGTCAAGGGGACTCCATGAGTCTCCACAAGCATCTCTGAACACCCACATTGGTCCAACAGACTCCAAGAGCATTCACAAGTACCTTTGAGCACCAGGCGCGCAACGCGCATAGGGCTAATAGGGCTACACCTCACCCCCTCCCCCGTCGTTTGTCTTAGCCCGGGCTGCTGCAGCTTGAGCTGCTTTGGGCTCGGCTGGGCAGTGTCTGCAGTCTTATCTCCGGCACGCCCGAGTATTTCACAGGTCTTTAAAGACTATTTGCATATTTACATGCTTTTGTAAACTGGTTACCGAAGCTTAGTTATTTTTCTGGTTCCAGTAACCCCTGGGCCCCCACTCTGCCTATTCCTAACATTTCTATTTTACATTTACTGCTCTAGTGTGAGAATGCATTTCATGAAAAGGAATATAAAGTAGGGTTTCCAAAAGAAAAATGTCAGCCATGTGTTGTTCAAAGAGCCTGCAAAAACCATGAAACAGGGTTATGAATAAAAAAGTATGTATTCATTTGTAATGTAACTTTTCTGTCTTTGTTCCCTTTAATTATCGGTCATGGATCATTCAGGCAGCCCTAGAAAACAATTAAAAGAGTTTTCTGTTTATATTTGCTGTTCAAAGTATGCACAGATAAGTGCTGAAAATACGGCTTAACCGCTTAGCTGCTTCGAACGTTCCGCGCCAGTGCGGAACGTTCTATTAAGCGGGCGGGGCCGCGTCGGCCAACGGACGTGCGCAGCACTACCGAGGTAGTGCTCACGACGGCCGTTGGCCGACGCACGCAGCGAAAGGGTTAAGGTGACTGTTTATTTTTGTACCGTCTGGGACATCAAAATAATGAGCAGGCTACCCTAGTCATAAGACTGGAAGTTTGTTGCAGGATCAGCCCATTATTTATTTTCTCCACCCTCGATCCCTGATTAATGCCATAATAGCAATAGTTTAACTTATATCTGAATCCCTACGCCGCCGTCAAGAACATGCTGAGTTACTTCAAGTATCCGGGAATGCACCCTGCATTCAGACAACTCACTCCTCATTCTCGCCTTTCACTTTCATGCGCACCCTGCACTCACAGCGATCACAATGCACTCACACTGATCACCATGGACTCACACCATTCACCCGCTCACCCTGCACTCACAGTGATCACTCTGTACTCACAATGCACTTGTGCTGTTCACCCGGTACTTCACCCTGAAGTCACACAAGCACACTACTCACCCTGCACTCATGTGACACTTCACTCACCTGTCCCCCTCACTGCTCAATCTGCAATCTCACTCAAACAAGCCCATCACAGCATTCATTCGCCCCACTCTGCACTTACATCCGCACCTAAATTCATATGGTCACCTCACTCACCATGCAGTCACTCCTCTTACCCTACTCTCACACTGTTGCATGGCTCACCGTGCACTCACATGGGCACTCCTGCCACCCACACAGCGCTGAGGGTTAATGTGCCTGCTACAAAGAATGTGTACCATGCAGATCACAGAACTGAGTGTGAGTAAACTATGAGTAGCGCTATAAAAAAATTAAATGTTTGTCGGAAAGGTGCTATAGAGAGATGAGGTGCATTGTTGGAGAGTGGTAGTGAGGGAATTCATGGAGGAGGAGGAAATGGGGGAGGGGCGCCAAAAGACTGTTGCACCGTGTGTGACCAGTGCTAGGGCCAGCCCTCGCTGGGAGTGTTAGCCGCCCCCCCCTCCACCACCGCCCTCAAGTTCAGGTCTAGTTGCACCCCTGTTGAACACCCACAATGGTCAAGGGGGCTCCATGAGTCTCCACAAGCATCTCTGAACACCCACAGTCGTCCAGGGGACTCCAAGAGCATTCATTCACAAGCATCCCTGAGCACCCACAGTGGTCCAGGGGACTCCATGAGAATTCACAAGCATCTCTGAGCACCCACAGTGGTCCATGGGAATCCGTGAGAATTCACAAGCATCTGAGCACCTACAGTGGGCTATTGAAGTCCGTAAGCATGCAAAACTATTGTTGAGCACCGACAGGGGTCCAGAGGACTCCATGAGTATCCACAAGCATCTCTAAGCATCCACAGTGGTCCAAGTGACTTCATGCGTATTCACAAGCATCTCTAAGCATTCACAGTGGTCCAAGTGACTTCATGAGTATTCACAAGCATCTCTAAGCATCCACAGTGGTCCAAGTGACTTCATGAGTATTCACAAGCATCTCTAAGCATCCACAGTGGTCCAAGTGACTTCATGAGTATTCACAAGCATCTCTGAGCAACTACGATGGTCCAGGGGACTCCAACAGCATTCACAAGCATCTCTAAGTATCCTCAGTTGTCCAAGTGACTTCATGAGTATCACCAGCATTTCTGAGCACCCACAGTGGGCCATAGGAGTCCATGAGCATTCCCGAGCAATTCAAAGCACCTACAGTGGGCCACGAGAATCAGTGAGCACGCACAAGCATCTCTGCACACCCACGGTGGGCCATGAGAATCTGTGAGCATTCACAAGCACCTCTCTGCACACCCACGGTGGGCCATGAGAATCTGTGAGCACGCACAAGCACCTCTCTGCACACCCACGGTGGGCCATGAGAATCAGTGAGCACGCACAAGCACCTCTGCACACCCACGGTGGGCCATGAGAATCAGTGAGCACGCACAAGCATCTCTGCACACCCACGGTGGGCCATGAGAATCAGTGAGCACGCACAAGCATCTCTGCACACCCACGGTGGGCCATGAGCATCTGTGAGCATGCACAAGCATCTCTGCACACCCACGGTGGGCCATGAGAATCAGTGAGCACGCACAAGCATCTCTGCACACCCACGGTGGGCCATGAGAATCTGTGAGCACGCACAAGCACCTCCCTGCACACCCACGGTGGGCCATGAGAATCTGTGAGCACGCACAAGCATCTCTGCACACCCACGGTGGGCCATGAGAATCAGTGAGCACGCACAAGCATCTCTGCACACCCACGGTGGGCCATGAGAATCAGTGAGCATGCACAAGCATCTCTGCACACCCACGGTGGGCCATGAGAATCTGTGAGCACGCACAAGCATCTCTGCACACCCACGGTGGAGCCATGAGAATCAGTGAGCACGCACAAGCATCTCTGCACACCCACGGTGGGCCATGAGAATCTGTGAGCACGCACAAGCATCTCTGCACACCCACGGTGGGCCATGAGAATCAGTGAGCACGCACAAGCATCTCTGCACACCCACGGTGGGCCATGAGAATCAGTGAGCACGCACAAGCATCTCTGCACACCCACGGTGGGCCATGAGAATCTGTGAGCATTCACAAGCATCTCTGCACACCCACGGTGGGCCATGAGAATCTGTGAGCACGCACAAGCACCTCTCTGCACACCCACGGTGGGCCATGAGAATCAGTGAGCATGCACAAGCATCTCTGCTCACCCACGGTGGGCCATGAGAATCTGTGAGCACGCACAAGCATCTCTGCACACCCACGGTGGGCCATGAGAATCTGTCAGCACGCACATGCATCTCTGCACACCCACGGTGGGCCATGAGAATCAGTGAGCACGCACAAGCATCTCTGCACACCCACGGTGGGCCATGAGAATCAGTGAGCACGCACAAGCATCTCTGCACACCCACGGTGGGCCATGAGAATCAGTGAGCACGCACAAGCATCTCTGCACACCCACGGTGGGCCATGAGAATCTGTGAGCACGCACAAGCACCTCTCTGCACACCCACGGTGGGCCATGAGAATCAGTGAGCATGCACAAGCATCTCTGCTCACCCACGGTGGGCCATGAGAATCTGTGAGCACGCACAAGCATCTCTGCACACCCACGGTGGGCCATGAGAATCTGTGAGCACGCACAAGCATCTCTGCACACCCACGGTGGGCCATGAGAATCAGTGAGCACGCAAAAGCATCTCTGCACACCCACGGTCGTCCAGGGGACTCCAAGAGCATTCATTCGGTGGGCCATGAGAATCTGTGAGCATTCACAAGCATCCCATTTCATTTGGAGCATCGCTGAGGAATCCCGAACAACCTCATCACCCCTGCGCAAAGCTCAGAATCCATGTCCATCTCTGAGGATCTCTGGGATACAGAACGCTGCCGAGCCCCCCAAGTTTTCATAAGCAGGGGTCACTGACCACCCTTGCCGTGTACATTGCCTGGAACCCCTGACTTCCACTTGTGAGATCATCTTAGTCAAAGATTGCCTCGCCTCAAACAATGTACAACCGCGGAATCAATTAATGCTGGTATTAATGAGCGGTATGCCCTAGCCCCTCAGAGAGGTGACACCCTCCTCCTTCTGTCAGGTCTCCCCACTCTCACACAGGTGGGCTCTTCTCGGGGTATCCCTCCATTTCAGGGGGTACATTGACATCTGGCGTCTGGCTGCTGTCACTGATGACATTTCCTCGTCTTCCCTTCGCGCTCGCGCAGGCACACCAGAATAAATTCAGCGCCTAGCCTGACTCCAGGTCGCCCGTAATTGGACGATGACATTTGGAAAGTTCAACGCTAATTTGTCTGCAAAAATTAGCCAGACACCAAACTAGGGGAACGCAGGGAAGTGAGGAAATGTCACGGCTGGGTGCAGATCCGATCAACGTGCAAAGCGAGTGAAGTGGAGCCTGTCCGAGGGGGATGGGAGGGTGGGGCCTAGAGTTGGTCCAGGAGAAGGGCTGTCAGCAGAGGCCCCACACGGCACAGGAAGAAACGACAGACATCACCGAGGTGTCAGCGCGCGAGGGTGGTGTCTGCCAGGCGAGGACTCCCTTTTCAAGGAGGCGAGCCCGAGGCAGGGGCGTAACAAAGGCCCCCCGCAGTGCGGTGGCCCGAGGGCGGCCTCCTGATGACAGGCCCTGCAGTGGGCAGCCTGGGTGTTTGAGCTGCACCCTCAAGCAGTCGCTCTCCACGAACAGCTATGTTGTCCTGAATTCTATCCAGAGGTGGTCAAGCCACCAAACTGATAGGGAGAGCAAATACACAGCCCAAGCCAAAGGCCTGGCCTGACCCTCAGAGTCATATCAAGGGCCGGGACATTGAAAGGCCTATGCCCTCTGCTGGACATACCTTGTTCTGCATCTAATTTAAAGAGCACGTTCTGACTCAGTAAAAACCTCCTACGGTTCTTATTGTATTCACGCCCCTACTGCTCACTGTGCTACAGCACTCGACGTCATTAAGAACACAAGCATTGGCAGAGCCAATAGATCTCGCCTATACAAGAGCTATTGTCTTTGGCAATGTGTTTTTGCCATGTTGTACACTAGTGTGGCTGCTGTTCAGCATGGCTAAACGTTAGTAGGTGGAATGTCCTAAAATAGAGTACGGTAGTAGGGTGTTGTAGACTGGATATGTTCGAGTAGGGGGGAGTAGAGTGTCAGAGCTGAGGGGAGTAGAGTTCAGTGACAGAGTATCGTAGTGTGCAGTGACAGAGTGGAATGGAGTGCAGTGGGTTGGAGTGGATTGAGGTAGTGGGGTGGATTAGAGTAGATTGAGGTGGATTGGATTGGGGTAGAGTGCGTTGAATTGAGTGGGGTGGATTGGATTAGAGTGGGTGGACTGGATGGGATGGACTGGGGTGGGGTGGATTGAAATAGGATGAGGTGGATTGGATTGGGGTGGATTGGAGTGGGGTCGATTAGATTGGCTTGTGGTGGACTGGATTGGGGTGGATTGGATTAAAGAAGGGTGGTTTGAAGTGGGGTGAATTAGAGTTGAGTGGAGGGGTGGATTGGATTGGACAGTAGCGACTGGAGTGGGGTGGATTGGACTAGAGTGGGGTGGATTGAAGTGTGGTGGGCTGGATAGATTGAGTAGGGTGGACAACTGAACTTGGGTGGGGTGGATTGGATTGGGGTAGAGGGCGGTGGGGTGGATTGGAATGCAGTTGAGTGGAGAGGACAGGATGGCATGGATTAGATTGGAGGGAAGAGGATTGAATTGGGGTGGGGTGGATTGTCTGGGGTGGAGTGGACTGGGTTGAAGAGGGGTGGAGTGGAGAGGGCTGGAGTGGGGTGGATTGGGGTGGAATGGAGTGAGGTGAATTGGATTTGAGTGGGGTGAACTGGATTGGCATGGGGTGGGGTGGATTGGAGTGGAGTAGAGTAGACTGGATTGAGTGGGGTAGATTTAATAAGGTGGTTTGGGTATGGTGGGGTGAACTGGATTGGGGTGGGGTGGATTGGATTGAGGTGGATTGGGTGGGATGGATTGGAGTGGGATGGGGTGGATTGGAGTGGGATGGGGTGGATTGGAGTGGGGTGGAGTGGATTGGAGTGGGGTGGAGTGGATTGGAGTGGGGTGGAGTGGATTGGAGTGGGTGGGTTGGATTGGGGTGAGGTAGATTTGATTGAAGTGAGGTGGATTGGAGTGGGGCGGATTGTTTTGGATTGGAGCTGATTGGAGTGGGGCAGATTGTTTTGGATTGGAGTGGGGCAGATTGTTTTGGATTGGAGCTGATTGGAGTGGGGCAGATTGTTTTGGATTGGAGTGGGGCACATTGTTTTGGATTGAGTGAGGTAGACTGTTTTGGATTGGAGTGGGGCAGATTGGGGTGGGGCAGATTGTTTTGAATTGGAGTGGGGTATATTGGATTGGAATGGGGTGAGGTGGGTGGAATGGGGTGAGGTGGGTGGATTGGGGTGGGGTGGGTGGATTGGAGTGGGGTGGATTGGAGTGGGGTGGGTTGGATTGGAGTGGGTGGGTGGGTTGGATTGGGGTGAGGTGGATTTGATTTTAGTGGGGTGGATTAGGGAATGGTGGATTGAAGTGGGGTGGATTGTTTTGGATTGGAGTGGGGCAGATTGTTTTGGATTGGAGCTGCATGGAGTTAGGCAGATTGTTTTGGATTGGAGTGGGGCAGATTGTTTTGGATTGAGTGAGGCGGACTGTTTTGGATTGGAGTGGGGCAGATTGTTTTGGATTGGGGAGGGAGTGGGGTGGATTGGAGTGGGGTGGATTGGAGTGGGGTAGATTGGATTGGACTGATGTGGGGTGGATTGGATAAGTGTGGGGTGGATTGGATGGAGTGGGTGGATTGGGGTGAAGTCGAGTGGAGTGGGGCAGATTGTTTTGGATTGAGTGGGGCAGATTGTTTTGGTTTGTGTGGGGCAGACTGTTTTTGATTGGAGTGGGGCAGATTGTTTTACATTGTAGTGGGGCAGATTGTTTTGGATTGGAGTGGGGTATCTTGTTTTGGATTGGAGTGGGGCAGGTTGTTTTGAATTGGAGTGGATCAGATTGTTTTGGGCTGGAGTGGGGCAGATTGTTTCAGAGTGCGGCAGATTGTTTGGGGTGGACTGGATTATAGTAGGGTGGTTTGGAGTGGGGGTGAATTAGAGTGGAGTGGTGGATTGGACAGGACTGGAAGGTGTGGATTAGACTGAAGTGGAATGGATTGGGCGGGAGTGGGGTGGATTTGAGTGTGGTGGATTGGAGTGTGATGGGCTTGATGGATTAAGATTGAGTGGAGTGGACTGAACTAGGGTGGGGTGGATTCGAGTAGAGTTGGATGGATTGGACTGCAGTGGAGTGGGGTGGATTGGACTGCAGTAGAGTGGGGTGGATCAGAGTGAGGTGGACTGGGTGGGGTGAATTAGATTGGGGTGGGGTGGATTGAAGTGGGGTGGATTGAAATGGGGTGGAGTGGATTGGGGTGGGGTGGGGTGGATTGGAGTGGGTTGGAGTGTGGTGGGGTGGATTAGAGTGAGCTGGGTTTGAGTGGGGTAGGGTGGATTGGAGCGAGGTGGAATGGAGTGGGGTGAACTGGATTGGCGTGGGGTGGATTGGAGTGGAGTAGATTGGATTGCAATGGGGTGGATTGGAGTGGGATGGATTGGATTGAGTGGGGTGGATGGGATTGAGGTGCACTGGATTGATGTGGATTTGATTGGGGTGGGTTGGACTGGATTGGGGTGGGGTGGATTGGGGTGGGGTAGATTGGAGTGGGGTGGACTTCAGTGGGGTATATTGGATTTGGCTGAATTGGATTGGCATGGGGTGGGGTGAAATGGACTGGGGTGGGCCCGATTGGAGTGGGGCATATTGCTTAGGATTGGTGTGGTGCAGATTGGAGTGGGGCCGATTGTTATTGATTGGAGCTGATTGGAGTGTGGCATATTGTTTTGGATTGGAGTGGGGCAGACTGAAGTGGGTCAGATTGTTTTGGATTGGAGTGGGGCAGATTGTTTTGGATTTGAGTGGGGAGGGAGTGGGGTGGATTGGGGAGGGAATGGGGTGGATTGGATTGGGGTGAGGTGGAATATGGTGGATTGGGGTGAGGTGGATTGGATTGGAGTGGGGCAAATTGGAGTGGGGTAGATTATATTGGATTAAGTGGGGCAGATTGTTTTGGATTGGAGTGGGGCAGAATGTTTGGATTGGAGTGGGGCAGATTGTTTTGGATTGGAGTGGGGCAGATTGTTTTGGATTGGAGTGGGGAAGGCTGTTATAGACTTAAGTGTTGCAGATTGGAGTGTGGCAGATTGAAGTGGGGCAGATTGTTTTAGACTGGAGAGGGGCAGATTGTTTTGGATTGGAGTGGGGCAGATTAGAGTGGGGTGGGTTGGGAGGATTGAAGTGTGGTGAATGGGAGTGGATTGGTTTGGGGTGAGTGCTTTGGATTGGTGTTGGGTGGATTGTTTTGGATTGGTCTGGGGTGGATTGGATAGAGTGTGGGGTGAGGTGGATTGGCGTGGGGCAGATTGAAGTGAGCTGGATTGGGGTGTACTGCACGATTATGTGTTAAAGCATCACTTCAGAAATTACACATAAGAAAGAAATGTGGCTTGTCAGTGGATCGCCTTTTAACTGGACACCACAGCCCAGCCAGAACCACACCTTTAGCTCGAGACAGGCTCCAAAATGTTTTGGCTTGTCTACCTACAATTCTATCTTCAGGAATGCAGGTGTCTTACATCTGCAGGTGAGGCAAGTGTGAGTAGAGCAAGGGGCTGACATAGCCCCCCCCCCACAGTGAACTCTGCTGCAGAAGGAGGAATACTTTCCCCACTTCTGGGCCACTTGGGAGAGAGTGGTGTTGACCAATGAAATGTACATCCTGGGTTTGGTCACTCGCATAGGGACAAGCAGGCGAACGCTACTCCACACTTCTGATTGCTTTGGTGAGTTTCACACAGGTTGATGAACCCCATGCTTTGGCACAGCTTCGGCCACTCTGACAAGGTCACTTAAAAAAGAGCAGATGCCCTGCAAAGCGGGGTCAGCCCTGCCTCCCAGCTAAGATGTGCCAGGCATACGACTGTTCATGATCTGGCTAGGCGCTTCATCATCGAGGCAGATGCTTCAAAGGCTGATGTTGGGCCACTAGCTAGCTAGCCCCTACACGTTTGTTGGTGGAGCTTCCAGGATGCCTTGACCTACTGTGTGGTGATTTTCATACATGTAGGAGTTTAAGAAAACTGGGCGGGGGTGTCTGTTGAGCAGATGTGCACAGAGAATGCTGCGAGTGCACATCAGCTACATTTCTACAAGTAGGCAAGACTACTGGAATAGGGAGCTGCATGCCCAGCCCCGGGTTTGGAGTGGATCAGTTTCTGATCTTGGGGGTGTCGTTTCAGCATTTGTAATCCACTTTTTATAATGATAAAAAAAGGAAGACCACAGCAGGCGTGGTGTGTGTGGGTGGAAAGACTGTCTTGCCCATCTGAAGAAGCTGGCCCTGGTGGCTGCTGGGAAAGAGCAAGGAAGTCCACCAAACTAAGCCACTCCCCTTCAATGCTATAACGTCCACAGGACCAAGTGAAGCTGGAACAGGGATAGTCCTGGAATGAGGAAACTCAGGTGGGCAGGGATGGCTTGTTGATTTCTGCTAATGAGTCCTCGCTTAGCAGACTGCAGGTAGTCCAGAACACTGCGGCACGATTGGTCCTCAATGCCCCTCCCAGGACTGCCTCCCGCCCTCTTCTTTGCCAGCTTCACTGGCTTCCAATACGCGAACAGGTTAAGTTCAAAGTTTGCTGTATCATCCATAAGGCTTTATTTAACCTTGGCCCGCCTATCTTTCAGAGAAATTTACACCTTATCTGCCTTCTAGGTCCCTCCGCTCGGGATCTAAGTCTCTTCTCGTGGTTCCTCGAGTCAGGAAAGCCAGATTGGGTGGGAAGGCTCTTTCCCACCTCGGTCCTTTATATTGGAACAAACTTCCTCTGCATCTAAGACAATGTCCCGACCACCTACAATTTAGAAAGCAGCTTAAAACCACTCTTTTCTGTCTCTGATGTTGTAGTATAGCCTCACTTCTTAACGCCCGTCCAAAGCGCAGAGATACCCCTTCGGGGGTCGATTCAGGCGCTATACAAACAAATAAATAAATAAAAGGGGGTGCTGAAGCCCGCCTGGAGCCTGTCTGGGTGGGAAAGAAGAGGGCCTGGAGCTGGTGGAGGAGGAGATGCCCTGCTAAGCTTCCTAGCCCTCTCCTGCGATCCCACTGCACTAAATGGGATACCGATGCACTATGATTTTTGACATTCCTGGCGTCTAGATAGCCGTGTATTGTGTTGTACTTTGTGACGTGTGTGTACATCTGATGTGATCTAATGTACAGAGGATTATCACCACCTCCCACACCGGGTATAATCCGTGCCACTGTTGGAACTTGGGCCCTCTTCTCCCACCCCCAGTTCTGCTTTGTACAGCGTGTGCACAGAAAAACGTGTCCGTGAAAAAGGCAGTGGTAGATATTGTCAGAGTAACACCAGCAATGTGGCTGTGACCATCCTCTGTACCCCGTACCTGTCGCTTTACTCCTTTGGCAGCTCTCCCGGTTTCCTCCTGACTGAGAAGAATACATCAAACTTCCCATCGAGCGAGTCCTTTCCAAAATCTGCAGGAAGATGTCTAGAAACGGGGGCGCACACGAGTCACAAGCAGCAAATAGGGAGAAATGCACGGGACAAAACTCTAGCTCAGACAAGCACTGGCAATGCCAACAGATCTGGCTTCAAATTAATGTTGTATGGTGATGTGACGTATTACAAGTAATAGCATGGGAATAGATATGAATTTGTGTGGAAGCACAGAACTGTAGAATAGTATTGGTAGGTGACAGTTGCTCTGCACTGTCAAGCCAGACTTAAAAATCCATGTAGGTTAATGAGCGCCCTCCTCCCATCTTTGCGGCTGCTAGAGAAAAACAACGTAAATTATCTAGTTATCTAAAACACTTTAGTAGCATTCCAATATCCTCTGTGTCCCCCTGAAAGTTCAAGCTTAGGCATCTGGATCAATAAAATGATCACAGCTGTGGATGGCAAGCACTGTTTTGTGGAAGCACACAACCTCTGCCCAATCAAAACATATACTCTTGACACCTAACTTGTGGGTGGAGCTAAAGCCCCTCTCTAGTGTGCTCACATAATTATCTGGCGACAGCTGTGCTATCAAGCCAGACCATAATAAAAATGACTTTTTAAATCTGCTTTTACACTCAGGTGAAGAGGCAGCCTGTCACAGATCCAGCGAAAGAGCCTTCCACCACTTAACTCCTACTGCACTAGTTTATTACCCAGGGCCACACAGTTAACCCTGGGTCCTCGCAGCCATTCCAACACAAAGAATTGCTGTGCTAGTGTCTGGATTTGAAGAGGTGATCACCAGCTGAAGACAGTTTCTGGAGCTCCACCAACTATAGGCCCTGTGAATCAGCTATCCTTCCCTACCCCTGAATGACTCGGCGCCCTGAGTTTAAAAACGATTGTCGTGAAGGTTGGAGTTCGACCTCTGTCAAGCTCAACATGAACTGAATAAATATGGGCTCTTTCAGCCAGTGCTTCAAAAACTGTTCAACCTCAAACTTGGCCTAGTGTGCCCCAGAGACTGGTGCTACCTGTATATTGAAAATGTAGATCTATCCATCGCACCTAATCTGTGACTGGACCTGCAGAGATCTGCCGGAGGCACCCTGTTGCTACACCCACCTGCCACAAGTACATGAGTGATGCCGTAACTCAAAATACCAAGGTCAGTAATATCGCCTGCACTTACATCAACTGCACAATATTGACTACTGGCATAGCATCAAGAAAAACATACATATGGAAGTGTAGATTACTATTCTTTTCCGCATATCTACTTACCTGGACAATATGCTGCTAGTCGATACTGTGCATTCAAAGTAAGCGCAGGTCGACAGAAAAAACTTGATATTTTAGTAGAACACCATTGTCCGATGTCATGGGCACCCCAGTGATAGTGAAAGGAGACCACCATAGGACCCTCTCATGATTGCCTTCTTGTCTTATGACCACCCCAGCTAGCCATGAAGAAATCCTGCAGGGCAAGAGTGACGATGGGTCTGCTGTAGAGCAGTGACTGCCTGACGAGCATCGTCTTCTCCTCCAACATGAAGTATTTTATTTGGACGTGGGAAACCCCACATTCTTTGTTGTGCAATCCCGCCCCTCCCCCCCCCCCCAACAGCATGGCATAGAGTTCACATGGATCAGCCCTGCCATAAATTCTGAAAAGTGTCCTGTGTCAGCCTTTAGGGATTGCTCCACCCACACTCTCCGACGACTCTCTCGACTGTGCAGAAGTCCAAAAACTTGTTGGCCTCCATACCACCACCCTAGAAGTCAACAATGCAGCTGTAAGGCCAAAACATGGCTTTGGCCCATCGTGGGTCCGGATTACAAATTTATAAACCTCTAAAGGACATGCAGCAGCCATAAAAGTCCCTCTGGAACAGTAGGGCTACTATCCAATGTTTTCAAAATGCCACTTTTTCAATGATCTAGGACTTCCTTAAACCAAAGCAAAGAATTGTCTGCCTTTCCTACACACATGGGGCATTTGGGATTTTGCATCTGAAACCAGCACTTTCAAAGATATGGCTATTCAAGTATAGGTTGACCAAAATAGAGAACTAGTCCCAGCACCAGCACCCTGAAGGTACAGGAGTTTTTTTTTGCACTGTAACAAGTAACTAAGGATTTATTAATCCACATAATCAGTAGATATGTCTGACCCCAAACACAAGGCCCCAGATCAGCAGCACAGTGCCTCATGTTTAGGTTGAAGTCTACCAAACAGTGCAGCTGTCTGGTTTGTGAACTACATCTTGGGGACATTCAGGAAGCTTCCCTGGGAATGCACCCCCCCCCCCATTGTTTACCATTGGCTTTGTGTGTTGTAACTTACATTTGCTTGCTTTCTATTTACTGGCTCTATTTGTTTTAGGCTGTCCAGCTCGAGTTCGCTCCTTCCCTTGCCCAAACCCTATTTACTGTATTCATTCCACCACTGCTTGATTTCTGTAAACAGGTTTTTAAATCTCGTTCTTATCTTGTCACATTTGCTGTCCATTCAAAGACAGAGGTCAAAGTTCAGCCTCAGTCTTCAAGGGAGCATCGTGTTTACTTTTCTTTCTTTGACTTCAAACGGAGAGGATTTAAGTGACAATCAGGCTGGCTCTGTGGGGAGTGCTTGAGGAAGGCTTCCCAATGTTATTTTTTTCTAGCACACAACACAATTTAAATGTCTGTAAATGAACTGTGCAGATATTTCAGAATTAGAAACGCCCAAATGAAGCACATTTTTGGGTAATTCGGAAGAGTGGTGGAAACAAATATTTTAAAGCGATCAAAACAAATCAATACACTAGGTGATGACATTTCCACACATTATCGTTTGTGCACTGTATACTTTTATCAGTAAAACTGTATGTCTGTGCATATGTAATGATTATTTCAATTGAAGATCTGTTGTCTGTAACGAAAGTGTACTACCACACCACGCATTTCCCACTCTATGCCACTCAACTCTACTCTGCACCACTCCACCCTACACCACTCCACTCCAGCCACTGCACTCTACTCACTCTATGTCTCTCTACTCTACACCACACTACTCTATGCCCATGCAGTCTATCCCACACTACTCTTCTATTCACCACTGCAACTCCACTCTGTAACTCCATTCTATGCCACTCTACTTTGCAACACTGCACCCTATGCCACTGCACTCTAAGCCAATGCACTTTACTCTGTACCACTCCACGCCAGTGCACTCTATGCCAATCTTATCTATGCCACTTTAATCCACTCTGCACTCTATGCCACTGTACACTAATGTGCACCACTTCGCTCTACTATGAAACAAAACCAATGCACTCTACGCCAACTACTCTGCATCACTGCACTCTGTGCCACTATACTCTACTCTGAAAAACTCTACACCACTACACTCTACAACACTTTACGCCACTGCACTCTACGCCATTGTACTCTAAGCCACTGCTCTCTATGCTACTCTACTCTACTCTATGCCACTGCACTCCAGGCCGATGCACTTTACGCCACTCTACTCTGCACCACTCTACGCCACTGCACTCCACGGCAATGCACTCTATGCCACTCTACTGTACACCACTGTATTCAACGACAGTCTACTCTGCAACACTGCACTCTCTGCCACTCTATGCCACTGCACTCTACTCTGCACCACTCTACGCCAATGCACACTACGCCACAACACTATGCTACTGCACTCTACCCTGCACCACTCCACTCTGCACCTCTCCACTCAATGCGACTCTACTCTGCAACACTGCACTCTCTCTGCCACTCTTATCTGCACCACTTCACTATATGCCCCTGCACTATACTCTGCACCACTTTACACCAATGCACTGTATGCCACTACACTCTACTCTGCACCACTGCACTCTACGACACTGCACTCGACGTCAGTGCACTGTACTTTGAAACAATCCACTCTGCACTTTTGCACTTTATGCCAATCTATTCCACTCTGCGTCACTGCAATCTACCCTTCCCCACTCCACTCCATTCTGTTCTACGCCGCTGCACTCCATGCCAATGCTCTACACCACTTTACTCAAAACCATTACACTCTACACCACTGCAATGTACGCCAATCTACTCTGCACTGTATGCCGCTATATTCTACAACACTCTACTTTATGCCACTACACTCTACAACATTCTACTCTCCAACACTGCATTCTCTGCCACTGAACTCCACGCCACTGCACCACTCTACAACAATGCACTCTACACCACTACACTCTATACCACTACACTCTACATCACAATACTCTACGCCACTGTAAGCTACTGTGGACCACTGCACTCTACGCCACTACTCTATGCCACCGCACTCTACCCTGCACCACTCCACTCTGAAACAATCTACTCTACACCACTGCACTCTACACCACTCTACTTTAAACCACTGCACTTTGCGCCAATACATTCAACACCATGTTACTCAAACCCAATGAACTCTATGCCACTGTACTTTATGCCAACTACTCTGCACCACTGCACTCTATGCCACTATGCTCTACAACACTCTATGCCACTGTACTTTACACCACTCTACTCTGCACCACTTTATTCTACGCCACAGCTCTCTACACCATTCTACTCTAAACCACTTCACTCTACGCCACTGCACTCAGCACCACTTTACTTAAAAACAATGCGCCCTGCGCCACTCTACGCCATTGCATCCTACATCACTGCACTCTATGACACTCTTTTCTACTCTGCACCACTGTACTCTACGCCACTGCTCCATGCGCCACTGCAACCTATGACACTCTGCAAGACTGCACTTTCCGCCACTGCACGCTATGCCACTGTACGCTACTCTGCACCACTCAAATCTATGCCACTCTACGCCAATGCATTCTATGCCACTACACTCTGCGCCACCACACTCTACGCCACTCCCCGCCATTCTAATCTATTCTGCACCATTGCACTCCACGCCACTGCACTCTACCCTACACCACCCCACCCAACCCTGCACCACTCCACTCTACGCTTCTACATGACTCCTCGTCATTCTAATCTACCCTGCGCGACTGCCGAATTCTGGGCCGGCGCACATAAGGGAGGGATGTTGGCAGAGCTTTGAGCTGCTGCTTCTCAACATCGAGGGTGGCGATTGGCTGTGGGCAGAGCTGTGACCCCGTAAGGCATTTGATATGCTTCCGGGGCACGCGTCCAATCGGACCGCGAAGCCCCACTCATAAAAGGAGGCGTGAGGTGGCGGTCAGGTCTTTTTGCTCCCGATCTCCTCCTCGCAAGGACACTGCCCTCACTGCTCGCACCGTAACTGCCTGCGGCGCCTCCTCTGACTTTCCTTGTCTTTGTTTTTCTATTGTGTTCTTTGTCCTGCAGGTCCAGCTCACTCCTGCTCTGCACGTTGCTCTGCATTTGTTGGCGTCAAGGACACCAGCACAGCTATCTCCAGTCCGGGGGCCGCACGGGTTCGAGCCTAGCTCACCTGACCCAGGCACTTTGTGCTCAATGGCGGCTCTGGCTGGGGCCTGCTGTTCATGTAGGTGAGGGGGGCGGCAGTGGTGGGGGCATTGTGTTTGGCACTACTGGACTGTGGATTGTGTTTTTTGGGCACTACTGGACTGGGCTGTGTGCATTGGGGGCACACTGTGGGCATTCTGTTGGGCTGTGGGCATTGTGTTTTCTGTGGGCAGCCTGCTGGCACTCACAGGGAGCAGCGTTTTTGGTTGGGGATTGTTTTGAGGGGCGAGTTGCCTATTCATGCATGTTGGTGCTTTGGGTGATGGGCATGTTTTCCAGCATCTAGTGCGCTGCTTTGTGTAAGGGGTTATATATATGGGTAGACCCAATGGTACTGGGACCTGGGTTTAGGCAATACAATAAAGAGTGGTCTCAGCAAAATCTACTTTGCCACAAAACATTATATTATCACAAATTCAAACGAAACATACAAAAAATGAAAGATAAAGCAGTGTTATTTATTCACACTGTCATGTTCTCAAATACATCTATTACACAATCTAAATTCATAGACAAAAAGCCCAGAGCGACAGGGAAAGAAAGGGATAGTAAAGAAAGTGATTCCGTGAGGGTAAAGTGTGTGAGCAAGAGATAAAGTGCAAACAATTAAATCATAATTGTCAACAAAAAAATTCTAAATTTAATTTTTGCCATTAATGCATCATAATATACATAATTTTTATAGCCAGGCCTAAAAATGAAAAAACACAGTGAAATAATCTCTGTCGTTTTCGGCTGGTTCAAAGGAAGAAATGTCGACGTTTCGACCCCGATGAAATGTAGGTTTAGTAGCACCTTACGGAGGGGGTCTTCATCAGGACAGTGGAGGGGAGGGGGGAAGGGGACGGACACCGTGGTAGCCCTGCAAACAGGACTTTAATGGGGCAATGATGCAGGCCCGTGGGCTCCAAGATACCGAGAGCGGAAGGAACTGTACGCTAGTCCGAATCAATCAGACTTGTCCCAATCACATTTCTAAGGAGGTCCTGCCACAATACATCTACCAAGGGCTAAACAGCACGAAACTGCTCTTTCCACCAGAATACTGCACACACGAGGGCAGAAAGTCGCTCCTCGTGGTATTGAAGCGTATCTCAAATCGTTAAAGCCGGGCCGGGCCGTTACGTAGCGATTGAGCACTGCCCGGCTTTAACGAATTGAGATACGCTTCAATACCACGAGGAGCGACTTTCTGCCCTCGTGTGTGCAGTATTCTGGTGGAAAGAGCAGTTTTGTGCTGTTTAGCCCTTGGTAGATGTATTGTGGCAGGACCTCCTTAGAAATGTGATTGGGACAAGTCTGATTGATTCGGACTAGCGTACAGTTCCTTCCGCTCTCGGTATCTTGGAGCCCACGGGCCCGCATCATTGCCCCATTAAAGTCCTGTTTGCAGGGCTACCACGGTGTCCGTCCCCTTCCCCCCTCCCCTCCACTGTCCTGATGAAGACCCCTCCGTAAGGTGCTACTAAACCTACATTTCATCGGGGTCGAAGCGTCGACATTTCTTCCTTTGAACCAGCCGAAAGCGACAGATTATTTCACTGTGTTTTTTCATTTTTAGGCCTAGCTATAAAAATTATGTATATTATGATGCATTAATGGCAAAAATTAAATTTAGAATTTTTTGTTGACAATTATGATTTAATTGTTTGCACTTTATCTCTTGCTCACACACTTTACCCTCACGGAATCACTTTCTTTACTATCCCTTTCTTTCCCTGTCGCTCTGGGCACTTTGTCTATGAATTTAGATTGTGTAATAGATGTATTTGAGAACATGACAGTGTGAATAAATAACACTGCTTTATCTTTCATTTTTTGTACGTTTCGTTTGAATTTGTGATAATATAATGTTTTGTGGCAAAGTAGATTTTGCTGGGACCACTCTTTATTGCTTTGTGCAAGGGAGCATTCAAGGCTGTTTTGTCACGAACCTTAGGTGATTTTCACCTAGTTTGCACCAGTTCTTGGATGTGGGGTAATTGTTTGGCCAGTAAGCTTGCAGGGTCGAGCTTCTAGTTAGCTAGGAGGCTAGGTTTGTGGCACGCGTTGTGGGCAGCGTATTGTGGCGCCGTGGTGGTGGCATTGTGGTTTCTGGGTCCACAGACGATTCAGGAGCAGGATAGTGGGGTTTGCAGGGTGCTTCTGATTGGGATTCCTACCTAGTTGGCCAGTGGCATTGTGAGCCAGGAAGTATCATTTCGTAAGCAGCCATTATGTCTGGCGCGCAGAAAGGTGTGAAGCGCTCCAGGACCGAGGTGCTCTTAGAGCTCTTGATCCGTAGGGTGGACGCTATGGATGGTGCGATTGCTGTAATGAGGTCACAGCATTCGGGAGCAGTGGCTTTGGAATAGCAGGTGGAGAGACCATTGAGGACAAGAGTGATTCCCAAAAAGGCATTTCCCCCGGTCCCGATGAGGGTCAGGGCACAGGGCAAGGGAGCGGGGCAAGTTCAGGCGGTGACTGCCACTGGGTCATCAAATGTTCCAGACCCCACTGTGTTGGGGGTTTCCCTAGTGAGTCTGGCCAAAGTACAGTGCAGGGGACGGTCACCGTGATAATAGGTCTGATGACAAGCGGGGGACATTGTACAGAATGGGGCTAGTTGCACATTCGTCTGGGCTGCGCCCGTAACAGAACCTGCGCAGTCAGACTTGGTGAATAATTTGGTAACTGTGTTGCCTATCCCTTTGGTAGGGGGTATCCTGGCAGGCACTAGCGATGTTGATGACCTAGAAAAGGCCAGACGCTTGGTAGCTCACTTGGGTGTGGGGGTTCAGGTGACGGGGGGACGGGGGAGCAGTGGAATGGCTATGGTTGCGGCTCCTTCTGCGGGGACTCAAGGGGCCAAAATGGGTGCAACGGCCAGACTCGGAGGTGGGCCCCCACAGGCGGTGGGCCCCGCATTAAGGGGCAGTATAGAGACAGACGTTCTGCCATGAAAAGAGTAATTGCTTTCTATGAGTAAAGTCTGTCCACAAAGATTTAGGACTATCAATTAATGATACGTAAAATCACACTACTGACAAACATTACAAATGACAACACTGTTTGCTTGAAAAAACAAGAATGGGCGATATATTGGAAAGTTATATATTGTATGTGCTAATACATCAAAAACGTATTAAAGGACCAGACTAATATACAGACTGCAAACAATGTTTGTAACATATATAAATGTGCCTCATAAATAACACAGGTGCTAACACAATAGACAATCAAAAACATTCAACACAATTGACATATATACAGAAATTTGCTTTTGCATCCAAATACAATAGATGACTCTAAGGAGATGTGATTTTCATCCTGACATGTACATGTCTATTTGGGCACTGCGGGGCAGCGCCACCAGGGAGTTCTGCAGTGACGGTGACAATTCCCCCGGCTCAGGCAGTGGTTCATCCAGGTACAGGGGCCCGTCGGTTTGGGTGAAGTGTGATCGAAGTGTGAGCAGTTAGGCAGGCACGCTTCAATAGAGGTCAAGGAGAAAATTTGGAAGGGGGCCTATGTGGATATCTTTGATTTACTGGTAGACAAATCGGACGGGAAAGAGGCCAAGCAGTGCAAGGAGGGTTGGCACTCTAGGGATTGTAATCGCTGGGCACACGAGAGGAAGGTCGAGGAGACTTTGGGGAATTGGATTAGAGGCTTGTCGATTTATCAGTCCATATTGGAGGAGTGTTTCGGTAATATGGGGTCCCAATTCGCTTGTTACCAGAATAGGATTGTGTGCGCTCATGACAAGTATGGCAGGGTGGGCTGGAAGGAGTATGATAAGGAGTTTAGGAGGGCTAAGGCTTCCAACCCGGCATTGACATGAGATCACATTGAGCTGATCACACTGCTCCATCACATGAAACATTCCCAGGCGCACACTAACACCAGTCAGTCCTTTCGTGCGGGAACATGGTCCGCTAGCAGCCCGGCAAGGGGGGCAAGGAAGGGGGCCTGTTGGGATCTCAATCGGCCCACCAGTACCAGACATGGGGGGACTTGTATGTTTAAGCACTGCTGCATCTTCTATGGCTTGTCTGCGCACCCCGAATCCAAGTCCTTTAAGAAATCCAGGGACAGAGGTGCCAAGAAGCAGGATTGATCATCTGGTCTTAGAAAAGGCTTCCTCACCGGTTACCTTGTCGCCAATGGTTCCATGGCTCAATGTGTACAATAATAAAGTGGCAGCGCAGATATTGTTTGAGGGCTTCAAGGAAGGTTTTAGAATTCCTGCAGTGGGTTATGTGGCTTCCCCCTACTGTAAAAATCAGCAGTCGCTCAGGGCTAACCCAGAGGTGCCGGGGCAAAAGTCCTGAAGGAGTTGGATCTTGGCAGGGTGATGGGCCCATTCGAAGCGATCCCCTTGGATGGTTTTGTGTGCTCCCCTCTTGGGGTGGTCCCTAAGAAAGAGCATGGGGAATATAGGCTTATCTCTAGCCTGTCAGCACCCAGAGAGCAGTCAGTGAATGAGGCTATCGATGGGGCTCTATGCTCAGACAAATACACCTCTTTCGATCAGGCGATTCAGATGTTGCAGGAGCTGGGACTTTGCTAGCTAAATCTGACATTGAATCCAACTTCCGCTTGCTGCCTGCGCATCCACAACATTTTCACCTGCTTGATTTCCAATTTGAGGGTGCCTACTATTTTGACAAGTGTATACCCATGGGCTGCTCGATATCTTGCTCCTACTTTGAGAAATTCAGCATCTTCCTGGAGAGGGTCTTCCGGCGCCATCGTTTGGTACTGCATTACCTTGATGATTTTCTTTTCTTGGGCCGCCTGGATTGGGGCACTGCGCAGAGGCACTGTGGATTTTCCTGGAGCTGATGTGCGAGTTCGGGGTGCTTTTGGTGCCAGGCAGAACACTGGGGCCTACCACCACTATTGAGTTTCTGGGAATAGAGTTGGATTCAGCGGCTGGGGTCTCCAGGCTTCCCGGGGGGAGAAGGTCAACGCTTTCTCCCAAGCCTTGCGAGTATGTCTGGGGGCTAAGAAAGTCACGTTGCATTAGTTGCAGGTCTTGGTTGAGCAGTTGAACTTCGCCCTTCTGATCATTCCCATGAGTTGCCCTTTTTCTCGGTCCATCGCCCAGGCCATGTCTGCCCTAAAGGTTAAGCATCATCATCATACTAGGCTGTTTAGTGAGGTCAGACAGGATATGAGAATCAGGGAGTCATTTTTGCAGGACTTCAATGGGTCGGTGGTGTGGCCTGGGCAACACAAATGCAGTGAGCAGCTAGGTCTGTTCACATTTAGGGCAGGGAGTGAGGATTTTGGAGCCATTTTAGGTTCAGCTTCATGTGCGCAGTGGTGGCCTCGGGAGTGGGTGCAATCAGGGCTGGTTAGCAATATAGGCTTCCTTGAGTTGTTCCCTATTTTGGTAGCACTCTCTATTTAGCCGGATCAGTTTCGCAACCAGTCAGTCATGTTCTGGTCTCATAATATGACTGTGGTTCAGTGCATTAATCAGCAATCTGTGAAGTGCAAGATGATTCTAAGGCTTCTAAAGGAGATTGTTTTGTCATGTCTGAAACTGAATGTGCTGTTTAGAGCCAAGCATGTGCCAGGCGTCTTAAACAATGCCGCTGATGCACTGTCCTGTTTCAAGATGCAGGCATTCAGGCTCCATCACCCAGGAGCAGCGGTTTCACCTACGCCCTTACTGGACCATCTGTGGCAGACTGGTGCCCAAGCTTACCAGACCTCATGGCAGCCAGCTGAGCTCCCAGGACCAGGCGGGTTTACCAAGGGGCGTTCCGCGCTTACTGCGACTTCTTGGGGCAGGAAGGAGCTGGGTCTTGGTTTACCTTCGTGTCAGTTATGGGATTCCTGGGGGCCCTTCGGGGCGAGGGACGCTCATGGCTTCCGCCAGGCGCCATATAGCTGCAATTTCTTTTTTTGCAAAAATACTGGGGTACACCGACAGCACCAGGTCCTTCCTGGTTCAGAGGGCCTTGAGGGGATGGGGGCACCTGGAAGGCTCTAATCCAGATATGAGGCGACCCACTGACAGGCAAATTAGCGGCGATTCTGGGATTACTGGGGGCAGTCTGTAGGTCCTGGGAGGAGGTCAGTTTATTTAAGGTGGCATTTACTCTCGCCTTCTATGGTGCTTTCTAGGAAGGCGAGTTGGTAGCCAGGAACAAGGAGGACATTGGCAGGGGGTTGCAACTTGCGGACGTCCACTGGTTGAATGGGTACGGATCCTTGGCGATTAATATCCCCAGGTCCAAGATGGACCAGCCTGGCAAGGGCGACCACATCTTGCTGCTGAGTACCCCGGGTAACACATGCTGCCCAGTTGACAGTCTGGAGGTGTTCTTGGCTGGCCACATTCAGGGTGTGGGAGGGCCCTTACTGGTCCATGCTGACGGGACCCTTCTAACCAGGTACCAATTTTGCAGAATCCTTTGCAGGGCCCTTCGGGTGGCGGGCTCTGACCCCTCGGAGTTTGGGTCTCACTCCATTACGATTGGGGCGGCCACAGCAGTGGCGGCAATGGGGCTTTTTGGCGCGGCAGTGCGGAGGATTGAGAGATGGTCTTCAGATAGCTACAAACGCTATGTGAGGCTGCATATGTTATAGCGGCGGTGCCAATTTCCTGATCCCTCTCTCCTCCTTTCTCACCTGTGCAGGCTGTTGGAGTGCTGAGTTGAACAAGTGGCTGGAGGTCTCAGCGGCCCCTATCCATGCGGAGATGACCGTGATTACAGATGTTTGGGTCCTAGACCATTCCTATGTCCGACGCGCTAAGGAGGCATTGCAGGTAATTTTCCGTCCAGAGAGCGGTGAGCCGGTTACCGCCTGCAATTTTATGGCTGAGGGGGCTTGAAGCTGGCCCAACTGAGGACTGCTATGGACACAATGTTACCCAGGGGGGTCATGCCAACTGGGGTCCTCATACTGCATCTGGGTGGTAACAATTTGGTGCATGTTGGTCATCGACGGCTGTTGGAGATGCTGATAACTGAACTGGGTTGGCTGGCACAGAAGCTCCCGCAAGTGGTGCTGGCATGGTCATACATTATCCCAAGGTTGGAGTGGCAAATCGATCTGTAAATAAAGCTGTATTGAGGGTTACTGCGTATGCAAATGGGGAGATGCTGAGTGATTTGATTTTAATAATGTTTGCAATAAAATGCAGCAGGGGTTTACGACCCCTAATACAAAGAATTGTGCAGAGTTTATGTCTTCGGAGGTGGAAGACGAGTGGACGTGGCTGGTTGTAGGTTTGGAGAGGAAGGCCTCTGCGATGCCAGGCCATGTTACTGTACACCACTGCACTCAATGCCATTGCACTCTACGCCACTGCAGTCCACTTTGCACTACTCTTCTCTACACCACTGCATTCTACGCCAGTGCACTCTACACCACTTCACTCAAAACCAATGCACTCTACGCCCATCTACTCGGCACCACTGTACTTTACGCCACTCTACTTTATGACACTCCACGCTACAACACTACACTCTACTATACGCCACTCCATGACGCTCTACTCCATTAAACTCTACTCCACGCTATTCTACAACACTACTCCACTCTCTGCAACTCCCTCTATGCTACTCCATGCCACTTTACTCCACTCTATTTTATGACACACTACACCACTCTATTCCACCCACTCTGTGCCACTCCCCTCTATGACACTCTATACCACTCCACTCTCATAAACTAATCTACTCTATGACAATCTACTCTGCTCTATGCAACTCTACTCCATTCACTCTACTATACGCCACTCTATGACGCTCTACTCCATTAAAGTCTACTCCAGATACGCCATTCTACAACACTACTCCACTCTATACAACTCCCTCTATGCTACTCCATAGCATTTTACTCCACTCTATTTTATGACACACTACACCACTCTATTCCACTCCACGCCACTCTCCTCTATGACACTCTATACCACTTCACTCTCATACACTACTCTACTCTATGACAATCTACTCCGCTCTACGCCACTCCACTCCACTCCACGACACTCTATGCCACTCCAATCTACGACACTCTACTCCCTTCCACTCTACAACACTCTTCCCCCCTCCACGACACTCTACAACACTCCACGCCACCCCATGACACTCCAGTTCACTCAACTCTATGGCACTTTACTTCACGCCACTCCACACTACTCCACTTTACTACACTCCACTCCATGCCACTCTCCTTTACCCCACTAACTTTTAGCCATGCTAAACAGCAGCCACGCTGGTGTACAACATGGCTAAAATATATTAGCAAAGCCAATAGCTCTTGAATAGGCGAGACCTATTGGTTTTTCAAATGCTTGTTTTTAAAAAAAAAAGAATTCGGTGGGAATTGAAATAAATCACGATTTGTCCAGTTTTATATCAAATTTGGACTTCAACTCATTTTGCAAAATACAGCGCACGAAGGGATAAAAATACAGGAGCCAATAAAAAACACAAACACTTCAAAATCTGCCTCACTTTGCAGTAAGGGGTCTACCCTCACACTGTTAGAACCTTTCAACACCATTGATAGATCTGGAGTGGCACTATGCTAAAATCTCAAAGCATAACACTGGCTCTTTGCAGTCTATGACATCTGCTTCAGGAAAGGTGCTATGGACTGACCTGCAGGCTGCTACATGGGACTCTCTTTCTTGAATATCGTTTTATGGTTAGGACTAGGGGGCTTTACATTTTAAGTGCACCTTCAAAGGAAGGTTTTATTAAAACTGTACAAGCTTTTGAAATAATAACCCTGAAGGACCATTGGTCGTTATGGTGAGTGCAATATCCAGCGGCCTTGTGCTGTGCCTGCCTCAACCTCCTTACCATCTACCATGAAGGAAGCCTGGACTCCTTGCCCCAGTCACTTAGGAGAGTCAGGCAGACTCTGAAGGCATGTTGGTCCTTCTCATACCAAGCACCCATCATCCCAGACCCCAAGGAACATGTGTAAGCTCATGAATGCCTGTAGATCTGCTGGTGTGCTGCATGGGTAGACAGGAACATGAGTGTGAAAGTAGTGCAACATCTGTCCCAGTGTGATTTGGGTGTACTACGTGTCAGGCTTTTTCTCCAGGTCCTGGGGCACATGGAAATACTGGACAGTATCAATGCAGGCGCTGTCTTTTCTCCTCACTGTCCCAGTGGTGCCTGTGGCACTGCCCGAGCAATCAAGGCTTATACTCAGAGAAGGATGGCCGCGGATACAAAACAGAGCACATAAGACATCACTTTTAATGAAGATCAGATCAGGCGTGAGCTCCTGCTCTGAGTACATCTTTAATAATAAAGCAGACTAATGCAAAAGCTAAAAATGAAATACAGCAGTGAAAACCAAAAGTGCCTGGTTCTAATTGTTGCTGACATACAACCCAAAACGAGGATTGCCTTTACCACCAGTCAGTCAATGGTGGATTGCCAAATATCTTTCCATGCCAGACAAGTCTGACTACAGAGTGAAAGTGTTGGAGTTCAAAGTAACTCAGCAGGTTTGGCTCCTGCTGCACAGTTTTGGCCCAGAACTCCTGTTGTCTCCATATAGGGGCAGCACACACACTGGACGTCGCTTTTGGCGCTGGTTACTGTTAGTGGGTCACTATGTCCACCTGAGCCAAAAGGTCTACTGTGGCTTACCATTGTCAGCTGGTACTAATTGGTAGATCCAGGAGGCAGGTAACTCCATACTGGACATTCATGTGTACTGTGACTATCAATCAATCAATAAGGATTTATAATGCGCGGCTAATCACCCGATAGGGTATTCAGGTGCCTGCAGGTCCCAGAGGCTTATTTGAACAGCCAGGTCTTGAGGGCCATTCGGAATTCCGTATGTGATGTGATGGTCTGGAGTTGCGTGGGGAGGCTGTTTCAGGTCTTTGCTGCAATGTGGGAGAAGGAGCGTCCTCCACTTCTGCTTCGGTAGATGCGGGGAGTATGGGCAAGTGAAAGGGAGGCAGAGAGTAGCCTTCTCGACGGCTGGTGGAAGTTCAGGCGGTGGTTAATGTAGCCGGGTCCTTGGTTGCGTAGAGCTTTGTGTGCGTGGGTCAGCAGCTTGAAATGGCATCTCTCCTGTACAGGGAGACAGTGGAGTTTCCTGCGGTGGGGTGTGATGTGGGTTCCTCGGAGAAGGCAGAAGATGAGTCTGGCTGTGACATTCTATATGATCTGAAGTCTCTGTAGGAGTTGTGCGGCGATTCCTACGTAGAGGGCATTGCCGTAGTCCAGTCAGCTGGTGATGAGGGGCTGTGTCACAGCGCGTCTCGTGTGTAGGGGTAGGCACTTGAAGATCTTACGTAGCAAGCGCAGAGTGAAGAAGCAGACGGAGGACACGGCGTTGATCTGTGATTTCATGGTGAGCTTGTTGTCAATGATGATTCTGAGGTTTCTGGCGTGGTCCGAGGGAGTGGGTGCGGGTCCTAGGTCTGATGGCTACCAGGAGTAGTTCCATGTGTTGCTGCTGTTGGCAAAGATCAGTGCCTTAGGGCTGTGCGACTATGTGAGCACAGGCCTGCATGATGTGTACGGTTGGCGTGCAGCGTGCACCCATGAGTAATTGTGGAGTGCAGTGTGGGCAGGGAAGGCTTTCGGGCTGAGCAAGTGGTGCAGTCGCACCTGGCAGTGACCTGGGAGGCACTGGCTTAAAAATAACTTATGGGTTTAAAAGCAGGAGCTGCAGAGTTCCTCCTGTGTCTAGCAGTTTTCAGGCAACAATACAAATGTCAAGATAACCCTGTAAATAGGGTTCCTGCCGGAGAGAGATCTGAGTTTGAATCATCATACAGTAGAGCAGAGGGTTATTGTGCCTGCTGCAAAGCACGCGTACCGTGCAGATCACAGAACTCAGTGAGAGTGAACTTGGAGAAGGAGGCTCGGGGCTGGGGGGGGTGCAAAAATGTTTCTTGCACTGGGCGCCACCCGCGCTAAAGCCTGCCCCGAGTGTGGACATGCATAAGACGAAGTGAGCGTGCATGGGATCCACTGTGTGTGTAGGGGCTCGCTGTGGGCTAGCATGGAGGTACATTATGTCTCCATAAGCTGACGAGCACTGCACAGTGCGTATCTCTGGGATTCAATGGTCATGCACGGTGCCCGCAAGAACGCACCGGGTGCACAGTACCCCTGCGATCATGTACACAGTGACTATATAAGAGCGCATGTGGTGCGCGTGCATAGCTGCGCCGTCACGCTGGTTCACTGTGGGCGTGCTCAGGGTGCGCGGTGCGTTTGTGCGGAAGCTGTGCACTGCGTCGAGCAGGCGCTGACAGGACGGAGCGGTAATAAACCCTGATGGGCGGCAGCTGTAGGTAATCAGATGAGACAGGATCCGACATTCATTTTTAATGAAGAGCCCCTAATGGTCCTGTCTCCATTCATGCAATCACCTATTTGTTCCATTACCGGCGGTTTCCTACCTCAGCCGAGGCGCTTTCTAAACACAGCGAGAGGGCACGCGTGCAACTCCTAACGAGCGGGCCTTCGCCAGCACACCTGTCTGCCAGGGGCGCGTGCAACAAAGGACTCGGCACCTCCGACGCATGAACGCGCACCGCAATAACAGCCATCGTGATGGCCACCCGATCAGCCGCTATTAGGACCTCTCCATGGAAAGACCACTCCAACAACAGCCATTCATGAGGAAAAACTCAAACAAACGCCAGTAGGACCCCTCCAACAGCAGCCATTAGGACCCCTCCATTGAAGGGCCACTCCAACAACAGCCATTAATGAGGATAAACTCCAGCAACAGCCACTAGGACCCCCTCTAACAGCAGCTATTAGGACGACCTCCAATGAAGACCCACTATCTACGACGACAGCCATTAATGACGACGAACTCCAACAACAGCCTTTGGGGCTTACTCTAACAACTAATAACAAAGACAAACTCCTCTGACAGCAGCCATTAGGACCACCCCCAATGACGACCCACTCCAACAACAGCGTTTAACGAGGACAGACTCCAACAACAGCCTTTAGGGCCCTCTCTAACAACAACCAAAAAGACCCTCTCCAACAACAGCCATAAGTACCCACCCCAACATCTTCCATCAGTAAGAAAGCCACTCTAAAAACTTGCCTCAACGAGGACTCACTGCAACAATAGTCATCAACGAGGAACCACTTCACCAACAGCCATCAATAAGGACCCACTCCAACAACAGACATTAGGGCCCTCTCCAACTAAAGCCATCAATAAGGACCCACTCCAAGCAAACCCATTAGGACCGCCTCTACCAACAGCCATCAGGGCACTCTCCAACAACAGCTGTTAGGACCCCCTCCAACAACATTGATCAATAAAGACCCACTCCAACAAAAGGCAAAAAGGAGGACCGGCTCTAGCAACAGCCAACATCAAAGCATCACTCAAACAACAGCATTAGGGTCCACTCTAACAACAGCCATCAACAAGGACCCACTCCAACAGCAGCTACAGATGAGGACACATTCCAAGCACAATCATCACTTAGGTCCCACTCAAACAAGAGCATCAACCAGACCCACCCCAACAACTGCCAACAATAAGAGCAGACTCCAACAGACACCAACGAGGACCCGCTTCAATAACAACCACTAATGAGGACAGACTCCAGCAAAATACATCAATGTAGATCTGTTTTAGAGACTCATCAGTGAACACCCACTCCAAACACAGCCATCAATGAGGACCCACTCCAACAGCAGCCATTAGGACCCACTTCAATCACAGGCAATAATGAGGACCCACTTCAACAACCACAAATGAGGACAGAAACCAACAAAAGCCATCAATGATGACAAACTCCAACAACAGCCAAGAAAAATGAAACATCATAAGTCATTAATGATGACCCACCCCACTAACATTCATCAAGCAGGACCCACTCCGACAAATCATCAGTGATCAACCACTCTAACAAAAGCCACTAAAAAGGACCAACTCCAACAAAAGACATCAATAATGGCTCAAGTCCAACTATGACCATCAATGAGATCCCATTCCAAAAAAACAATTAACGAAGATCCACTCCAACAACCCTCATCAGTGACTGCAGACTCCAGCAATACACATCATTAAAGGTATGTTCATGAGTGTTCACTCAAGCAAGGCCAGAGAAGATTGCAAGCTCACCCAGAGTACACAGTGCCCACAGTGCTAGCAGGGTTCAAGGGATGACTTGTAGGCACTATTCTCAGTCTCTCCTCCACGAAAACCCCAAATACCTACTTTAGCTAAATCCAGGCCACGATTAGGAGCAGTGCCATTTTAGTGGTACAATGCAAACTTAGAAGCATTCTGCAGCTTTAGTGGTACTCTGCAGCCCTAATGCTTCTCTGAATCTACATAGTCTGCATACATATACCTAAAACCCAGTTTGTGAAATTCCTTCAAAAATTCCTGAAGACCAGAAGCCAGTCCCTCATAAAACTACAAACAGTGTAATAGTCAGTCCCCCAGTAGGAGGGACATTCAAACTACAAGCTGCCCTTGCTCACAGACCGACAGCATTAACTTAAGGAACTGAAATGGAGGGGAAAAAGGGAGAAGAGGTCACAAACACACAGATTTACCTGTGGTATAAAAGAAGGAAACAAAGAGGGGCAGCTACAGATGCACAGAACTGAATGTTGGATAGCAAGGGAGAGACTCAAAGACGAGCAGTCACAGACCTGTGATGACAGTGAAGTGCAACTGATAGTAAAAAACCATGCATACAAAGCATTATGGATTAGGAGGAAGTAATTGACCTGAAACTCTACCCACTTGGCCTAATCTGCTGTTCCAAACAAAATCCTGACAAGACAGAAAAGCATCAAAGTAGAAACGTAAAGTTAAAAAACACAGCAATGATACAAAGAACATTCGCTCACACGGTTTACACCCAGGCTACTTTCATTTTTTCCCCCTACACAGTTAAATTGAGTTAAACGAAAACACAAGGTCCATCAAGCACAAATGTATCCATTTGCCAGAATCTGGGCAATTTCTTAGAGGTGATTAGGATTCTGAGAGAAGAGATAATAGCAATCTAATTATGTAATTTCCCCTTTTCTGCATTTAACTACCAGTGATTTCCTTTTTCACATTTCAAGAGTGCTTTATTAGATGTTCATTTCAACCAGAGCGGGCGGAATGCTCCTTGAGTTAATTTGTCTAATTCGGACTAATTGTCGGAAGTGGGCTTTGCAGATGTTTGTTGATGTAGTCCAGATCCTCATTCACCCCTCGAGGACCTGACATTTAGAGAGGATCAGAGGTCCTTCTCGAGCACAATCCTTCTTCATTACAGATACACAGACACTGAGGGCAGAAAGACCAGGTACATCTACTCTGCCCGTTCCCGGGAGGCCACAACACCACAGGCTCTATGTAGGCTCCTTTTCGGACTTTTCTTTACACCTTTACTTCTATATATTTGTCCAATGGCACTCCTGCTGAAATACGCTTCTGTGCATTTACCACCTTTATGGTATGTAGTATTTGTGTAGTGCATACCTGGATGAACACAGCAGAGCGCTGTACAAGGTCAAAGGCAAAGATAGAGGAAATGAGTAATTGGAGCAATAGCTGGGATCAGAGAGTGAAGCTGGACTGTTAAAGAGGTCTGACTTCAGCTTCAGGAGCGGCTGGTACCCTTTGAAAATGGTGAGGCGAGTGAAGTGCTCCACCACTTCACACAAAAAACAAAATAAAACATCCCCTCCTTCCAAAACCCCACTGTAAAACACCCTCCCTCCAAAAGCCAAGAATAAAATACCCACTCCCTCTAAAAGCCCAAAATAAAACAACCCCACCCTCCAAAAGCTGAAAAAACGAACTACAATAACATTTTAAATAAATAAAATAAATGGGACTTGCACAAGGCTGCACGTCCTCCTCGGTGTTCCACTTCTGAGTCTGCAGTCTGCTGTGGAAGTTGTGCTCCCCTAACCAATCCAGTCGCTGCTCTCATGCTATTAACCAGTATGAGAGAAGCACCTGGATTGGATGGAGCGGGCTGGCTGGATGCTCCTGCAGGCCCTGGAGGCCTGTGCTTTGTCTCCACCCAGATGTCTGCAACAGCTGGGTGGAGAGCTCCAAAGTGCGCATGTCACTTTGGCCGGTGCAAGACAGCTGGCCAAAGTGACATGCGCAGTTTGAAGTGTCTGCCCAGCCACTGCTTCAGTCCTCCATGCTGCCATTTGACAGCAGAGGACACACCCTGCATTTCTCTGGGCTCGGGCTAGGCTGGCTGCTGCACTGTGTATATCAGTAAAAAATAAAATGGCAGTGAAATCTTTTCATTGCCATTTAATTTTTTCCTGCGTGGCTCACAGCGGGTGTGGGGGGCATTGCTTCCCCGCCCTCGTGAATAAACCGCCGCTGTTCAGCTTCCTTCTAAAGGGGAACCGGATTGGGGATGTCCTCATGGGTACGGATATGTTGCTCCAGATCCTGCTACCACAAATGAAGATAGCCAGTGCTTTGTTATTTTCATTTTATTTTCACTTCTTCATCTGTGGCCTGATGGTGTCCTGGCTGCAGGTGTGGCAAGAGCCACCGGAGACAGGGGTTCCAGTCATGATAGATCTGTACACAATGCAGCAGGTTTGGCAGATGGTGCAGGCCTGAAAAGGGAGCAAGTGGAGTTCCATCAGTATGGGGGTGATATTTATTGAGCTATTAATGAGGCATGCTGCAGCATGTAAGATGCCTTAAAGAGGGGAAGGGGCACTGTGCCATCTGGGAGGCCAAGGAGCTGGGTATTGCCACTATCCATATTTAAGTTTGAGGGATTGAACGGCAATCCTCAAATTGCATTCTAGAAGGAATGGCTTCACTTTTTTTATTATTTGAGAGACCTGCTACTAGTCCATCTTCATTTGCTTGGCAATGTGTTCCTTCTGAGTTCGGCTGGTGTCCAGGGTGAATCAGAGTCACTTGGCAGTGGGAGAAAGGTGGGGTTGAATTAGTCCAGGTTTAGGTCGTTGAGCCTGGTGTGGACTCGTTGCTCTTCACAAAAGTAAGAATTCTGTTTTGGCAGGGCTGAGCTCCAGGTAAGTGTTGGACATCCAGGTCTGGATGAGGTGCAGGCTGTGTTGAGGTGCTGGATGTCTGGAGCTGGGAAGACTTTCAAACTAGAGTTGTTTGTTGTCAGTGTACTGGTACATTTTGATCCACCTTGTGAATGAGCAGAATGCCAAGGGGGTCCAAAGGCGGAAGATGGCGGTAGGCAAGATGGCGCCTTATGAAAATCTGCAGGTGATATGTATCTTCTAGGACTTAGATGTGCCATGTAAATGAACTGGAATCAGTTGGACAAGCAGTAAGCGAATCAGTGAAGGCATTGCCAATGAATCCTTTTCACGACTTCACAGTGCAGATGTAGCTGGGATGATTGATGGTGTTTAAGGCAGCTGAAAGGTCCAGCAATATGTGAAGGCAGGAGTCATCTTTGTCTGTGCTCAGATGGTCTATGATTGTAATGAACCCGTGCCCATGCTGCAGTGTGCTCTGGAGCCAGACTGGTAGTCACGCAGGAGATGGTTTGCTAATTGTGGTTGACGTTAATGTGATCTTGGAGCTGCCTTCGTCATAATCCCTTCTGCTAACTCCAAACATCTCCCGGAATAGGCTTATCAACTCTTCTATATCTGCACTCCATAGTAATTTCCATATTTCTCTCTCCTTTACGTTCCTCCTCTAATAAAAGTATTTTTTTTTTGCAGTGCCTCATATCATACTTCTTCCGTATCTAACCACTGTATCTAACAAGTGTTACTATTACTCTTCTGCTGTATAGAATGCCACTATATTTTTTATACCCAAGAGGTAAATAACGAATATGCGATGTTACAACGTATGTGTTTAGAACGCATGCCATTACAACGCGGTCATTACAACGACCGCGTTGTTACATCGCAGACCATTTCAACGCAAGTCATTACAACGAATTGCTGTAGGGGGGGGGCGCTAGATGTTGGAATAGTATAACTTACTATTCCAACTCCAGGCTGTGCAACAGTAGGGAAGGTGTTGGATTTAAAATCCAACTCCTTCTGCCCCCTACAGCAAGTAGTTGTAACGGCTTGCGTTGTGATGGCATACGATGTAACAACGCGGTCGTTGTAATGACCACGGTGTAATGGCATGCGATGTGTGAACATGGTTGTAAACAATGTTTACTGTAAATAACTATTCCCATTTATTCTCCTGTCTCCTCATTGAAAAATGTGTATGCCTGTTACATCAAAGTACATTCTATCCATTTTTCGCTCCCTTATTCCATCTCATCTTCAATCATTACCTTTGCCTCCTGCCCATTCATTTATTTTCTCACTGCTACTATAAAGTTTCCACTGCCTCCCACTTATTTTCTTTCCAACTCTCTCCTGTTCACTACTTTTTAATCTCTTGTGCGCTTCTCATTTTCGATTTCCTCCTTTCCATTGCTCCAACTTTCCTCTCTACCATTTTCTCCTTTCCACCCTCTTTTTCCTGTCCTTCTTCAATGTTCCCTCCTTTCCACTATCTTTTCCCCTTTTGTTGTCTCCTGTTCCCTTCTTTCCACTCACCTGCCTTCCCTTCACTTTCCTGTCGTTATTAGCGCTTTGAAGCATAAGTGTATTAACCGAGGCGTTATACACGGAATCGGCTTAAAATAAACCTGTCATAACTTCCACTCTCTATTCTTGTATGTTGTTTCTAGATTATTAAAACTCAGCTTTTCAACCCCTCTCTAATTAAAAGTCTCTATTTTATCTCCCTTCTCTTCCAAACAATGTATTTATACTTCTGAGGTATTTCAGTGTGCCCTCCTCCTTCCCCTACTTCGTACACATCAGTAATATATTAAAATGCCTCCCATGTATTCTCACTCCATGTTCTTCTATGCGTGCTCCTGGTGTATGTCAAACGCCCCGCCATTTACACCTTTTTTTTAACTCGTTTTATCCTATTTATACTCCTGTTCTACTTTAAATATACTGCTGGGGCAATAAAAACATCTCTACCACATCTTGCCTTTCCTTCCTCTATTTAACACATACTCCTGATGTATTTCAGTGTCTCTGTCACAGAAGCCCCTGCCACCTGTACTAATGTAAAGCATATGAGATATTAATACGTCTCCTTCATATATTCCTCCCTCTATTCTCTTTCAGGCTTCACAGAGGTCTCAATACCGACCCACTAAAAAAATTGCAGTCCAATGAAATGCCATTCCAAGAACTGCAGCTGTGCTGGTAAGTACTGGTGCTAGGCTACAGGGAACTCTGAGCAGTTTTAAAGCGGATACTCCTTACTCTGGTCTGGATGGTGGGGACCATGCATGCAAAGGACTCCTTAACACCCTTGACTTCCCAGTTAAAGCTGTGGTGTACTAGTTAAAGCCTACTTTAAAGGGGGTCGTCTGAAGGTCGGTAACTAAATACAATATATCACAGTCAATAAAGACGATTGTCAAGTCATATTTATTCACTTTTAAAAGAAACAGCTCTTTTATGCAAGTTTTCAAGGTATCACCCCATAAGAGCTGACACAAAGGCGGGGCTCCTACCTACATGGGAACGAATGGTGTCAATATTAGTCAATGGACCAATGTTATCTTGTGGGTGGTGCAGCACAATGGATACCTCGGTACGTGTCCACGGTGATGAAGTTTCTTATAATGTAAGAACGTTGTACACATACAAATGTCACGCTCCACATCTTATTTGTATGGATCGTCACTCCAATTATTTGGCCTCTCAGTGCAGCTGGGGTTTCGGTTGCCACTGTGGTCCTCAAGTGATGGGTTTCACCATTAGAGAAGACATTTTAGGCATTAAACGCCGTTTGGTCTTTTGTTGGTCTTGTGTGGTTGGGCTTGATTAATCTGAGGGTTGTTGGTAGTTACAGTGGAGAGTGCTATAACAAGGGGTTAGCGTGACTTTACACCAGACTGGTGAATGAGGATGGTGGAAGACGAGGTTGTGGGTGGTCAGTGAACCTGCATGGTATGGGCAGTCCCAAGTGAGGGGTTGAGGGAAGGGTGAGGCTGTTTATGAAATAGAGAGAGAAAGAGAAGGCGAGAGCGTGAAGATAGAGAGAGGATGAAGAGGAAGAGTGACGAATGAGAGAGAGTAGACAGAAGAGGATTTGAGAGGAGAAGGAAGAAAAGGGAAGAAAAAGAGCAAGGGAGAGCACTTTTTGCCAGTGAATCTATCTGCCATTTGTGCTTCTCGTAGAGGTGGTCCTAAGTGCTCGGTGCTCTGTAAATTTTCATCCAACATGTGAATTAGTGTGCTTGTGGGTCTCCCTATTGTGATCTGTCTTTAGGACTGCGCACGTGTTGTTGGTGAATCTTTGGGGTCTGCATCGTTAAATGAGGGTACTCGGTGTTGAAGTTGTTGTGTGGTCTATGGAGTGGCCAGGGCATCTGTGCAATTAGTTTGCTCCAGCTGTGATGCATTTTCTGTTTTCGTGCAAGTACTGAAGCAAATCAGCACAAAGTAAAGATATATACAAGGAGCATTCCTAATGGTCTCTGCGACATCAAATGGAGTCATTCTGAGAGAATTAGGACATTGGATAAAGCTATCCTATGCGATTGGGTGCAAACTTTAACAACACCAGACCAATGAGGGTCTGTCTACGGTGCTAAAGGACCGTCTTACTTTAATGTTCCAAAGGTTCAGTAAGATACACCTCACTGTAAAAATAATTGCGACTTTATACAATGCCTCGCGGCTCAAAGCCAAGATAAATTGCCTCCGAACAAAATTCTATTTCTCAACAAAGCTAGGATACTGTAAAGAGATGAATATTGAAGTAACAAAGGCTGCAGGAGACCTAGACATCTCTGAAATATGACTCACAAATAGGTTGGAGAAAATGGGGCATCGAATAAAATGTGTAGCAAAGCTCTTATACTCAGAAGATTCGACATGTCTTCATCACCAGAATCACTGAGTTCTTTCCACAGAGATGAAGGGAGGTGTGTTGTATGTTTCTGTAGAGTTCTTGCACCTTGGCATATAACACAAAGAGTGAGGAAGAGATGAACAAAGGTTTGAGTGAAAGAAATGTGGAAGGGAATGAAGAATGGAGGCTAAGAAGAGTAGAACTCAGCCTCAAAGTCCTTGATGAAAGAAACTATTTCCACCCCAAGTAGGGTCTACGCAAGCACTGCCCATTCCCTAGCTCTCCTAACAGCAACTGGTAGAAGTCACAAGGGGTGAACAGACCAACAAAGGCTCACTCCTTTCAGCCTGAAAAGTGGACACCTGGTGAGGTGAGAGCACCAGTGCCATTCCCAAAGCTGGGCCAGGTTGTTAGCTGCTCGAGGTTGAGGCATCAGGAGTGGGAGAAGCTTGGGTCCTGGAAACAGGATCCAGATACAAAGTATTTCCTGGACTATTCCTGACCAGCTTCTGCCGTACGTCATGCTCACATCCACTGGGAAGGAAGTCAGCGACCTCTGATATTAACTAAGATGTTCATATAGCTCAAGAACTTTCACCTTCCCCGGATATCACTCATTTCGATCACAGTCAATGGACAATATCTCCCTCTTCTATTCCAAAGACCAAAGCCAACCTCTTGAGCGTACCCAATTGTAAGCTTAAATCTCAACTCAGCCCGCCTCTCCTGCCCAGTTGTTTCCCAGTCATTAGGTGCCAGAGCGACTCCCATGTGAGTAATCTCCAGAGCTAGTATTCAGATCTGTGTGAATCCAGAGGAGAGAAGACCTTGGACACAGCAGGACATAGAGAGGTTACTCTTAAGGTGCCATGGATCCTTCTAATGCCTTTTAGAGCTGTCAGTCCAGTGTCATAATAATGAGGTGTGAAGATTTTAGCATGAAGTGAGAGCCAGGGCAAGGAATATATACCCCTTCACCATCCAGCGCAGCAAAATGACCATTAATGTCAAAAACGGGTGTTCTCTAAAACTCGCAAGTAAATAAATATTCAGGACCCTAAGGAAGAGCTATCTACAATACACTCATCTCCATCTATATGGGCTCAGCTCTGCTCTGCATAGTTCATATACACTCTTTCTGCAAACTGCTTCTACTCTAAAACTGATAGTAGACATTCATCAAGTAGATAGACTCTCCACAAGGAGCCAGGTGAGCATGCTCAGACAGGAAAAATAGGGGGCACTTTGGGTACCATCATACCAGCCTCTGCTAGGGCTCTGATGCGCCTCACCTGTGCCATTCCACCAACCACAGCACATGTAGGCTCACACTGAGAGCGAATGGGTTGCTCTTAGTCATTTGTCCAGGCATGCTGCCATGTTAGCAGGCTGTAAGCAGGAACAACTGTATGGCTTTCCAACCTACTGTCCTTGTTCCCCAACTCTTCTTACTGACCACTCATTTGTGGATGCAGCTCAGGCTGCTTCACCTTGCACTGTCAAAGTGCAGCTTCACAAACTTGCTTCCAATCTTCTTACTACAGAGGCCCAAGACCTACAGACCTTCATCATCAATCCGGGGGCTTGCGTCCCTGTCAAACTTGTGCTGTTTACCCAAAGGCTTACCGCTGGAGGGTATAAGTGCCAAAGCTGGTGGTAAAATGAGCAGGGGACAGTCTTTGCTTGGGTCCTACAGTGACACCATATATAGTTCGCTGTAGCCTAATCCATTTCTTCCATGTATAAAGAATAAATCCATGTTTTCCAGTATATTTCTGTGTAGGATTGTTATTTGCAACTGATAATAATGCACACCATAATATGATAACCTGCTCTAGTGTTCTGAAAGCCCTGGTGAGACATGCCCACCTACATTCATCCATGCTTCACGGTAAAGATCCTGGTATAAACTGCTGTTCCAGAACTAACCCCAAACCCAATACACCCAAAATGAACTCCACTACCCGCTCATCTGGGCAGACACTGCCAGCAAGGGCAGCGAGTGGGAAACTCTAGTTCACATAGCAAGGGCCATCAAAGGCTAGTAAACACAAATGGGGCCGCTCCCAGCTAACTGTTCTAGATGCTACAGTGTCTTATAATGTGAGTGTAGGCATCTCACAAAAAGTGAAGGACTGGTCTCACACACCACCTGGTGTCATGCTTCATCATAGACCAGTCCTCGCCCTCTAAAAACTTGCTTTGATAGAGGGCGGGCATACACCTGACGACAGGGATGCACTTCTAAACTAAGTGGGGGCCCAAACATACAAAAAGTGAGTTAAAAGGCCATTATAGATGTCAAATTAATTTTAATATGGCTGGCATCTATATGGTATTTAAAAAGAGTGATCGGAGTATCGGGGATTCTATTGTCCCCCCACCGAATTCAATATGGTCAACATGTTTCTGCCTTGTGGCCCGGTGGGCTCTGCGGCATTCATCAGGACCTAGAAGGAAAATTTGGCGGGCAGAACTCTTACCAGACTATGGTGAAAGAGTTCCCACTGTGTGGGGTGAAAAATCACACTCCACTGAAAACGGCCTGGAACTAAAGCCTGTAAAATAAAATTAAAATAAAAGCAAAGTACAATCAACAGATAGCATCTATATACAATGTGGAAGCGACTTGCAGTCAGCCACATGCGTCAAACAGTATCGTGAGTGACTATAAGTGCAACAAAAGTGTCAGTCATAGGTGCACTTAGAAGTTTATATGGAGACAATCCTCTCCACAGTGCTTACCCTAATGCTGGGACTATGTGCCCCATAGGAGGGTAAGTGCAGCAGACCCCTTTGGTCGAGCTGTAGGTAATGAGGAGAAAAAGAAGAAAATAGCGCTGCGTGATTTATCAAAGTAGGTAAATCTATGGAAATAAATTCAGAGGTTCGATGGTACCTCATGGGGACGCGGGGTTAACGAAAACAAACAGAGCATACTAGTCATCCATTCACACTTTCACACCCTTACTGTTCCGTGGTATGTCCTCCACGTTTACACCTATCTGTGCTCTCTTCCCCTCCTCGGCGATAAATGTGCTGAGCAGACATCGGCTATTTATAGTGCCTACGGCTGGAAATTAGTGATGTTAAGCAGTTTAATTGGCCTCAGGTGTCTGTTATGACCACCGGATCCGGAGTCACAACCTGGCGATGTCTACACGCCCGCCGTTGTGCCTGAACTGCCTGATGAACCAATGGCGGTGGTACGCCTAAATAAGGGTATCCGGTGTCCTGGCCGGAGGCTAACTGTATGTCCAAATGACGGAAGCCGGGCTGGCGTGGCCTGGAATGGAGCCAGTACGTGCTCGGAGTACCGGGCATGGCACCCCAACGTGCGCATGCGCATGGGAGCAGTGTGATAGAGGAGCGCTTGCGGCCAAATTCCTAAGTGGCGGCACATATCCAGAATTAAGAATGGAAAATGAAAACCGGCGCTTATGCCGTAAGGAGCTAGCGCCATGTGTGTGGTTTAAGGCAAAAGCGGGATAACAAAAAAACAAGCAATAGTAATTTCACTCGTATACTGCACAATATTTGTCAAAGGGCAACGTAATCCGTTACACCCTGATCAGATCACAACTATGCATGTGGCCATAGTGTCACGCATAGTGTGTGAAAAAGCGAGAGGGGCATTACAATTTGATTAGGGTATAAAGGGGCTGGGACAGTGAGTGCAGAATCATACACCACGTCCATGTCAAAGTGCTCTTGTTGACCATATTCGAAGTGGGTGCAAAATTATCAGAAGGCTGTGTAAAATATCCTGTAGACATGGAACATGTCAATTGAATGCTCAAATGCTGTTTATTGAGCCAATTGAATCCACGGAATCTCATTATTGAGCCCTTTCTTCCAGGATTGAAGTCGGTAGACCCATCTCTGCTCTCGGACATGGAGTGGTTTGGTCAGATTGTTTTTTTGCTTTCTCATCACTTCTAAAACCACCCATTTCAAGTCAGTATCTTTGTGGTTCTGTTCTAAGAAGTGTCTTGTCAGTTTTGTGTTTGTTTTTTTACATCGTATCGTACTACGGTGTTCATTGATACGAGTACATTTTCTGTGTTACAGTTGCTGAAGCTACTCAGTCTCCAAGGACGTGTGGTTCCTATGTCCACTTCTTTTGTTGTCATAGTCAATGGACATGCCACACAGCCTCCACATGCATAGTGTCCTGTCGGTCTCTGGGTATTCCAGAGAGTCATTTGTTCTTCCCTATTTCCGGAGGGGTCCTTAGCGTGTACCAGCTCATCTCGCAGGTTCTTGCTTCTCTTATTGGCGAACAATGGTGGTTCCCAGTGTTTGTCAGCGCCGTCCAGGATGTGCCAATTTTTCTTTATAATTTTCTGTACAATGTTGGAAGTCGGTGTGTATGTTGTCACACACTATTCTGTCAGTTTTCTCCTTCTCGATATTCTCTAGTAAGGCTTCGCGGTTGTTATTCCTGGCTCGTTTTCTGGCCTTTTTTATCATTTTCCTGGGGTAATGCCGGTCCAGTAATTTGTTCTCAAGGTCATCGGCCTGTTCAGTGAAGCTCTCAGTCTCTGAGCAATTTCTGCGAACCCAGAGAAATTGGCCCACTGGTAAGTTGTCACGTAGGGCTTTTGGATGGTAGCTTTCATATAGCAGGAGGCTGTTCTTGTCTGTTGGTTTATTATGTACCTTTGTACTGATTCCGTCTGCAGTCATACTGATGTCGAGATCCAAGAAGATCGCATGGTCTTTGCTGATCGAGTGAGTGAATCTAAGGTGTTGGTCTTTACTGTTTACCCATTCCACAAACCGTCTGGCTGTGTCTTCGTCCCCTCGCCAAACAATAAGGACGTCGTCAATGTACCGCTTCCATGTTCTCAGATGTTCCGTGAACGGGTTGTTCTCATGGAATATATGATCCTCCTCAAACTGGTGTATGTATAGGCATGCCAAACTAGGGGCGAAAGTACTGCCCATTGACGTACCAGTGATCTGATGGTATAAAGTTTCTTCAAATTCGAAGAAGTTTTCAGTCAGAGCCACCTCAGCGCATTCCATGATGAAGTGTTGGGGAGTCAGGAAGTTCCAGTCAGTATTTAGCAAGATGCGTTCCACAACCTCCAACGTGCGTCTTTGAGGAATACTTGTATATAGTGCCTCTATATCCATGGTGATGAAGAGGTCTTCTGTGTTGTTGGTATCTAGGTCTCTCAGGAGGCAGAGTACATCTTTCGTATCTCGGAGATAAGACGGTGATTTTTGGACAATCGGTTTGAGAAACCAGTCACAAAACTGTGACAAAGGTTCGAGTATTGATCCGATGCCGGAGACAATCGGTCTACCTGGTGGTGGCATTTTCTCCTTATGAATTTTTGGGAGGGTATAGAACCTAGGCGTCCTAGGATCCTTATTGAGCAGGAAATCTGCCTCTTGTTTCGTAATCCAGTCATTGCACAGTGCCTCATCTACCATTCCTTTGATCTTCGTAGTGAGGTGTGGTGTTGGATCCTCCACGTGTCTTTCATAACTGGCTGTATCCCCCAGCAGACGATTGCATTCATCTCAATACATCGACTTATTCATGAGGACAATGGCACCCCCCTTGTCGGCTGGTTTAATCGTTAGTTTGGTGTTGTTCTTTAATTTCTCTAGTGCTATACGTTCCAACTTGGTGAGGTTCTGAAACCCCTTTTCCTTTTGAAAATTGATTTTTTTCTACTTCTTTAAGTACCACCTGTTCAAATGCAAGAATGTGGCAGGGAATGGTCTGTGTCGGAGGCATGAAGGTGGATTTCTTCTTCAGGCCTGTATGGGTCTTGTCGCTCTGTTCTTCCCTTGATTCCCCGAAGTGGTTTCGAAGTTTAATTTTTCTGAAAAACTGGGCCAGTTCTATGTGTAGTGTAAAGGGATCATTCATCGGTGTCGGAACGAATCCTAGGCCTTTAGAGAGTACCGATTCTTCATCAGCAGAGAGGGTGTGGTCACTGAGGTTAACAACATTTGTCACTCTCTGCTTGTCGATGGTCCGTTCCCTCTCCCTCTCTCTTTGCTTCTTGTCCCCATTGAAACCGGGGTTTGGTCTTCCCATTGTACCCTTGTGTTCTGTCTTTTTTGTCTTCCTTTTCCCCTTCCCCGGCCCCTGTATAAAAAAGGCTGCGGGCCCTGGGGAAATCCGAACCCTGACGGGTAGAATGGTTGCTGCCAAAATCCAAATTGGGGCATTGGTGGATGCATCATTTGCTATTGATAGTTCTGCTGTCGTCTTCCCTGATAGCTGTCAGTGCTCTCATCGCTGCTGCTGCCACTCGTGCTTCTCTCCTCCCCAGAGCTAAAGGTCCAGTTCTGTGGAGTCGCTCTGAACCGTTGTTGTTTCTTCCCTTGCTGTTGATGGGGCAGTCTTTCATAGTATTCATCAGTGGTATAAGGGTATACGGTCTCACATTTGAACGTCTGGACATCTTTCTTGAGTTTAGTTAATTTAGACTGGGTAAAGTATTCCTGATATTCAGAATGATCCTAATTGATTTCCTCCAGTTTCTTTTTGTATACTGTTACGTGAACCATAGTTTTAAGCCTACTTTCGCTTTGTTGAATCTCCACCAGAAGGGCATCAGCCAATTCTCTGGCCGTGTTTATAATTAACACTAGCCAGTCCTTAGTGCATTTCCACGCTATTCTTGACCAGTTGGTGCGGAATTCCTTGTTGTTTAGAAATAATCTGGGTTCATTCGTAACTATAAGGCCCCTCGGTGCGCTGTTTTTTCTCAAGTATTCTGTCATGAAAGCTCCATGCAGAGCTGTTCGAATTTGTTCCTTCTTTTTGGAAGATAGAGCCTCCCATTCATCTGTATTCTGAACTGTTTGTGCCACTACTGCCTCCGCTAATAGTGATGGTGTTCTAAGTATCGCTGCGTAATTCTCCTCACTAAATGCTAATTCGGTATCCATTATAGAAGGACACAGTACACACCTCCACTGGTAGGTATGTATAACACTGAACGTGTACCTCTTGTTGGTTCAGTCTAAGACCCGCACTTGGGTGAAAAATACCCCAAAAAGTGTTCCCACAGCTGTCAGCTGTACAGAATGTGTAACCACAAGGCCCAGAGGGGATCTGGGATAAGGGAATCAGGGCACGGGGTACTGGGAGCCGGCAGCCTCCGTCATAAACTAGTAAACACAAATGGGGCCGCTCCCAGCTAACTGGCTACCTGCATAGGAGTGCTATTCTTGGGGTCCTGTGGCACCAAGTGGTTACTGGGCCATGTCCTTAGGGGATACCTTTGTTTAACACTTGTGCCCAAGGCCCAATAATGCTATTGTATTGTAAATGGAAAACCAAAATATCCCTTTCTAAGGTGATTCCCCCCTCAGTAGAGATTGAGGGAAGTGAAGGCTTACTTCAGGAAATGGAGGGAGTTTGATTCTCAGTATGAGACAGTGGGCAGCACTCAATAAAATAAATGTGCAGTGAGCGCCATAACTTCAAAGCAGTTCAGACTTTCCTTTACAGGTAGGTTAAAAGAGCAGTTAAAAGGAAGGCATGCACAAAATATGAAAAGGTGCTTGCACTTCCTGGAACTGAGATAGGAACCCAAATATTATTATGGAGCTAATGCTACATTATCTCTAGCATTGACCCAAAACTCAAGTTTATCATAATCAGCTGCACTCAGTGATAGCTATAAGGAAGGCCAGAAAGGTTTGGATTGGCAGCAACTGACAAATTTCAACGAGGGTCAGATAATACAGAGAGAAGAAGCTGGAAAACCAACAGAAGGACAATTCAGTTTAAATGAGAAAAAGCAGGGAGCAAAAGAGAGGTACTGAGGCGAAGTTAGAAAAAAAGGAAAAAGCACAAAGAATAGAAATACAACAACTTGAGCAGAGAATGAGATAGTTGAGAAGGAAAGAAAAGTAATTCTAACCAAGCAGAGGTGGCCAAGCCACTTATGTTCTTGAGCCTGCTCAGCTCGAAGTTCCCTTGGACCGTGGAGACCAAAATGAGCCGAGCTTTAATGTGGCTTCTGCCTGCCACACACACTCTACAATTATGTGCCAAGAATTAAAAACAAAGCGTGAACCTTTGGTATGAAAAAGGAGGGAAAGAGGTAGTCATCAAATGAGTGAATTGTATAAGGGACACCATAAAACCTGGGAAAACCTGCTTCCCTGCATGACCAAATTGTGTGATCCTAGGCAAACATTTTATTTTACAGATCGTCCTTCTTTATTATCAGATATGAGAGCAACTTCCAATATGGAAGTTCAGGGTGTGCGCTGTACAAAAATAATCTTATGTATTAAGGTGAAACGCTTCTGAATGTTAAAGAAATACCTTTTTACATTTTAAAGAGACTCATATTTTCACATGACGTTTGTGTCATGATTTAGATCCCAACTATTTTCAGGGCTCAGTTTGTGCAAGGGCACTTGGAGCCCAACTAGATCCTTGGGTCGACTCTGCCTTGGCTCACCCTCCTTCAAAACCAAACAGAAGAATAAAATGGAACAGTAAGGAGTACTTTATGGAGTGATAGCAGTCGGCAGTGCTTTATTTGAGCCGGTGGTTTTGGTGCTCAACACCCGCACTTTATTCTTAACAACGGCACTACTGCCTGTCCACCACAAGGTTGCGCTATCTGTCTAATTTTGAGATGAGCACAAAAACAGTGTTTAATACTTTAATATACATTAACGGTGAATAATACCTACTCTCCACGCCATTTGGATACCTTCAGGTGGCCTTGCAGGAGTGCAGTGGTTTGTAGTTATGTTGGTACCGTTGTTGGCAGTGCTGGTAGGGGCAAGGGGTGGTGCAAGCTGCGGTGGCCTCACCAAAAAAGCCCCTGGCACAAATTTTTTGTAAACAAATTAAGCATTGGGCCAGTCAGGCTTGTGTTGTTAGGAAGGGCCTGCCATCTATATGGAATGTACTGGTAAGCAGGGTCGGCTGTAGGGAGGTGCGACCGGTGCGACGGCACAGGGCGCTGTCTTCGGGTGGGGCGTCATATTTGGAAGTATTGTGTGGCTTTAAAAGCACCTGCTGCCGCATTCCTGGCCTCCAGAAATTTGCAGGCAACAATATAAATGTCAAGATGAGGTTTGTCTAGTGGAAGTTTTGACTTGTAGTAAGGTAGCGCAGAGGGTTAATATGCCTGCTGCAAAGAACGTGCACCATTCAGATCACAAAGCACATATAATACAAATAGGTCAGTAGGTTACTGTTTTTTTCTCGGAGAGATCCTTTTGTGACTTGCAGTTTATAAATTATAATCCTAACATAGAACAGTGAGCTATTAACTGTCACCTAAGAGCTGCATAAAAACTGCAATGCATAGATTAGAGCGTTATGATTTTATCCCGTCTTTCATTATCCTAATGTTGGAAAAAGGGTTGATTTGGATAGAAATCAATTCTGATTATTAAAAAGAACTCCCAACCATGGTGTTAAGTTTTAAATTGAGAGTTTGTGCTTCCCCACACCAAGCACTATTAAACTATACTGTCTACCAGAATGGATGACGTGATGCCTGTACCTTGTAGTCCTCTGTATTATGTAACATTTCCTATACACTAATCTACACACCTATGATTGACTGTCTCTGTGTAGTGTGTGTGATGTAAAGTGCTCTGACACCCTACACTAATATGAGTGGCAACAGCGCTATAAAACGAATTAAACACATCTGAGAGAAAGTGGTTATGGAGACTTGAGGGGCAGTGCTAAAGGGTGGTAGTGAGGGAATCCATAAAGGAGGTGGTTATTTGGGGGCGCCAACAAACATTGTCGCACAGGGCGCCACCAGCGCTAAAGCCGGCCCTGCTGGTAAGCGAGGTCTGGATGTGAGCAGAAATGGGGAGAGAGAGAGCCAGAGACCTCTGAGGCGCGCGCTCAGACACCTGCGTTCCAGAGTGAACTCTGAGAAAGACCTCTCCGAGGGTGGGGGCTGAGCGCGAGGCTATAAATAGCGGTGCGCGTTCACGGCGAACACTCAGCTCGGCTGTAATTGAGCCTTTCAGAAACTGCTTAAAATTTAATACAGCCCTAATTCAGATTTAGGGGCGCCTGCCTGCTAATGGGGTGACATCGCTCTCGTGTTTTAACCTGAACGCATCTATCTGCTGTTTAACTCGTCCGGCCCCATCTCTAAGTGGATGCGGCCTAGCCCAACGCATTAACTGTGACCGCAGGTGTCTGGGAAGAGCCCGGGCGCGCTGCCCGGAAGTAGTTTATTAATCTCACGTAGGAGTCTTTTTCCGTCTGTTCCCCAACCACCCCTACACATACACACAAATACCCCTCCCTCAACACACGTAGAGTGCAGCACACGAAGCAGAGAACAGACACTGCAGCACGTTTATCTGCATGTGCTCTCGACATGTCTGGTCATAGAGATCCGGCATCCTACGGAAAACGAACCCAAGGTAACTAAAATAGATCATCACGTGGGTACCAAAGCGTAGCTATCAACTCCTCACGGTAAGAGGGTGACCTCAAGCCCGCCCAGACGTTGAGTCACCAGCTACAAGCAAGCAGGACATGCAAGTTCCAATACTTATACCTCTGAATCCAAAATACCCAGCATACTCTTGGGTGCATCTCTGAGAACCCATAGCGGGATTATGTCCGGGCATTGCTGCCAAGCAATCTTTCACACTTTTCCAGGTCATAACCCAGACCATCACCTTCCACCTCATCTACAGACCTCTCAGTTCGACTATCAACTTCTTTCCAAAATCTATTACATTAAAACTTAAGGCATCAATCAGCTCTCACTTGGAGATTGCAACTTCCCAGAAGAAACAGAAACCAAGACAATGAAAACAAGCATTTGCAATGCAATAGGTCTCGCATTTGCGAGCGTTTGAGCTATTGGCATTGTAAATGAGAATGCCTTTTACTTATGTGTTTTGAAAACACTGCCTGCCTTTCTTCTCATAAGCAAGCACTATAAGTACAAAGTGCGTGTTTACGCACCGCTTGCAGGTTTTCAAAACACATAAATTAAAGGCATTGTCATTTACAATGTCAATAGCTCAAACTCTCGCAAATGCGAGACCTATTGCATTGCAAATGCTTGTTATATTTAGATGGCGCAAGGAATCTTAGCCTGTTGCTTTCGCTCGTGGCGGGGGTTGAAAGAGCTTCTTCTCTTAAAATCGGACTATCAGAGTCTGGGTGACCAGGGAGTATAGTCGGCTAGACCAATTATTTTTTTCAGCATCCCATGATTTTCTTGTTGACAAAATAATATGGAAACAGTGTGAGAGATTTGTCTAATTTAAGGATGTAGTTATCAAAGGTGCAGCAGGTGCAGTGACACCGGGGTCCACTTGACCCCAATCCATGGCTGTTTTTTACTACCTAACCACGGGATGGGGCCTAATTTCCTTGCTTCCATTACCGCCCATGGCCACTGGTCTGATTGTGTGCGGCTGAAGTCTTGGGATCTTTCGCTTCACGTGGCTAAAAACACGTCCTTTCACCAGCAGCTACCAGCATAAGGTGCACGGCAGAGGGTAATCCGCACCGTGGAGGGCAACAGCAGATTTCAGACAGCAGGGACAGGGTGTTACCGGCGGGAAGAGGCAGACGGTTCCACCCCCTTGGCTTCCATCACAACATAAGGCGATTCCAAAACCATTTCCTGCAGCTCCTGCGACGCAGGGGTCCCCTAATCCGCCAGGGGGCACGCAACCCTTCAAGAGGGGCCACATTCAGCCAAAGGCCAATTAATAGCTGTGAGGTATGGGAGACAGGAGGGGTTATCAGTTATGGGTTATGCCACTGACCTTGGCATGGCACTGCAAAAACTAACATAAATTCAGCACAGAAAGGGCACTGTTGATTATCTTAAAATAAACAAAGACAACGAGAATGGAGAAGTCTGCGAAGCTAAACAGCTATTTTGGATCCGTTACGGATTGGAAGTAATCAAGCATGAAGGCGCCTTCTTTAATTAACTGTTAATGAGAGCCCCTGTCACGGGCGACATCTTTAGCCAAAAACGCTTTGCATTGTGTGACTTGTAGTTTAGTTCATCCATATAATATGCGCTTTCAAGCCCTGCAAGCAGCCTGTCTGTTGCTGGCTAAAGATTTCACGCGGGCTATGTGTCCAGCTGACAGTTGTGTTTGGTGGACCTGCATTGTAGTGTTCCTGTATCCGGCTCAATGGCGGTTCGATAGGTTTATTGCAGCCATTTGTCCTGACACCAGCTGCTCTTCGCTTCCTCCAGGAAGGAATGCGAATGAATCCTACTTTAGATCTCTTCACCGTGACCTCCTTGGAAAAATATATACAGATACGTTATCACTGCGGAAGGAATCCTCAGCGAACCACAACTAAATTGTGTATTCCTTGTACTCCCTATTATAAACAAGCACGTGTCTGCCTTGTAGTGTGAGCGCGCGGTGGGAGCGTGTGAGGCAGAGGAGACGCCATGCGCGCGCACATCGCCTGTCCGTGCGCGCACATGGTTTGTCTCCCTTCGCTCACCAAAGCCACAACAATAGAGTCTCGCTAAGCGAAGCAGCGCATGCGCTGCATTCGCTAGGCGAGACCTAAAAATGAACCCTCTCTTTCTCTCTGTGCACTCAATACCATAGCAAATCCCCAACAGCTATCAATCTCAATGTCCTCCCACTTCTCCCATCCTGGACCTCCGCAGCTTATCCATAGAAACATTACCTGCCACCCTCGACTTCACTTCAACATCCTCTACTCCAAGCCTTCCCACATCCTAAATCGAGGGCAGATGAAATTAGTAAAACAACAGGGGTGTTCCTTTATAATCAGTGTAGCAAAAGAGTCACTCCCATTCAGCAGGAGAGTTGAACGAGTGCGGTGTGTATCCAATGGTGCATTTTGGAGCACACGGTCACAAATATTTTTATGAAAGCATGGTGTGGTAGTGCACCATCATTAACAGATGGCACATTGTCCATTGAAATGGGCAGTAAATTTGTACATGCAGCTTTACTGATAAAAATATATAGCACACAAACGATAGATAATGCGTGAAAATGAGTTTTCAGCGAATATTTACCGTTTGCACATTACCAAGTGAAGTGTTCTGTACTGTTTTTATCCTATTAAAATCTGTTTCCATCACACTTTAGAATTACAAAAAAATGCTGCATTAGTGCTATCTTAACTGCTAATATTTGCATAGTTATTTTAAAGGTATTTAAATGTTGTCTCTTAGAAAAAAAAACTGACATCAAACAGATTTTCCTTTCACCCTCCCTTCACACTAGCAATATAGTCAGATAGTTCACTTAAAAAAATTATTTAAGTCTGCAGGCAGCGCAAGAAAAGTAGACATCAATCTCCATGGTAAAATAAAAAGCTGCAATTTGTTAGAAGACATAGCTTGACATTCGTCCTCTGTCTTTGAAAATCACAGCAAATACGACAGGATAAAAATAAAACTGAAAGGCATCTTTATTACTCATTCACCTTCTGAGCTCCAGCATGGTAATTCTGGGGGTGCTTCAGTCCCTCTCCCCAACACCTCTACTTCCAGCGCCTTTGCCCGGCACAATTAATGTTTAACAAAGGGCTAGTTATTTCCATGGGTCCTTCAAGTCTGTTGAGATAAGTCAAAGATTTCGACCTCTCATCCTCAACATCAAAACCCAAAAATATGGGGTCCCTGTGGTAGGTGTTTCGGGGTCCAGTAGGAACTCACATCATTTCTAGATGCATATTTTATTCACGCATCTAGCCCTTAAGGCTCAATGAAAGAACTACCATTTTAGAGTTGGTTACATGAGTGAAAATTCAATATTGCTTTAGCAGGTACATGGACGTGGAATTTTGTGTTCCGTATTCTATATAAAACTGCTGAAATGCACAGGTCAGGTCCTCGAGTTCACAGCAGGGACTTGGGCTTCTGTGGATGACCGGCTCTGAGGCACAAGGCTGCCCCATGATGAATATGCAAGAATGGGGTGCTCACCCGGCCCTTGCACATTGTATTGTATTGTAATTGTATTGTAATTGCATTTATATAGCGCTTACTACCCCATACGAGGCGTTGAAGCGCTTTTTCGGCGAGTAGCACACTACCCGGGGATCCATAAAGGATTAGTGTTGAATTAGTATAGTGAAATATGGAAGTAATTAAAGTGGTGGATAGGTTAGTCAGTTATTTGGATTCGGAAGGATAGCGGAAGGATAGAAGAGGAAAAAAAGGTTTGTATTTATATCAATCAATCAATCAATCAATCACAGAATTTGTAGAGCGCACTACTTACCCGCGAGGGTCTCAAGGCGCTGGGGAGAGGGATGGGGGGGGGATGCTGCTACTGGTCGAACAGCCAGGTCTTGAGTAGCCTCCTGAAGGTCAGCAGGTCTTGGGTCTTTCGTAGGCTTAGTGGAAGGGTGTTCCAGGTCTTGGCGGCGAGGTGTGAGAAGGATCTGCCGCCGGTGGTTGTTCTTCGAATGCGGGGGACGGTGGCGAGGGAGAGGTCGGCGGAGCGGAGCTGGCGGTTGGGGACGTAGAAGAAGAGTCGTCTGTTGGGGTAGGCTGGGCCAGTTTTGTGGAGTGCCTTGTGTGCATGGGTGAGGAGTTTGAAGGTGATCCTCCTGTCGACGGGGAGCCAGTGCAGGTTCCTCAAGTGGGGGTGATGTGGCTGTGGCGTGGTACGTCGAGGATCAGTCGTGCGGAGGCGTTTTGTATGCGTTGTAGTCGCTTGATGAGCTTGGCCGGGGCTCCCGCGTAGAGGGCGTTCCCATAGTCTAGTCTGCTACTGACGAGGGCCTGGGTGACTGTTCTTCTTGTGTCTGTCGGGATCCACCTGTAGATCTTGCGAAGCATGCGGAGGGTGTTGAAGCAGGAGGAGGAGACTGCGTTGACTTGCTTGGTCATGGAGAGCGTTGAGTCGAGGATGACTCCCAGGTTGCGTGCGTGGTCGGTGGGTGTCGGGGCTGCTCCCAGCGTCGTTGGCCACCAGGAGTCGTCCCAGGCTGAGGGGTTGGAGCCGAGGATGAGGACCTCCGTTTTGTCCGTGTTCAGCTTTAGTCGGCTGATCTTCATCCAATCGGCGACGGCCTTCATTCCGTCATGGAGTTTGGCTTTGGCGGCGAGGGGTCCTTGGTGAGGGAGAGGATCAGTTGAGTGTCGTCGGCGTAGGAGATAATGTTGAGGTCGTGTTGTCTGGCGATGCGTGCGAGCGGGGCCATGTAGATGTTGAACAGTGTTGGGCTGAGGGACGATCCCTGGGGTACGCCGCAGATGATCTCGGAGGCTTCGGATCGGAAAGGTGGGAGGCGGACTCTCTGGGTTCTTCCGTCGAGGAAGGAGGTGGTCCATTCCAGGGCCTTGTCTCGGATCCCTGCGTCGTGGTGGCGTGCGCGTAGAGTGCGGTGGCAGACAGTTTCGAAGGCGGCGGAGAGGTCCAGCAGGATGAGGGCTGCAGTCTCGCCATTGTCCAGCAGGATCCTGATGTCGTCGGTGGCGGCGATGAGGGCAGTCTCAGTGCTGTGGTTGCTGCGGAACCCTGATTGGGATGGGTCCAGGATGCTGTTTTCTTCGAGGTATCGGGTTAGCTTTATATAGCGCTTGTTACCCCTGATGGGGTGTTGACGCGCCTTTTTTTATTTTTGGGCAGTAGCTGCTACTCCGGAAACCCATAAATGATTAGTGGTGAAATAGTATGGTGAAATATGAAAGTAATTTGAGTGGTGGATATTAGTCAGTTATTTGGAGTGAGAAGGATAGCGGAGGGATAGAAGGGGGAGAAAGGTTTGCATTCATATAGCGCTTGTTACCCCTGAAGGGGTGTTGAAGCGCTTTTCTGGCGAGTAGCACGCTAATCCGGAACCCATAAAAGGATTAGTGTTGAAAATTAGTATAGTGAAATAAGAAGTAATTTGAGTGTTGGCTATGTTATTCAGTTATTTGGATAGAGAAGGGTAGCGGCAGGATAGAAGAGGGAAAGAGGTTTGTATTTATATAGCGCTTGCTACCCCTGATGGGGTTTGAAGCGCTTTTTTTGGTGAGTAGCACGCTACTCTGGAACCCATAAGGATTAGTGTTGAATTAGTATAGTGAAATATGAAAGTAATTTGAGTGGTGGATATGTTAGTAAGTTATTTGGATTGAGAAGGGTTGGGGAGGGGTAGAGGTTTGCATTTATATAGCGCTTGTAACCCTGAATGGGTGTTGAAGCGCTTTATTGGCGAGCAGTACGCTACTCAGGAACCCATAAAGGATTAGTGGTGAATTAGTATAGTGGAATATGAAATTTGAGAAGTGAACATGTTAGTCTGTTATTTTGATTGAAAAAGATAGTGGAGGGATAGGAGAGTGAAGGATTTTGATTTTTTTTATGGAGGTCATAGCAGTAGGAGGAGGCTTTTGGATGTGTAAAAAGGGGTTGTGGAGGGGAAGAGTCAGAGGGAAGAGTTTAGAAAGGTTTGTTTTGGGGATCAGTATAGTAAAAGAGGTGTCAGATGATGCAAGGAGGGGTAGAGTAAGGGAGAGTCTAGAAAGGGTTATTTTGGGGATCATAGTAGTGGTATGGGGTTTGGGATAAAAGAGAGTGGGTGTAGAGGATATATTGATAGATGTATAGGGTGAGAAATAGGGTAATGCATTGGAAAGAGCAGTAGAAAGAAGTTTGAGATGAGTCAGAAAGTTGGGTTAGAAGATATATTGAGAGAAGTATAGGGTGAGAAATAGGGTAGTGCATTGGATATGCTGAATTAGAAGAAAGTGATAAATATATAGATCCATAAGTACATTGAAAGTATATAGATCACTAACCCCAATGTAAATCCATGATCTCAGAGTTGCCTGCTTAACCCTGTGGAGCAATGGTTGGAATCAACACGAGAGGCTTTAAAAGAATACGTTTCGGTAGAGGATGGATTCTCTTCACAACAACTGTTTAAAAACGAATGTAAATGGAGCATTTTGCCTCACATTTTTAGGTGTTGCCTCAATATGCTTCGCCTTTGAGGTGAAGAATAGGTTGTGGTTCCTGAAAAGGCAAGTCACTATGTGAAAACGAAATACCTTGTTGCTGTGCAGGTGTAGGAAACATTCACCGGCATAGCAAAATGTTAAGAAAAGAGTACCACTACCACATAATAGTATGTTAAAAAAAGCAGAGAAAAAAAAGAAACAAAAACAGGGAATGGAATCCCTCTGCCAGAGAAGAAGTTGCTGGCAGAGCTGGAGGTTCTCTGACCTGCCAGAATAATCCCCATCCCCCCTCCACCCACTCCCAAGAACGCCCATGACTCTTAACCCTCCCCACCCGGCTCCCAGAAGAACACCCAACCACCTCCTCTACCCCCTAGCCATGGGAGGCAGTTACACTATCCCCTCCCCAGACATTCAAGGACTTGCAGTTGTACACCCACCCTCAGATCTCCTGCTTATCACACACCTCGGTCCTTCCACTTGCACCCTCTCTGAGGCAGTACAACTTGCCCCTTGCTCCAGTGGGACTTCTATTTGCACCCACTCCCCCCCACGGCACTCCCACTTGCTGATTCCCTTTGATCAGGCGCTATAATTCCATCTGCCTCTTCCCCATCTCAAAAGCACCCAAAAGAAGGGAGCAACAGGCCGAATGAGGGAGAGGGGAGACCCTCCAGAACGCCAGTAGGAGTCGGGGTCCCAGCTCAGAGCTGTAGCAGAAGGTATTCAAAAAATATCTCAATGTTGTGTGTGATTTCACATGTGTCTGTGTATGTGCATGCATGAGAAGTGTCTATTGTATTGTAATTGCATTTATATAACGCTTACTACCCCTGATGAGGCGTTGAAGTGCTTTTTCGGCAAGTAGCACGCTACTCTGGAACCCATAAAGGATTAGTGGTGAATTAGTATAGTGAAATCTGAAAGTAAAATGAGTGGTGGATATGTTAGTCCGTTATTTGGATTCAGAAGGATAGTGGAGGGATAGAAGAGGGAAAAGGTTTGCATTTATATAACGCGGGAAGGGGGCGGGTTTGCAAGTGTGAAGCACTGCTGCTTTTGTTACTGGGGGCCCGATAATGCAGCACTGCTGCAAAACTGCCCCCAGTAACAAAACCAGCCTCCACAGCTTCAAAACCGGCCCCCACCCTTCCAGCCTCCCAGGGAAATGCCTGATGCCCGCTACGGCCAGTCCGGCCATGATGCCCACCCATGGGAAAATGCTGGCCCTAGCATAATGTTGGTAATTCCTACTACATTGGGGGGCATCCATGGTATGATGGTGCCTGTCCTGGAACAATATGTTCTTGACATAGTGATGGCCATTTTTGATATACTGGCACTTTCATGATGAAAAAGGTGACTTCCGATGGCATAATGGCATCTCTGGCAGTATAATGGTGATTGTTAGCATATTGTGGGCATTTACTACAAGGGTTCCCAAATCTGGTAAAATATTCACTTTGACACAAAGTTGGCATACCATGGTGATTCTAGGCACAATGGTGGTCTGACAGTAAGACAATAGTTCTTGCCATATTGTAGGCATCCATTTCATAATTATGGTCACTTACACACAAAGGGCCCTTTTCACAAAAGTAAATGTTCATATGTAGATTTATTTACATGTACATTTACTCTTGCATTTTGATTTAAGTCTATACTTATTTGCTATTCACCATTTCAGAGTGTATGTCGCTACGTAAATGCCGACTTATGTGCCTCCACTCCTTCAGTTCAGGAGGTGGAGACAATTAAGACTGATTTTAAGAGTGTACATTAAATACTAGTAACTTTTCATATGTGGGCAGAGATTTCCACCACTTGGGCAGAGATCTCCACTACTGTGCAGAAATCTCTTTAATGTAAAGCACAGGGAAAATTAATAAAGTTTAATAATTCTTAAAAACTATAAAAACTGTTTTAATGTAAAATAAAATTGTAAATTAATATAAAATAAGTTATGATTAACCAAGAAGTAATACACTAAAATGTTACACATTATCTCAAAGTAAACGTTCACTAAATAATAAAATTATAGTAATTTAATTTACAAATTTTTTAAAATCAAATTTAAAAACACCATAACAAGCACTTTAATATTTATTCATTTAGTTAACAGTGTATTTTGGTATTAACTTAGCAAATAGTTGTTTTTTTGTTTAAAAAAAGTTTAATTTACTTATTTTTATAAACAAGTTCACTACTAATTTTTAAAATGAGAAAATATTTAGTTTTTACTTTAATCTAACTTTTTAACACTAAAACAATTTTATATATGTTTATTTTAAAAGTTAAACAATTTAATGTATTTAATATTATTTCTCATGGGGTATTATATCAAGTACCTGGCTTCAATATTTTCCATGAGAGTGCGTTGCAGTACCTGTGAGTGGCCATGTGTGGTGCTGGACTTACACCAAGGCTGAGCTGGAGAACATTTAATTCTGCTTTAGGATATTTTTGGCTGTAGTAACTTTGAAAGTGGAGTTTGACAATAGCAATTGGCTTACTCTTTTGGGGGAGGTTGGGTGTTGCTTTTACCCTCCTCGAGATTCCTTCCTGTCCCCCTTGCATTTAGGAGTTAGTATTTCCCATTCGCCATTCATTCCATTCCTTCCCACAATTACTACCAAAACGCAAACCTATGTGTGCTGAGATTTCTACACAACTGTCAGACATCTCTGCACAGAAAATGCAGGTGTGGTGGAGGTCTCCGCACATAGGTTTGTGAATTGTATTTAGTTGTATGTGAGTAGTACTACTGTAGTCCAACTAAATGAACTTCAAAAGACAGTTTTTGAATTGTGCCCATGGTAGGTATCCACGGTACCTACATCCAGGGCTCGAGTCGGGGGTACACGCAGGTGGACGGCGTCCACCCACTCTTTTCACAGGAAGAAGTTGGGCCCCATACAAATATGCTGAACACGTCCCTCAGTAATTTTGAGACACCGGGATACATACAGCAGCGCCTGCTCGTTATCAGCTTTCCTTACGAGCAGCAACGTGCAGACGGGAAAGGGGGTTTTGTCATTTGAGACTCCAGCTGGGCCATAACAAAGGCCGAACTTAAGGGCCCATTTGGCCTTCTTTTGTCCGAGTATCCAGGCTGGGGCCTGCCTGTAGCCTCACACCTAGATGTAAATGCAGAGGAAGGGGAGAGGAGTTGGCCTAACGGCTAAGGCGGTCGACCTCAAAGCTGGGGAACTGGGTTCGAGTCTCGGCAATGACGCTGAACATCTTGTGATTCTGGGCAAATCACTTAATCTCCCCGTGCCTAACAAAAAAAAACAAGCATTGGCATAGCCAATAGGTCTCGCCTTTGGGACCTTATAAGTATTTAGTTATGCAGCACAATATCCTTGGTGCAACAACATCAAGTGTTGCATGGCTAAACACTTATACGGTCCCAAAGGCGAGACCTATTGGCTATGCCAATGCTTGTCTAAACAAAGGGAGTAGCCATCTTCTACTCACTAGAGTAGATGGTCAAACACGCAAGCAAGGTGAGGATCTTTGAAGGATTCTGTGGGACTGTGGATAGCTAACAACCATATTAGATTGTCTTCCTACACTGTGGGTTAAATGAAGCTGGTGCAATGTGGTGAAAGAACAGAAGGGAAGAGCATAACCGCCTACTGAGAAGGTGCAATCGATTCAGCTGTATTTATGTTTATCAGTTGTTTGAAACGCTACCCTTATTTTTCAAACTTCAAGATGTAGCCTAATTTGCCAGCGTTTGCTACACGTTTGTTGGAGATGGTGTCATAAACATGATGGAATACAGCACTCTGGAGAAGTAGTTGGTTGCTACTTTAATGACAATAAATGCAGTTGATATTTTAAGCCGATAAAACTGCTTTTAAATAAAAGAAAATTGGGAGGAGGCCATCCAGAAAATATAACTCTAAACAGTGCATCTGGTGGCTGATGAGCTGAGTACCTAACATCTACGATTAATGTGTGGTACCAAGATGTGTGATTGACGTTGGCTGCAGCAATTTGTGCGTAAGTTACTGGTCTCATGTACATCTGGATGGGCCCTACTTCCCTTCCTTCTTTCTGAGGTCCGATGACATTAGCACTGAGTTAAACACTACTCACACCTGTTACTTACAACGCCAACCAACAGTTCCGTTTTGGTGGGCGCAACAGAAACTGTTAAATCAATTATCGCTCTTATATTTATATTCCAGTATGAGACTAACCAGGCGGCTTTCCCTCTTCCTCTGCGCTGGTGTTTGTCCCCACAGGCAAGCAAGAAGCAGATAAATGATGATAGTCAGCAGAGGCAGCCAGGGGAAGGTGAGAGTGAGCGAGAGGTGTGACAGAGAGGAAGAGAGAAGTTGGAGAGGACAGATGGAGAAGTGAGAATGAAAGAAGGTGCGCACAAGAGGGGATAAGACTAGAAGAGAAACCAAGTAGGTAAAAGGAAACACAGTCGATGAGATAAGGAGAGGAAGGAGAAGGTGAGGTAGATGGAAAGGGGACAGTGAGAGAGAAGCAAGGCAGAGAAACAGAGGCGATCTCCATGGAGGGAGATGGAAAGAAAGGCCAGAATAGTTTAGAAGAGAAGTGGCACTGAAGGAGGGGGAGGGAGGGGGGGAGTTGAGGGCTTTCATACCCGGGAAAGGACACGAAAGAGAAGAGCAGCTCAAGGCACTGGAAGGCAGTAATGCACAGAGCCGAAAAGAGCGAGGCACAAGGGGGGAAACGGAAGAGTGCTGGAGAAAGAAGGGAAGACACTGGGTGTAAGAAAAACACCGAAAAGCAAGATTCGAGACAGAAAGGTGTCTCCAACAAACGGAGAAGAGGAAGAGAGGGTGAAGATAAGACAGAGCCAGAAAGAGTAGAGGGATAAAGAGAAAGCAGCTGAAGAGAAAGAAATGTGAAAGGGGTTAGGCGGATGAGAACAAGAAGGTGAAAGAGAGAATATCTTGACTGGAGCACACTTTCAAAGGTTTTGTCTGTTTCTAGGGATTGACCATTTTTGCCTGGATAACACGAGCAAGCTCAAAACAAACAAAACAAGCAATGGCCGCGCGGCCGTGAAACTGACACGGCCGCGAAAGTGAAAGTAATCGCGAGGGAAGCCAGATGGCGAGGGAAGCCATATGGCGCCTGATCGCGCGTGCACGCTCGCGTGAACGCAAGCTGGTCGCCAGCAAAAGCCACTGCTGTTTGCACTTCCAAAACCCGCTTACTAAAACTCTCGCCAGAGCAGCGCATGCGCTGGCTCAGGCAAGACCTAAAAAATGAATGTGTCCTCATGCAATGCAACTGGTGCTATGTAAAGCGCTCCGATACCCGATTCGGGTCAAGTTCGCGCTACATAAAACTCTGTAAAAAAAAATTTAAAAAGGGAAACAAAAGCAGCAGCTTGTTAACACTTCAAAGGCGTACAAGAGAGGCACGATTTTGACTTTGTTGGGACCCCCATATATAATAGATATTCATGCACTGTAAGAATGTCAGATGTGTTACTCTGTCCCAGTGCAAAATAACAATTTAAATACAGTATTTATTTGTTTTACAGCGCTATTCATCCCAATATAGGGTGTGAGATCACATTACAGCAAACATACACATTATATTGACAATAAATCACACAAGTTTGTAAATCATTGCACAGGGTGTGTTACATAAGACAGTGAGGGTTACTGGGCGTAGGAGTCGCATATCATCCTTCAGAGCTCACTCTGCTATACAAGAAGGATTACAATGCAACTGCGTGTAACAAAAGGATCTCTGTGTTCAAAGCAGTAACCCACTTACTTACCTATCTACATAAAATAAAATCTGCCATCTGCATGTTACATGATGTGGTTTGCAGGAAGTGCATTAACCTTCTATGCTACTTTAAGTCAAAACTAGGACTAGACAAAAACAGATCTTTCCATCAAATGTGTTAACCACCAAGCAATCACATCTACATGGAAATGTGCTGCACATGGAATATTACGCCTGGTGGGGTAGGCTGGCAGCAGAGTTAGTTTGTCAATCCTTGGGTAAAGGAACCTGTCACGTGCAGTGGTGTCCCTTCCTGTGATGTCACTTCCTGCAATGCCACGCGCCGTGTTGTCACTTCCTGTGATACTACCTAACTTGGAGAGTCCACCCACTTCTTTTTTTAGGACTTGTGCCCTGCCTACATCTGCTATAGTGCGGGCCGCTGCGTTATGGTGGGTATTAATGCCATACTGTAGGCATACATGGCATGAGGATGCTGACCCTGGCATAATTCTGGACCTGACTTAATGCTGGTAATTCCTGGCATTTCGCTATGATGGTGCCAAGGTAGGAATGTAAACATTTGAAATACATTAAATTTCAAGCAGGCATAGAGAAGAGAGGAACCAGTGCAAGTGGGCATGCGTAATGTGTACACTAGTAGACAGGTTTAGCCAATCATATCTCCGTAACCCCGGACAAATATGTATTTAACAATGCCCGGAATTTGGAGAGAGGGGCTGCGCCAGGAGACATCTTTTGCATTTGTAAAAACATGTTTCCCATGCAATGATCAGCTTTGAGATCGCTGATACAGTGATCGTTGTACCCCAAAGATGTTCACACCCTCTTTAAACGGGCACGCATTGTGATAGCCTTTACAGCCATCTTACTGGTAAAAGCACTCAGATGTTGATAAAATGAGAAGGAGCATGCACCTTAAAGCGAGCAGCCTGCTCTCAACAACTCATGGGGTGGTCTGGAGATAGAGGTGGCTTAGACAAGGACCTGTGCTAAAGAAATATGGGAGCAGTGTCAGGTGGCACAGACTGGGGCCTGAGTGTCACATGTCTGGAACATGCCATAAGGTAGGGACACACGGTTGGGTGTGTAGCCGCTGCCCTATAAAACATATTGATGGGCTGGCAGGTAAGAAAGCAGAGTTACATTACAGTTTACATATCCCACACCTGCCCTACACTGCGTTAGAAATACTCATCTTGTGTTGTGTTTTTTTCTTTACCTCATTCATGCACAACTCTTTGCAACTTTGTTAAATACACTCGAATGATGTCTGTATCCTTGTAAACTTCTGCAGCGGAACGAACATGAATGTATGTGGTTTAGCAGTGAAAGGAAATGGTAGACGAAACATTTGGTTGACAGTGTACATTGTTATTATAATACCAGTCGTGAAATATTGGGAGTCATCTACTTGCCACAGATCCACTATTCGCCATACCATAGTGTTAATACAATGTTATGATAAATTATTAATTCTGGGATGGTTCTAATACAGTTTCTATAAAAAAAGTGTTCTATGAGCAAGTTAAAAAAAATACAATGTGTTTGACCACAGGCCACCATTTATGCCTCAGCCACGTGCCCCCTGCCTGCCCCAGCTAGGTGCCTCATTTCTCCCCGAGTCAGTAGCATATCACCTCTGTAAACCAGGGTCTTCCTGCCACCCATGCCGGTTGCTCCCACCTCTGTCAGACAGGTGCCTGCTGCCGCTTCTGCACTCCACCTGTGACAGCAATGATGGGGATTATCCAGGAGTGTCTGCTAATGGACTTTCTGAGAGCAGAAACATGCACATGAGGGATTAAGGTGATGAAGCACTTCACGGAAGGCATGCCTTGCATCAGCACCACAGCAAACTGCACAGCTGCTCCTCGCTTGTAGCACCAAGTGTCCAGTGACGGACACTAGGATTCCAGTGTAGGACGGCGGCTCTAGAGATGGGCGCCGTGGAGCCACTGAGGAACATTGTTAATACAGTAAGGAACATTGCTGATCTAGTGAGGGACACTGGATGCAGTGAGGAAAAGAGGGTGCAGCATGGATAATGTAGATCCAGGGATGACCATTGCCAGTCCAGTGAGTGACACTGTGGATCCAGTGTTGGATGCCGTGCATCAGGTGCGGAACGCTGTGGGGCCAGTAAAGCGCACTTTACTGGCCCCAATCCAATCCAGTGGACGATTATGACTCTGATAAGGGGAAGCATGGATCCACTGAGTGGCATAATTGATCCAGAGAGGGACACCATGGATCCTGTTAGCGATACAGTGGTTCCTTTGTAGGACGCAGTGGAGCAAGTGCTGGACACAAGGGATCCAGCAATGGACAATGTGGAGCCAGTGAGTGACACCATGGGCCTTGTGTTGGAAACCACGGATCCAATGATAGACACTGTGGATCCAGTGAGGTATGCCATGGAATTATTAAGGGATACTTTTGGGCTAGGAAGAATCCAGTGCAGGGCTGTGGCTCTAGTTAAGGCCACCTGGGCCTAGTGAGGGACAGTGTTGATCGAGTGATGCCCAGTGAAGGACACCCTTTATTCAATGATGGGCTGTAGATACAGTGAGGGCACAGTGTGAAAAAAGTGACACTAAATAAAATCAGGAGCATTTTGGACTGAGTGAGGAGCACTGTGGATCCAGTGGAGTGGATCAGGTGACGTGGATCCAGTGAAGAATACTGTGTAAGCAGTGAGGGGAATGGATGAAGAGATAGAAGTAAAAATGTCTCCATATTTCGTACCAACTATCAGTCAAATCGCAAGCTTCATAAGTATAATCTAGGAAGGGGCATGAGTTCCAGAGTCATGTTGGGAAAGGTTCACATGGTGATGCTGAGAGGGGAGAGCCACCGTACCTTGGGGCCGATTACGATGTAATGCAGAAACTTTCCGCCGGACACTGTCTTGGAATCGGGATCAACTGACTCGCGGTCAGCTGTTCCGCCCGACAGATTTCGATGCGACTGAACACTGTTCGGTCGAATTCCCATTGACCCCTGTGGGAGCCCGTGTTCCGCTCAACACCACCGGCCCCTATGGGGAAATGGGGTGTGTGCGGAAAACTCTGCACTCCGTCGCAGGCACCCCACGGTGCTTGCCTCACAGTGCGTGTTTTACAGGGGGGTCCCTTAGTTACTTCCTCGGACCCCAACCGGAGGCCGCTGGATTAGGGGGGCCTTGCCAGGGTCCCCAAAAGTCAGTTTCCGACAGCCTTTTCATGTCGGACAGGCAGACGCGGAAAGGCTGTTGGAAACCGACATCGTAATCGCTCGGTCGGAAACGCAGTCGTAGAGCTGTACAATGCGGGTCCGTCCGACACAAATTCTCCAACAGTCGGTCGGAACCGATTCGGAAAGACCGTGCGGTTTACAATCCGACCGCGAACATCATAATGGGTCGGGCGGATTGTAAATCGGCAGAGTAGGTTGGAAGGGCTCCGACATGGTCGAGGAGAATCCAACTGTTGGGAGGAGGCTTTCCGCCCGACATCGTAATTGGCCCCCTAGTGTCTGTTAGGGTCTGTCTCCCATCTGCCCTCTGCTGTGGAAACAGAACTGAATCTCAGGTATCGCATAAGACAGATGGAGCACCATACTTTGCTCGAGCATCAGGAGACTGGGGACAGCAGGTATCATGCTGTGCTGAGGATGGTGCCACCATTCATCGCATTGCCACGCCCACAAAGGACTAGCTTTTCTCTAGAGCCAACATTAGCTGTTGTTAGGGATGAACAATGATTCCAAGTTCATGCCAAACTGCTGAAGATGGGATGTGGCAGAAGGGCATCATGAAGACGAAGGAAACTGTCCTGAAGATCTCAGGATGTGATCTACACCAGTGATTCCAAGGAGGAATCATGGTCACCCAGCCAAAGCTCACAGGGACTCAAGGGAGAAGGCATGGATCCTGTTCATATTGACCTCAGGCATACACAAACTCACAGTAAAGTACCCAAAGATGAGGTGAAGAAACAACATTTTACATTATACCACAATAGGGAGTAGATGGTGTAAGAGTAGTGGGCATCATCTAAAAGGGGAAAATAAAATGATGCACCTCAACTATTTAATCACAATGGCACCAATGAGGCAGTCACCCATGGCCAACTACCTAAAAATGGAAGAAGCATTATGCGAGATGGGATTTCTAGCCACAATACTGCAGGCTGTACTAAAACTAGAGAGAACGGTCCCAAATAATGCAGCACCTAGCTCGCACAACCCACAGCACCCAAAAGATTCTTCAGTGAAGGGGGACAGTTATGCTAGTGGTCTTTTGGGGCAAATGACTATGGGTGTAATGAACAAGTTACATACCTTCAGTAATGCTCTTTCTGGTGGATACTCTAACCAACCCCAGATTCCTCACCTTCAGAATATCCCCAAGGTGCCAGACGGAATGTGGAAAGCTTTCACAGCAGTGCTCCTGTGTGACAGCATGTGGTACTGTTCAGCTCCTTGGTAATTCCGTTCCGCCTTGGAAGTGATGAAGCGGAGCTGCATGTAGGAGCCACCCCTGTGCGCTAACATCAGTTTCTTTCTAGACTGTCCATGTCATCAGATACGAAACACAAAACCAATCAGAAGTACCAGTGTGCAGATCTCTATTATGGGGCCTTTTTAGATGGAAAAGGAGACCATTCCACAGAACGGGGTGGCAGGAGGATGGTAAGGAATATGCTGTTGGATAGAGTACCCACCAGAATGAGTGTTACTGAAGGTAAGCACCTTGTTCTTGTGAAGGATACTTCTATCCACAGATTCCCCACCTTCAGAATAGATACGAAAGCAGTACCTCCCAAGGTGTTAGGTCTGTGGAATGGGCTCAGACCAAAAAGTCCTGCAGGACTGAACTGAGGAAATGTCCTCCCTTCGGATGTAGCTGTCAAAGCAGTAGGGCTTCATGACGTGTGCATTGATGCCTACATCTTGGTCTGAGGAAAATCAAGAATAACAAATAGGATGGGTTAACCAATAACCCCTTTTATAATCTATAGGGTAAATTGCTAACAAGGGGATTATTTATGAAATTATTTCGGCATGAAGTTACTCATTTTAAAAGAGAGTTAATCAAAATTTAAACACAGATACTTAATCCAGTAAGATAATAACCCAGGGAAAAGAACAGAGAAACAGGCGTACACGAGATCATTTGAACAAATCCAATATATTACTTTCTTTCAAATATATTTTTTACTTGGGAAACAGCCTTTACCATGACGGCCGAACCTCGCGCTGCAATTACAACACTCTCCCTACTGTTCCCCAGACTGGAGTTGGAATGGTAAATTATACTGCGCCAAAGTCCAGCGCTTTCCCTAAGGCATGTTGTTGTACGATATGCGAGGTAAAGGAATGTGTGGTAAAGACGCATTCGTTGTAAAGACTGCGAAGCAACGGCATGCATAGTAAAGGCATGCTTTGCTCCGACATACAACCGTTTGCGTTAGAGTAAATGAAAGTTATAAGGTAAAATGAAAATAGAAAAACGCAACATACATTAATCTTGTACATTAGAACAAAGTTCACATCAAAGCCTCATAGATGAATGCATGAAAGTCCACTCTCTTATTAACTGAAATCAGTTTAATTGTGCATATCCATCAATCCAGGAGTCCAGTGATTAAAGTATGAGAAGTGAAGCAATGGCTACGTAATATTGCTCTCGTATGAATAACCAGCAGAGCCATATATACAAATTATTAGGCTTGAACGTGACTAGAAATTGAATAAGCCCCTAGTTGATTCACTCACTTTGCCCTTTTTAAACTATTGACAATAGCTGACATATTGCAGTTACATTCGTGCATTTATCTGGGTCAACATGTAACCCCACTAACATTGTTGGTCCTGAAGATGGTCTCATGTACTCATGACTTGGGAGACCGAAACATCGACACTGTTCCACTTCTCATACGTTAATCACTGGATTCCTGGATTGATGGATATGCTCAATTAAACAGATTCCAATTAATAAGAGAGTGGACTTTCATGTATTAATATATGTGGCTTTGATGCGAACCTTTGATTTAATGTACAAGATTAATGTATGTTGGGTTTTTCTATTTTCAATGCACCCTATTACTTTCATTGACTAACGCAAACAAGATATTCAAATAATATATTGGATTTGTTCAAATGATCTTGTGTACGCCTGTTTCCCCTTTCTTTTCCCTTGCTTATTAACTTACTTAAGTATCCGTGTTTACATTTTGATTAACTCTCTTTTAAAACGAGTAACTCCCAAGTCTAAATAATTTAATAAATAATCCCCTTGTTAGCAATTTACCCCATAGATATCAAGAATAGAAACGTCATGTGCCAACTCAGTGGTAGCAGCCTTGGCCCAGCTGGAATGAGCCTTCAGTACTTCTGGAGCCTACGTCCGGGCCACTGCGTAGCAAGTCGAAATGCAGAGGATTATCCACCCTGACAAAGTCCTTTTCTGTGCTGCTTTTCCTTTCTTTGCCCCAAAGGACTCCACAAAAGCTGATTGTCTACCCAATGGTTTTTGGTGTGATCATTGTAAAAACTGAAGGCTCTTTTGGGGTCCTGCCGATGGAATCTCTCTTCCTTTTTTGAGGGGTGACGCGGAGCAAACAACTATTGGGAGGGTGATGTATTGCTCCACATAAAAAGGAGTCATGACTTTTGGCAAAAAGTTCACCCTGATACTCAACACCAGTGTATCTGGGTAAAAATGTGGTGGAAGGCGGCTGCACCGCGAGAGCTTGGTGCTCACTCACGAGACTCGCTGAAGAAATCGTGACAAGGAAGACCATCTTTAGAAATAGGAGACATAGTGAGCAGCTGTGCATCAGCTCAAAGGGAGTACATGTGAGGAAAGTCAGGACAATTTGACATCCCACTGTGGCAACACAAACGGTTTTGGAGGAAACACATGGGTTAAACCTTTGATACACCTCATCACAACAGTTGATTTAAACAATGACAGCTGCTTTGGCAACTGCAAAAAAGTCAAAAGGGGCTGACAAATAACTTTTAATCGTGCCCACAGAAAGACCAAGCTGGGCCAATGACAAAACCAACAATTAAACACTGAACAATTTGGCCTGCAATAGATTTGTGTTGCGGGTTGCACACCAGGCAACCAATATGCCCCAGAACCCATCGTAATTGGACTTTATAGAAGGATGCCACACATCAAGAATAGCATACATAACCTCAGGAGGTACAGCAAATGCAGTTAACTACCACGCTCAGTTTCCACGCATGGAGGTGTAGATTTTGCAGACCCGGGTGCTGCTGTTACAGAAGATTCTCCCTAAGCGGAAGCCTGGTCAGAGGACAGATGCTCAAATGCAGAATTGCTGGGTAACACACTTTCCTGGCTCATTCGGTAGCCAATGGGATGATGGGGGCCCGGTTATGCCTGATCTTCAGAACGTGGGGTGGATGAGGCAGAGGTGGAAAGGCATACAGGAGTTCCATGCTCTATTCTAATTGAAAGAGAAACACTTCTTCAAACTCCAGTGCCCAGAGAGAACCTTTTTTTTGAAAATCTAGAGTGCAAAGATTTTGACATTGTGCTTTCTCTCTGAAAAGAGATAGCAAGGGTTCTCCCCAATGTTGGAAGATGTCCTCTGCCACATCGGGGTGTAACTGCCATTTGTGTTCCACCACGTTTCCCTGGTTGAGCTTATCTGCTCTGGCGTTTAAAGATCCTACCAGTTGTTATATGATGAGGCCGATGCCTTTGTGCTCAAGCCAACACCAAAGGAGTAGAGCCTCTTGGCACAGGACCTACGACTCCACTTCGCTCTGCCTGTTGCAGTACCACATGGCAGGTAGTGTTATCTGTAAGAACGTGTACCAGAATCACCTTAAAACGCCAGCCCAATGGCTCACAATTCCAACAGATTGATGTGGAGTCTGGTTTCTGCCACAGACCCATGACCTCCACCTTCTTCAAAGTGACTTCCCCAACTCTGCAATGATGCATCTATCACCACCGTCAGCCCTTGGCAAGGGTAGGGAGAGGCGTTTGTCGTTGGTCCAATTGTGATCGAGTAGCCACCACTGCAGGTTTGTTGCAGTCTCCTCAAAAACCTGGATGGAATCCAAAAGGTTTTCTTGGTCCTGCACCCACTGATACTTTAGATTCCACCGTAGAGCCTAGATATGCCACCTGACATAGTCAACAAGCAGGTTGCAGGAGGCCTGTAAGCTAAAAAGCCTCAGAGTCATTCTCACTGACACCCAAGACCGAGGTTGAAACATTGGGATCATAGCCCGAATGTCCATGATTCATTGCGACGGAGGAAAGGCCTTGAACTGCCCCATATCCAAGACAGCTTCTATGAGAAGAAGCCTCTGTGAAGGAGTTAGGAACGACTTTGGCAGGTTGATCGTGAATTTCAGCAATGTCAAGAGGTTCGCCCTCATGTGGAGATGTTCTACAATGGACTGTGGCGATCCCGCTTATAATAGCCAGTTGATGAGGTAGGGGAAAACTGATATCCCAGACCTCAAAAGATGTGTGGCAAATCCCACCACCACTTTCATGAGCAGGGAAGGCAAAAGAGGAGCACAGCAAACCGAGAATGCACCTGTCCTACCTTGAACCGTCAGTAGAGTCTGTGGGACTGCAGGTCGGGTACATGAAAGTACAGATCCTGCAAATCCAAGGCTACCATCCAGTTGCCCGGATCCAGGGCAAACAGAACCTGGGTCAGTGTGAGAATTTTGACTTTGCCCTTCCACAGGAAAGCGTTCAGGGGACGAAGTTCTTAAATGAAACAAAGGCACCTATGTTTTTCGGTAGGAGGAAATAGCAGGAGTAACAACCAGTTCTAATTTCCATGTCTGGTACCCCCTTGATGGCCCCTTAGGACAGTAGGGCTTTCACCTATTACAACAAGAAAGACAGGTACTCCTCTGAAAGCTGCTCTGATGTTGGCTGAAAATGCAGTAGGTCAGAGAGAGGATAGAGCCGTTGAATCATTTGAAGGACCCATTTTTTAGATGTATTAGCTTGGCTTCCTTTTAGGAAGTGTCTGATCCTGCTTCCCACAGGGTGACTGTGTGCGAGTCAGGGCAAACTGAAGCAGTTTGGATGCCTATCGTGAAGGACTAGGGCCTGCACATTGCCTGTCTGATCCCAGTGCCTGATCCCAAAAGACCTGGGTTGACTGTTGCAGGGGTCCCTGGTGTTGCCTGTACACCACACCCCGTCAGTATCCCTGAATAGGTCGAAACTGTTGAGGGAACAGTCTGGCAGGGGTCAAAAGACCCAAAGAATGCACCATGGCCTGGCTGTTCTTGCAGCATTCCAGGGCAAAATCAGGCTTCTCACCAAATGGGCAAGATCCGTTGAAAGGCATATCCATAGGGCTGCCATGACATCCCCAGAGACGCCTGTGACCGTCAATGCATGGCAACGAGACACCACACTAGTGCTGCCTGCTCATCCCAAGCAATCAGTGGTGGCCAGGCCAGAACGAAATATATTTTTGGCAGCATCCTGACCATCCTGAATGGCTTGAGACAGGGATGCCCAAAATGTCTCAAGGACCACCGGTAAGGTCTCACTGGTCATGTCCCAGAGAGTATGCATGTTACATCTAACTAGGCACCTGCACTGACTGACCTTAAGGCTAGGCTGGCCGATGAGAACATTTGTTTCCTGAATGCCTCAATCCTCTGATTCCCTGTCCACCAAGGCAGGGGGTTGTGGGGAATGAATTGAAGTTCACTTTGCTGGTGGAGGCCTGAACCACCAGAATCTCTAGAATAGGGTGTTGAGTTATAATATCAGGGTCCCCTGCACTGGTGTGTGGCATCTGGCTACCTGTCTGTTCATCAGTGGGCAAGAACATGGCTTAGAGCAGTTGCCCATAAATGTGTTAGTTAGGGCTTCATTAAACAGTAGTAAGGGCTCCAATGCGGCCTTCCTAAGCTGCAGAACTGCTGTAAGTACATTAATTTTAACTTCCAGAGAGGGGAGTTGGGAGTGTCCAAGACCTCAGCTGCATGTCTATGAAACAGCAAAGGAAGCACTTTCTCCTGTTGGTGGTCCATATCAATCCACTATCAGGGGAACTATCAAGCCCACTCGCCTGTTTTAGATCTACGTATAGGTTGTCAATGTCATATGAAGCAGAAAGATATCCCCATCATCTTCATTGCTATTTAAAAGTGGTGGTTGGCTTTGATCTGAGATGGAGGAAAAAATTGGTGGAGCACCCGATGACAGCTCCATGGTAGGGGCAGTGTTCTGTTGGAATCGATGTATAGGGACCGTGTGCATCAGAGTAAATCCAAGATATGCCATCAGTTTAGGCCAAGACAAATTCAGCTGTGCGTCAGACAGTGGTATCAGTAAAGGGTCTTCCTCTGGGACTGGTGGCATCGGGCAAGTGTTGACGTCTAAGAGAACAGCACAGATTGTAGGGCTGGAGTGGAAAGCAGCACCACAGTCAGTGAGGAACCCAACGGGAGTCTGAGAGGCACAGATGGTGATATGGACAGATCCGTCCGAGGAAACCCTGCAGGAGGCCTGTGTGGATCCTTAGGGCCCAAAGGGGCACCAGTGGGAACCGAAAGAGTGACAAAGATGTGCAACATGGCTTTTCTTAAGGCCTTGATCTGCTCTGGCATTGCCGAAGGCCCGGAGAACTCGGGGTGCATTGGAACCAATTGTGGAATCGCCTCCTCGATGAGATATTGGGAGCAAGGCCAAGTGGCACCTTGATGAAAATAGAGTGGCAGGACGGGGATGAATCCTGCTTCACCTGTGTACAGCTTCACTTCATGTTTCCGGTTTGCCTTTGGATTCATTTGGGCACATTCCTTACACGACTTGGGGTGGTGTCTTGAAACACCAAAGACACACTTAGTTCGTGTCTGTTACTAACAGTCACAACAATATTTAAATTCTGTAGTTCCGAGAGGATACATTGTTCTATTGCACATTGGTTTACAATTTTTGAAAAAAATCTTGTCACTCCTACGAGAGAAAAGGTGAGTGGAGCTCCGGATTAAAGTTCTAAGCTGCAGAAAAATAGGAACTGATGTCAACGTGCAGGGTTGGCACTTATAGGTAGCTCTGCTCCATTACTTCTGGGGCAGAATGGAGTTAACGTAGAGCGCCACCTGCTGGCATGAAGAAACCCTCCTGGGAAGGATTTCCGGAACCAGTGTGGCACATGGGGAATATTCTGAAGGTGAGGAATCTGCACTTAGAAGTATCCATAGAATTAGAGTTCAGCAGTTCTGCTGTTAATCGGGAGGACGCCCGTTCTGCCAAACACTTGGTTCTACCACTCTGTTTAGAGTCAGCACAAAAATTAGGTTTACACCAACGAAGCCTCCACAGGAGTAAAGCTTTTACCTAAAAGCCTGTCTGCCAAGGGGCCACCAGGTCACAGTGGCAGTCTCCTGCCCTATTGAGGACAGGATGAGCATCAATCATTTTTCATGCCTGTTTCTGCTGTATGATCTATGGAGGACGAGGGCAGGGAAAATTAATAATGGCTTACGTGCAGGGAGAAAATTCCCTGCGCTTAAGGACTATTCGTTTTTTTGTTTTCACTGCTGATTTGTGAGTTTTTCTTGAAAGCAAAAAAGAATGATGAGCGGGCACTGTAAACATGGTACCCGCGCGGCAAACATCATTGCTGTGAAGGGAGCCACTACTGACATCACAGCTCCCTTCACAGCAGAGAGATCTTCACCAGGCAGTTGGGGCTCTCTAGATATGGCAAGTGGTCCTACGCCAGATGAGAGGATGGCATACCTCCACTAACCTGGCGGGATACCCGCCAACAGCTAAATAAGGTCGTAAGTGTTATGGAGCCCCTTGGAAATCTAATGAATTTCTACCCATCAGTGTGATACTCTGGAGTTAATCCTGAGGCCTTCAATCCACACCACACAACACAGAGGCATGTGACCCACTTGCTAAATACCAAACTGCAAGTGGGAGGTGTGAAAAAGGAATTGCAGGGCAAAGAAGAAGAGTCAGCTCACCCTGCAGGTCTTATCTGTAGTGCAGGCTCTGCAGGTCTTTATCCTAATGATTTTGAGCAGATCCTTTCTTATTGACCAGTTCTTCCCAAGAGGGTAAAAGAAATACAGTGTCACAGAGAACATACAAAATGGTGGTAGAATGGCACAGTTCTTAATGCCATCAAGGACGACTGACTCAGCAATGATGCTTTGAGCTGTCATCATTAGTAGAATATAAAATAATTCAACAGCTGAGGCTACTTTATTGATGCTTCTATATTCAGACTTTATATTTAAAGGACAAAAACGGGAGATGATTGCTCACCCATAGTATTTGCCAGAAGTAGGAACCTCTGGTTTCTATGTATCACTGTTATCAACACAAAACTCATGTTTTTAAATTTCTTATAAACAACTATTGTCTTATCCCTAAAAGTAGTGGAAGACTGCTCAGGGAGCAGAGCTCAGTGCCACTGGATCTTCACCAAAATAGGCAGCTTCTGCTGCGACAGGCTTGTACCAATTGCTCACTGTGTCAAGGCAGCGCTTTGGCCTGGAGCAGTATACCTTGGTGAAGATACCAGGACATACTATCGACATATTAATAGTAAGCCAGATTGAAACTCTTCATGATATGGAAGAGTAGCATCACATAATAATGAAAAACAATAGGCAGAATCCTGAAACACTTTGAGTAAGAGGAAAGGCCCAAGCTTGACTTGGTTTGGGAGAAAAGGAATGACTTGTACTCGAAGATGGCACTCTACTATAAACTCAGTATTTGTGGCACGTCCTCACACGCCATATTCGTGCTATTTGGGGCAGAGCACATAATCAGTCAGCACGACACAACATTGCTACGAGTAGTCAGAAAGGTATGCGTACAAGAAGGTGTGCATGCTATCATTCTGATCATTGCTCTGCTATGGACTGCCAGATGCTGAACCAGTGTGAGTGGTCGAAGCTATCCAAAGTAGCTAAGATGCCAGTAGGATGCACACAGCAATTCCATTAGCAAATCATCGAACCTCCCTCTCTGATTTTGCTTTCTCTCTCTTGATTCTTGAAGGACATATCTCAGGCTCTTTCCTCTCTCCTACTCAGACTCAGCTTTGGTTTCTCATCACTGCTGATGATTAAGAACTTATGCCAGGCTCAGTGTTTCTTTTTGATCAAGATGCTATCATTGGCACATCTGTTCTGCAGAGGCTAGCAGTTTCATCCCCGATTCAGCGAAGGGCTCCTTGAACCTGGCCTTCCCCTCTTGCTCTATATGCTTCTTATTCAAGAGCTGCCCTGCTCATGTCTGGGGCCATCAATTATTTTTCTCTTACTTTCAGATGCCTCATTGGCTTCTCATCTCCTGATTTAGGAGCCACTGTTGATCTTCTAATACTCTTAAGTAATTGGACTAGCAGTCCATTCTGTTCTCTGTCTGAAACATGGGCCCCATAGAGCTAACTCTACATTGGGAGCAAGTGCTGCTTCTTCTCATGACGTCTTAAAGCTAAGTCTATTCTTTCCACTTCTTTGAAAAAGAAGCCCTTCAATTTACCATCTTAGTAGGTCATTCTCAGGATCAATGAGAGTATTTTTAATGATGCCCCAACTCAATTCCTATAGTTCCTCTGATTTAGAAGTCTCTTCAGACTATCCTCCATGTATCCCTAATTAAAGAAGTCTCCTAAGCTTTATTTCACACATCAGTGTTCTTGTTGGGCCCCTATGTTCTAGAACGCACAACAGGGTCTCACTCCTGCCTGGAAAGTCATCTGTTTCTCCTCCTCCTCAATCTTAGTGATGTATCGAAATTCCCTCCTCCATTTTTGACACTGTTGCATCTAAATCTATCACTTTCTATTCATTGATGGCTGGCAAGCTCTTGTTTTCGGCTTCCTTGTTCTGGGTTAGCGTGTGTCTTCCCTTTTATTTTTTTGAATGACTCAAACAGGCCACCGACTCATCACCGGTTTACTGTTACTCCTTTCCCTCCCTCTCGCATGAAATCTATTTATTTATTTAATCTATAATTCACAGCATTCACACAACATTAAGCATTTCCATTACCTAAAATAATTAGATGATGGGAAAAGGAGTCGACTCTCTAATTTGCTGTCCTTAAATAAAATGAATGGTCCTGTAATGTTAGGCCCCAGACATTTTTCTTCCTCAATTACACTCCCGCCTCTACATCTATTATCTCCTCTGATATACGACTCAATTATTTCAGTGGTACCACAGATGGCAGCAGTGGCATAAGATGGACAGGAATGACCAGAGTGTTCTCCAGCACTTGCCAATGGGCTGGCAGGATGCAAGGAACACTTCATGACACAAAAAAAAACCCACTCAGGAAACGAACAAGGAATCATGGTGGACCGCTTCTAGAAACCAAGTGCATCTGATACTAGGAATACAGGGGACTAACACCAAGAACCAAGGCGACCCCTATTCTAAGAACCATAGTGATATGACTTCAAGAACCCAAGCGGCGATGTCTCTGGGAAACGAAGAGATGCAGCCAGGTCATGCTCCCAACCTGCTGCATGCTGCCATCCCCGGCATGTTAAGCACATCTGCAGCTTGCGGAATATCTTTTTTTAATTCAGGATTTGCAAATCCTGAGGCCCCAGGAGGGTCTAAACGATCTAGAGACAGCCTAGGATTCATGGACTTGGGACAGGATTTGCAAATCCCAAAATGAAAATATTTTTTTTGACATTTTTATTTTGTTGCTGGGAGTCCTTTTGGACCCCTACCACCCACACTGGCCTGGTTGTCAGGGTAGGTTTACCTTGTCCCTTTTTCCTTTCGTTTTTCTCAACACGGTTCACAGAACACAGTTTTTGGTATTGGCAAATGCAAGAAAAACATTTCTGTGATGGCTAGCCAATAAGAGCCCGGTAAATTCGCGAATGCAAAGCCAGATTTCCAAATCTGCTATGGACCATGGGACAAAAAGCGCCATTATTCTTTTTAAATGGATCCGCAAATCCTCTGTGGTGTCATGTTTCCTTAAAGATCTGAAAATTAGCAGTCCAGTTATCTTTAAAATCTACTCTGGGGGGGCGTGGCCAAGATGGCGGCGAGCTAAGACGTGTCTCGCCGCCTCTCCTCCGCCTGCCGATTTATAGCACCGGCCTCTGGCCCTGAACTGCACGGAAGGCGGTTAAATTAACATCCCTATCACCCAGGCACAGTCGGCAACCCTCTGGGAGCGGCTCCGGGGGATCTCGTGGCTGTGCTCAGTGTTTCTGATCCCGGGCCGGGACCAGGTGGCGGAGTGAGGTGCCGGGCGGCGCTGCTGCGGCAGTGGTGACTGGAGCCCCGTGTCCCTGGTAACGGGGTGGTAACGACGTGCTGGGGATACCAGCCAGTGCCTGGGGTCGTCCCCGCCGTGCCGGACCGGTTTGCGGTGACAGCGGCTGGCGGCGACAGAGAGGTGGGCGCCATCTTGTGTGGAGCAACGGCCTCTATGGTTGGGGGCCTGAGCGGACGTCGATCACGCACACGTGCCCGGAACCCAGCGGAGAGTGGAGCAGGCCTCCGGGAGACGCTCTCGTCCTTCGGACTACGGGGCCATTGTGATGAGTCTCAACCACCCCTTAACTTTTTGCTGAAGCTTCGACCCACCCGGAGCCCTGTCAGAGACGTCTAGGCCGTACCCGGCCAAGCAGCGGATCTACCCCGACCCCTGGATGCTAACTGCGCACTCCATCCTGTGCCCCACGTGGGAGGGATCTTGCTTCAACTCCCTTTGGTGGGTCCCCCGCTGTTGGCCCTGTGGCGTAGCCGGCGGACTGGTGTGGGCGGTGCCGACTCGCCATTTCTAGTGCAAGACTCATAGTGACTGACGTTGTGCTGTGGAGGGAGTCCTGCCCGCGGAGGTCGTCGCTGCATCCCTGCACGTGCTCAGACCCGGATCCTCCCTTCCGTGCACCCCCGCGGTCTCACGGGGCACGGACATACACTGGTGGCGGGCCGCTAGCCCTGCTACTCCGCACTCCTCAGACACTTGCTGCGGAGTTATCCGGTGCACCTGGGGCCTGGTTAGCGAAGACGCTCTCGGTGCACCAACAGGGGCCCTACGGAACGCAGGCTGGCACTCCGCACTGGCACGCACCAGGAGAGGTCTGGAGTTGGTGACTACATGGTCGGCCGCTGGTGAAGCGGTGTGGGAACCCTGCCCAGGCGTCGCCGTATCGTTGCGAACTATCGTCCACCCAGGTCTGTGGTTGTTGGTGCCGGCGGGGTGGGCGTGAGTCGAGTATGACCTCCACCTGGGGCAGAAAGGATAAATCAGCCACAAAGGAAAAATCGCTTAAAGAACTTTTTGCCCAGGCACAGAGCGGGGAGGCGGCGGACTCTGGGCGGCCGGACGCGGCGGCACAGATGGCCGTCCCCACGGAAGAGCCAGTGACGCTGGCGTTCTTGGAGTCCTTGTTTGCAGCCTTAAGGGACGACCTCCAGACGGTAAAACGTGATCTCACGGCGGAGATCAAGGACATTCGCAAAGATGTGGACGACATAGGAGAGAGAGTGGCATCCCTAGAGGACAGGAGTGACGCCCGGGACATCAAACTGGCTGCCATGCAACTGGAGGTACTCCGTATCCACGAGCAACAGGTGGACGTTCAATCCCACTTGGAGGATCTTGAGAACCGTTCACGTCGTCATAACATCAGGAATCGGGGGGTGAGCACCAATGAAGAGGCTGGCGACATTTTCAAATACGTACGAGAGCTTTTCAATCATATATTGGGCAATCCACTGGATACTGACCTTAAGCTGGATCGAGCGCACAGAGTGGGCCCACCCAGGGCGGCGACTGCCCCTCCGGCGGACATCTTAGTCTGCGTTCAGGACTTTCACACTGAGGAGGAGATTTTGCGCAAAGCCAGATCGCTTCAATCGATCACCTTTCGAAACCAGTCGCCCATCCTCTACCAAGACTTAGCTGCTATCACACTCCAGAAACACAAGACCTTCCGGCCCATCACGGAAGCTCTGCGCCAACGCAACATCTCTTATTCCTGGGGACACCCGTTCCGCCTCATCTTCCGGCATGACGGCAAGCTGTACCAACTTCGTTCTCTGTCAGAAGCAGGAAAACTACTGGGGATTACCATCCCGGATGACACGGATGATGGAGAGCGCTCAGATCAGGGGTCTGGTGATGGTCGACCGAGGTGGAGGCAGCAGCGACGATGACGACGGCGCACTCATCGCCCGGATCCAATGGCTCTCAAGAGAGAGCAGCAAGCTGCCCTTGAGACTCTGCCAGAAGTCTTGGCCAAGGCGTCAACCATGTGACTGAGCCTGGTTATCATGGCGTATCCTTCCTTTGATGCTCGAGGGGTTGGGGGAGGGGGTTGGGGCTACTATTGACCACACGACAACCCAACAGACTCTATTTCTGTTCATCCTTGGATGACGGACTGATGGTCGAACTTAAGACTTCTTCTGGCACCTGTTGTGCCCCTTCTTCTCCTCTACTTGTTGTGGGTTCTTTTTACCGCCTTTCTTTCTATTTGCTTTTCTCTCCCTTCTCTCTTCTCGGGTGGGGCCCTCGGTCCATGGGGTTTAGCGGCTTCCCAGTCCTCGTGCTAGCGCTGATGGTCTTTCCTCGCAGGCCTTACCTGGTTCATGCTCCTCAGGTGCCCATGATCGGCGACTACTCCACCTTTAGGATTTAGATGCTACCGTCCCCAGTTAAGATCCTCACACTTAATGTGAGAGGGCTCAATAACCCAATTAAACGTAGAGCACTCCTCTCCTACCTGGAGAGTACGGGGGCGGACATTTGCCTTCTCCAAGAGACACACTTGCTCCCTAAAGATTGTCACCGGCTTCGGTCCCGCACCTTCCCGATACAATTTTTCTCTTCGGGACCCTCCAAGACCGCAGGGGTGGCGATATTGGTCTCACTGGCCTTTCAGGGGAAAGTGGTGCAGAAGGGGGTTGAGATAAGGGGTAGACTTCTCACATACCAATTCACCATAGGGGGATGCACTCTGATTGTGGGATCTATCTATGCACCTAATGAGGGTCAAGAAAAATTTCTACATGAGGCCCTCACCGAGGCGACGGCAACTCAGGAGCGCCATATATTGATAGGGGGAGACCTCAATCTGGTGTTCGACAATGATTTAGACAGATCTGCACAGCGCACAAGCCAGGTTGGTGCCCTTTCGCATACGGGGCTTGCTAGGCTACACGATCTCGGTCTCACGGACCTGTGGAGACAGCATCACCCCCAGTCACGAGAATTCTCATTCTACTCCAACGCGCATAAAACGTATGCCAGGCTAGATTATTTTTTAGGCTCGAAGGCCCTCCGCGACGTCACACTCTCGGCTGACATACTGTTAGCGGCCCTGTCCGACCACGCTCCAGTGGTGGTTACACTGGCCCTTCCACAGATTCAGCGACCGACCAGACATTGGCGCTTTCGCGACACTCTCTTACATCGACCGGACACAGTGGCTCAGATACAGCGCGCGCTGGATGATTATTTGCTACACAACGATAGTCCTGACACAGCTCTTTCCGCCCGCTGGGAGGCCCTTAAGGCGGTTATTAGGGGAGAAATCATCGCTCTCTCATCCGCAGATAACGCGGACCGTACATAGAAAAGGGAAGACCTAACGCAAAAAGTGTGAGAGCTGGAGCAGATGCACCACCGCACCAGGGCCCGCGAATCTGGCGACAGCTGACCGCGGCCCGGGCACAACTGGCCGCCATTGACCGTGATAAAGCCGAATACACTGCGCTGCGCCTGCGACATTCCTTCCATGTTGGTGGGGATAAGCGTGGGTGACTGCTAGCGCACAAACTCAGGGAGGTTCGACAGCGCGAGGGAGTGCAAGAGATTAGGGACCATACACGGGTGCTACGCTCGGACGACGCGGCTATTGCTGACACCTTCCGCAACTTTTATGCCCAACTTTACGACGCACAGCCTCTAGAGAGGGCGGACATAGACGCCTATCTAGCTCAGGCCCGCCTTCCCGCCTTGACGCCGGAACAAGCGGCTCATATAGAGAGGGAGATAAGACCGGAGGAAGTCATAGCAGCCATTGCTCGCTTGAAGTTAGGCAAATCACCGGGCCCTGATGGTTACACGGCAGCTTTCTACAAGCAATTTTGCTCAACGCTCACTCCCCTGCTCACTCAACTCTTTAACTCTTTTGCGACGCCCGGAGCGATTCCCGCCTCCATGCTGGAGGCAGCGATAGCCGTCATCCCTAAACCGGGGGAAGGACAAAATGAATTGCGGGTCCTACCGACCTATTTCGCTCTTAAACGTTGATCTGAAGCTGTACACTGGAATATTAGCTACCCGGCTTTCACCTTATATGCCGGGGCTTGTGGACCCCGATCAGGCCGGATTCATCCCGCAGAGGCAGACGAGTGACAACACGAAACGAGTTACGCACCTCATAGAAAAGGCCTCCCGCATCCCAGGGAACTATATGCTCCTAACCATAGATGCGGAGAAGGCCTTTGATCGGGTCCACTGGCCCTAACTTGAGCAGGCAATGGTCCACGTTGGCATAGGGGACAAGATGCGGACACACATTCTTAACTGCTACCGTTTCCCCACAGCTACAGTGCGGATCAACGGACACACGTCCACCCCCTTCCCTATCAGTAGAAGCACGAGGCAGGGATGCCCCTTGTCGCCCTTGCTCTTCATCCTCTATATGGAACCTATGGCGCAAAGAGTCAGGGACCACCCTCATATCACGGGCATTCGCTTCGGAGGGGACACGCACACCATAATTCTATATGCTGATGACGTACTGGTCACTTTAGCGAACCCCGGGACTGCTCTGGGGGCCTTCCTGGAGGAACTGGATTCCTTTGCGGGCGCCTCCGGGTTTAAGGTCAATCTTACGAAATCCACGGCGCTGAATCTCTCCCTGCCGCCTCAGGCACGAGCAGTTCTTCAGGCCCGGCATCCCCTGCAGTGGTCTGACGATGTTGTACCCTACTTAGGTATACAGCTGGCCCTGACCTTGCAGGCCATGAGCATGGCCAACTACTCCCAACTCCACACGCAAATCCGTACCGAGCTGCGGAGATGGAAACATTATCCGATCTCATGGTTGGGGCGCATTGCGGCTATCAAGATGACAATCCTCCCCAAAATTTTATACCTCTTTCAGACTCACCCCTTACAGCCCCCAACGGGCTGGCTAAATAGGGTGCAGTCGGAGCTTTCCCTTTTCATTTGGCAAGGGCGCAAACCGAGATTGAAACGGTTAGTTAGCTTCCTCCCACTCCACGAAGGGGGCCTTGGTATTCCAGATCTCACGCTTTATTATAAAGCCGCGCAACTCCGACACTTGGTCGAATGGAGCCGAGCTGAATCCGAGAAACATTGGCTTTTTCAGGATCGCGCGGTCGGTGGTACGTCTCTCATGAAGATTCCCTTTCTCCGGAAATCCCAACGCCCGCCCAATTTATACGCTTCACATGTAACACGCACCACCCTTAAGGTTTGGGATCAGACCACTACGCGCCACGAGCTAACGACCTTCCCGTCTCCGCTCACATCTCTTTTCGATAACACTGACTTTAGCCCTGGGATGGGCTCGCAGTCCTTTCCGTTGTGGAGGGAGGCCGGGTGCCGTGCCTTGGGCCTCTTATTTGACAAAGGGGACATCATCCCTTTTTCACAACTCAGGGCCGATTATGGCCTCCCAGAATCCGAACGGCTGCACTATCTACAGGTGCGACACTGGGCCATGCATCCTGATAACCGAGCGCAGGCGACTAGGCTTCTCACCCCCTATGAACGGTGGCTCATCACACGCTCCTCGGACAAGAAGCTGATTTCGGTTTTGTATAAGATGCTCTTGTCTCGCTATACCCACACCCACCATGCGGGTCGTGCGCGCTGGGAGAGGGACCTTGGCCGTAGTCTTAGTTCCAAAGAGTGGGAGGGTGCATGCTATAGGGCGCGCCACACAGCAACGCATGTAGGCCTGACTGAAACATTTACCAAGCTTGTATATTATTGGTACTATACCCCAGAGAGACTCCACCAAGCTGACGCTACGCAGAGTCCTGACTGTTGGCAGGGCTGTGAGACGAGGGGCACGCTGGTTCACCTTTTGTGGGTCTGCGAACATCTACAGACTTACTGGACGCAAATACTCGACGATGTTGACAAGCACCTTGACACGGAGCTCCCCAGGCTTCCTGCATATGTCCTGCTGGGGGTACCAAACCCACTTACCTATCCTCTGAAATCTAGGCGAGGGAAGCAGATTGCAATAGCGCTAGGCACAGCCATCCAGAACATATTGATACACTGGCGATCCCCCCGAACACCTACACACACAGGGTGGCTTCAGCGATTGTGGCACGTTCTGGGCATGGAAAAGATCTCTCTCACCCTGGCGGGGAAAGGCTCCTCCTTTAGTGATCTTTGGCAGCCATTCCTCACCTTGCTTGCTCAAGATTTCCGGGAGCTGACTTGCCCCAGGTACTTACGCCTCCTGCGTCTAACTACACCGGACCCCTCTACGTAGGCTGGCCTGGTTCAATGAACGAAACCCAGCTCGGCGCAGTGCCACATAGAGGGTAATGGACCGGGAGGGGGTGGGGGGTGGCTCTCTTTATGGTTTCTTCTTCTTTCTTTTCTTCCTCCTATTTGGGTGGGACTGTATTTGTTATTCTTTGTTGTTTCTCGTAATACCAATGCACTTCTTAGTACCTACGGTGGGCTCTGCGTGGCCCGTGCTACCGCAACTTGGTTTCTTGCATTGCTCAATAAAAAGATTTAAACCATAAAATCCACTCTGTTTGTGCTCTTGTCCGAACGTTTTTTAAACACTAATTATTTGAAAACTACTCAATGGATTTACATCAAATCAAGAAAATGCACTACCTTGAACACAGTTCAACTTACAAGGCCGGTTTTGAGTAATTCCATTTATTATTTTTTCTGTTTTGAGGAACAAAGAATTGTTTGAGTGTTAAAATGGGAAATTTCACTTTTGGGAGCCCCTCCACCCCCTTTCTTTTGTCCACGCTTGAAGGATATGCATGAAACTTTCCAATAAGAACCCAAAGAAGATGTACTTTTCTGGACAGTTTCATGCAGATTCATCGAATGGCACCAAAGTTATTTAAAAAAGAAGAAAAAAAACCTTTTCAATTGAGGCTCTGACCTAACCATAACTATAGAGGTGCTACTGGTAGTTGGGCTCTGGAAATGCTCTCTGACTGTCGACACTGGTAAAATCTGAGAAGGTATTAGTTTTTTTGTCTCTCCTGGTTGAGAACATATTGATGTTCATAACCTCAAGAACAGTCTATTATAAAGCAGCCAGCTGTAAGTCCATCCATTAGACATGCAGGCTGAGCACACAAAATGGGAGAATGGGCTTGTTAAATGCAGCATTTCTTCTCAGTGACCAGAAGTCAGGCCCACCGAGCAAAGCTGTTGCTTAGAAAAAGCTGAATAGCCATTTCAGTTATGCGGGAAATCAACCAACTCTCCTTTTATCTCTCTCTCCCGTTTGGACTGATGCTACACTGCAGTAAAGAAGGGTGGAAAACTGAGCTAACACTAGTCAGTTAATGGCTTGGGATCTCCAGAAGGCATGCCAGGAGCCGGAACATTTTCAGACTGGAGAAGAAAATGCATAAGAAGAACAAAGCAGGAGCAGAACTTTACATCTACACAACCAGGATCTGGAACGGCACTGATATTAGTTCTACACCATCCCTCTTGCAATTAAGAAGGAAACTGAAAACTCATCTCTTCAATGAACACTACTACCTATCACACTACTGTTACCTATTGTCTGCCTGTAAACAACTCTATTGTTCCCTGGTCTCCCGAATTGTAAATTGCATTTATATAGCGCTTACTACACCTGACGAGGCGTTGAAGCACTTTTCGGCAGTAGCACGCTACTCCGGAACCCAAAAAGGATTAGTGGTGAATTAGTATAGGGAAATATGAAATTAATTTGAGCGGTGGACATGTGAGTCAGTTATTTGGGTTGAAAAGGATAGTGGAGGGATAGAAGAGGGAGGGGTTTTTATTTATATAGAGATCAGTACCCCGGATGAGGAATCAAAGCACTTTTCAAGGAGTAGCATGCTACTCCAAAACCCAAACAGGATTAGTGGTGAATTAGTATAGGGAAATATGAAATTAATTTGAGCGGTGGACACGTGAGTCTGTTAGTTGGATTGGCAAGGATAGTGGAGGGATAGAAGACGGAAGGGTCTAGAAAGAGTTTATTTGGAGATCACAGCAGCAGGAGCAGGTTTCCGGCTAGCTTCTCACCATACACATTTTGTTGCACACGTACATGGAAAGATGCACTAATCAGACAGCTAATGAGGAACCCGATTGTGGATTCCTAGCACAAAGATAATAATTTAAGCTGTGCTGTCGAAGCACTGGTTATCTCCCGCCTGAACTTTGGCAAAGCCATACTTACCAGTGTGCTTCAAACTCAACTCAAACCACAAAACAGCTAGACCTGGAGTCATCCAGAAAGTTCAACAATATCACTCCTGTTCTTTCAAGCTGATAATGGCTGCTGTATGCAGCAAGATAAAGCTTCAAAATTGGAAGCCTTGTCTAAAAAGATCTGAATAGCCTGCATACTTTTACAGCCTAACCAAAATTTTGAGTGGAAAAAACCGGACCAAGAAGCAGGAATGGACAAAGCCATCTCTCATGTTGAGTCATCACTTAAAAGCACAATTCTTTCGATTATATCTGATTTTCAAATGGCCTTCTGTTCTCGTACCCTTACCTGCTCTCACTAGCCATACGTCAATGTGCAATTTTTTGCATCGGGGGCTCAAGTGCACATTGCCTGAATATTTTTATTAGTGCCGAAGTGCTTTATAAATCTTAACTAAATATGCACTTTTGATTTCCAGGCGCTTTGTCTGCTGAACGCAGCAAGAAATGCATGCAACAGCAATGGATGGCGCTGAACTAGTGTATAGAAACATGCAAAAAGATTCTACCTTTTCTATAATTATCTAAGGCCTGCAAAAGATAATCATGTTGCCATAAATATTTCATTTCTGATTATCACTGTTCATTTAGTAAAACAAAGCAGAAGAATGAAAAGCCATGTGATTACGTATTTAAATTGCAGATTTAATTTTGCTCTGTGTCCTGCCTTTCCCTTTTGCTGCTGGCTCTGGCAGCAGGCACTGTGACATTAGAACTCAACTGTAATATATTTTTACAGTTGAGTGGCTACGTCATTTCTTCATTACAGGTAACTAAGTGCATCACAAGTCACCTGTAATAAGGAAATTAGAGACAGGTTTTTATGCAGGTACTGCAGGATCCCTAGTATTATTAAACTACTAAGTAATTAAGGGCACAGGCTGAGGAAGAGGAGACACCACTGTCGTGCCTACATTGCCCATTGTCATGTTCCCTTTGTTAGCCTAATTATGCACGCTGTACGCCGCTTTTGCTTTGCACACGTTACCAAACATTACATCTGATTTCTGCCACTTTGCATTTTCACACATAGTCTGCACATGTTTTTGTATTTTGTTCTTTTCCTGGAATTTAGTCGGAACAACCTAGGCAAGGTACAACAACATTGCTCCTTTTTATTCTCTGTGGTCAGACACTAACACCTAAACATAACAGAGGAACGCAGCTGCAGTTTTTGAACACGCATATCTTGTCATATAACCCGGGACTTGTGGTTCTAAAAAATATATACACACGGAGGTCCTGAGACGAGAGGACTGCGTCAGCTAAGATGCAGAGCGACCATCTATGTATGCAAAGATATGGGGTCCACCACTACGCCCAGAGGTCTATATCATTTAGTTTCTAGTTGTAGCACAATTATCGCATATTAGAGCACAATAGTTTAAATAAATATTGTAAACTTCCTTTGTGTCGCTTTTCTATTTTTTGTGGACAAGTACAAGTGAGAACAAAAGGGTATGACATGCTACCGCGATCCCTGAGAGGGTCGAGAGTGTTGTGTTCTGGGAGGCCAACTCACTTGTCTCTCTGGAAAGGTTATAAGGGCAAATGAGGCGCTATAAGGTAGTCAGATTCAGGCCCATCGATACTGATGTTGTATTGTGACTCAGTCTCTACACGCTGATGTTCTATGGTCCCAAGCATAGTTCTGTTCCTGAGCAGAATCCCTGCAACACCATCGATCTGACATGGACATCGTCTGCCGACCTCATCTGCTTCACCAGACTGAAAACTTTTATGGCTGTGGAAAGTCTTTAGCCAAACAGCTCCGGCTTAGTCGGTCCTTCTTGTGAAGCCTTCCTGGGACACAATGCTGAGGGACCCACCACTGGAACAGAGTGAGCTCCAGAAAAGTAGCGAGGAGGTACCTTTTCTGCCAGGCCGGAGTTCCCACATTTTGGAGCACGTGGGACCAAATGCTTCTTGAACCTCCATCGGCTCCTGATCTCGCTGAAAGAGTCAATAAGAGGCGTTTTCATGTTTCCAAACGTCCCGTAGACTCCCCTACACTTTAAAAGACCCCATACCTTCCAATTATACACAATCGATCTCCTTGACTTTTACAGAAATTGGATGGCGTGCTTCCTACACCCGCTTTCCTTGTTTTTAGCAATAGAAGTGGTATTTTGGATACGTTTCGTCTGAACCATTATTGACTCTATGACTTACATTGATAGCGAATGTACTTGTTTTCTGCATCCCTCTGTAACTCTGCTGAAGTTAAGCCTTGCTGTTCGCCCAGTGCTGCTTTTGCTGAGCCACAGTTACATGGAGGAGTCCTTCTGGCTTTCCTCTAACTGCACACCATCGGTTTTCACCAAACACCCCCTTTCAGAGAAAAATACTAACGGCATTTCATGGCTGGCTGAAGGTTATTTCTGCTGATCAGCCACTAAGGGAGCAATGCTGGACGCTTAATAATTCCTTCAGCAGGGCAGTGACAGCTGCATCATAAGTACACTAACAGGCATTCCTTCTATGTTTTCTCATTTATTTTACACACAAAGGAGCTGTTTCCTTAACAGAGCAATTCTCTGCCACCAGCATGTTCTCTTCGATTTCACACCTGGAATGACCTACCATACGTTTTCTATGGCCAGCATGAGGTACTCTTCTTGATTTTAGAAATTACTCGACCAATGTAGACTCTAGGGGTGGGAGAGCTGAAAAATTAACAGAAAAGGCAGAGCCAAAACAGAGTCAAGAGTCTGGCTTGGCTCTGAGAGCCCGTGCGCAAGCTGAGCCAGGAAAATGTTTGGCATATAAAACGTGCAACAAACATTTTGAAAACATGTTATAAAGACTCTTCAAAATTCAAAAACCTGTATTTCTTTATCATGCTGAAGCATTTCACCTTAGTACATCAGATCACTACATTGTGAGGTATTTATTAAAAGTATTTAACCATGAACTTGGAAACGTTCATGCACGCTCTGACTACAATGCCATTAGTAAATTAAGAGGTAGGTGAGTTGTCATGTGCTCCCTATGTATGGCCAAGTTATTACAAATGGAGCTACATTACAATCTAAAAATTAGATGCAAGAGTTTTTGCACAGCATACATCCTTAACTGAGAATTTCAAAGAACCATCATATGAGATAATAAAGAAAAAGGATGCACGGTACAGTAAAATATTTGCCAAGGCACAGACAGTTTAGCCAGGGGCCAAGAAGCCAAGATTAAATCCCAATTGTTTTGGTTTCACAATGTGCAGTTCAGCCACTCAATAATTATCTCTTTCTCACTCCTGTTTTACATCAAAGATTAGAGCTTTGTCTTTAAGTTTTGGTGCACGAGGTTAAAGTGCGGGCAGCAGAGAAATCACATGAAAGCTCGGCTTGTTTTCGGATTGAGGGTCCAAAAGTACCTTGAGCTGAGCTAGAGCCAGGCATCTGAGCCTCGAGTGGCTCGCCCACCTCTAGTGGCCACGTCTGTCCTATTTATCATATGATGTTGACATTGGGATCATTTCTAAGTGCTTTAAGAAGGTAAAGTGATCTGCTATGTATGGGCCTTGTTGTCTCGTGGGAAAGCCAAGATTAGAACCTAAGTCACCAGAAATCAAAACCTTTAACTTAGCCACAGGTCCACATCTTCTCCACGCACAGAGATGTTTTGGCCGAGATGGATAACATCAGATTTCAACACAAGCTGTTACCTCTAGAAGTGCAGACGGGTTGGGAAAGACTCTGTCACAAGCCATATGGTTAGCAAAGCTTTCCCAGGCAACATCAACATCTTATTACCATTCAGATAAAGTTGGCCTAAGCAAACCACATCTTCATGTGCACATCTTCACATCACAGCTATTCACCTGGCTACCATGCTGTCTAGAAATAATCGGGATAGGCGAAGGTGAAGCCATGATCAAAAAGTTGGCTACTAGGCTACATCTCCTTCAAGACAGAGACTTGCTGGCGTACATGACGGACAGAGACCCTATCATCCCAGAACCTCTAAAAGGCTGGTAGGGAGGATACATACACACAGTGGAGGGTCAAATGACTGAATATATCCAGGCCTTATCAGCCTTGAAGTATAGTACAATCAGCCTCTGCCTTAAAGAGCAGTACAGCATTCCTGTTCACATCAGCAAACTGGATTTTCAAATATTGTAGTTTTAATGTATACATTGCCAGCCTGTTTAAAATGAATGCATTATGAAAATGAAATGAGATACTAAAGTCACACACCAAATAGCCCTCAGTGGTGCATGCAAAACAATTCTATTCCTAAGAGGCATCTTTTTAATTCTGGGGTTTGACAGCACAGCAAACAGACCGATTGCTTACAATATATAGAGTGGGCTTTGGATCCACCGCATTCAACTATTGGCTTTCTTCGACCAGCCTTTTTCTGCCATTGGTTTGACCCTTTGTCAATCGCATCTAGGCTTAGCCCAGTGGAGGATTAATCTTTCAGTCAATGCTTTGGCTGTTTCATTGTATCCTTTCTGCCTCCACTCAAATGCTTGCATTGAACTGCATGAGGGACTACTTAACAACTATAGCCCTCTCGGCCCCCCTCCTGCTGGCCCCCGCCTTTGTGCTTCGCACTAATGTGCTAATGCTGCATGAGTTAGAACATAAACGCAGACCTATTGACTTTGCAAATGCCTGTTTTCATTTACTTGTTTAACTTATATAGAGTTTACTCCCAAAATATTGTAATGTATTGTATTTAAAGTAGTGTGGCAACTTTTCCCGCTTGTGGCTATAGTTTTTTTAATCTTTTTAGCCACAATGGGGAGCAGAATTAACGCCAGAGAGGGAGCACAGAAAGCAACAATTATGTACATTTTATGAGTCCACCTAAAATGTGTAAGACCCCTAGCTCTCTCCCACATATGGCTCACCAGGCGGTTTCTAGACCCCAGACACAGCTGGCCTTCTCCTTCTGCTCACCACACCAGGAGCACAACAGGACTGCACCTTGGGTATCAGTCTTTCAAATAGGAGAAAGAAGGTGGTTTTGTCACAAAGTAGGAAAGAGGGACACAGTGAAAATTACCATAACTGGACAGCCAGACAGTCCAGGCGAGTAGTGAACAGGATTATGGCACTTAGAGGGTAACACAAGTTTATATTTATGTACTGAAACAAGGTATTTATTTATTTGAACAAGACAGCATTTCGAGAAGAAGCCAGAGTACAAAGCTTGTTGGCAGCTTAGGAGGTAACCTTTAGATAATTGTGTGTAGAATGTTGATTAAGGACACAATACAGGCTAGGCCAGAGTTTACAGCAGATACGTCGGAAACCTACTTATACACACATAGCTAAGTATTTACATTGAAGGGTAATGAGGACGTGGCAGAGCAAGAGTAGGGTGGTAGGAATTAGTCGAGGGCCGTTTCAAGCAAAGGTGGGGAGGGATGGACTGAAAACCAAAATCAGCCCGAGTAAAAATCCTCAGACAAGCGTCTGCAACACGAATGGGGACGTGTGGGACATGGTGGGGTAGGGTCAGACCACCCCGCTCTAAAACTAGTGCCCTAGCCTGCAGCCCAGTGGGAAAATGCAACAGTGGCAGAATGTAATGTAGGTGAGACTTTAAAGCAGTTCTGAAAGAGTGAAGCAAGAGAGATACAGCATTGCTTGGCTGGAAGTCCGTTCCAGAGCAATAGGCCAAATATCTTGAAGCAGAGGAACTGTGAAGCCGCCTGGGAGGGCTTGGGGAAGACCAGGTGATTAGGCTACAAGGGAGAAGGTTGCTTGATAGCACACATCTTGTTTGCATTCAAAATTAGTAGTAAGGGTTAATAGCTTTAAAAACTAGATGTATGCATCTATCTATATGCCTTTGTTGTCAGATGCTGTTATTTGGTACATAGAATCATAATAAAATGATTTAAACCTAAAAACTAGATTTAGCAGTTTGGAAGTAGACATGATTTTTGCTGACAAGTGGCCAATCTGATTGTAGGAAGTAGGGATGTGCTGAAGAAGGTTATAAAAGATTCTTATTCTATGTCAGGACTGGAGGCCTTCTCTCTTCACTTTATTAAACAGCAGCCAATTTAACAAACAAACTACATTTCCCATGAAACCTTGGAAAAAAAATGTAGTAAACAAATTGTCCAATTAGGAACAGTCTGAGGCCTCCAATCAGGGCCCTCCAACTCCAACATAGTCTGTCCTCACTGGCCCTTCGTCCTCTTTCTTCGCTGTTGCGCAGCCGAGATAAGTGCCTTTTCCTACTCTGTGGGAATTCTTTCTTGTCATATGTGATTACCTGTATGATTGTATAATTTGGTTTAAATTACTTAATTATTGCACTCGTTTTACATTCTGAATTGCTTGGTCTGCTTTATTGCAGCGCTTTGTTAATTGTTAATTGTTTTCAGACGCGGGCCGCTGTGTTTTGCGGGCCTCGGCGCGTCTCCTTTGATGTTTCCTTAATTGCTGTTCCGACGCGGGCCGCTGTGCTTTGCGGACCTCTGCGCGTCTTCTTTGGCGTTTCTGCAGCCGCCGACTCAGGCGTTATTTTTTTTCCCAGCGGGGCGCGCCCCGCTCCAGACGCGCTGCTGCTGCCTGAAGCCATCAGCGCGTCTCACAGAGTTGTGCTGGCTAAAGCCGCGGAAGCGTTTCCGCTCCTACGCAGCGATTTCCCTGGTGCGCTCGTGCCGACCTCCCGCCGCCAGGTGGCGTGGGAGTCAGCGGAACGCGGCGCGCGCGTTTTTCAACTCCCTGAAGGGATTAGACGGCGCGTTGTAGTTTTTTTATCGAGCCCTGGCCTGAGGAGGACGCCGCTTGCGGTGTATTGATCGTGCCGAGGCAATTACCGGCTGATCTGTCAGACTATTAACGCTCTGCTGCCCAGCAATTCAAAACAAGTTATAGCAAGGCAGCAGAGTCGGTATTTGAAGAAGTGAATGCCCTCTGGGGTCTGTATGTCTGGCGCCTGGCGTCAGTTTGGGGGCACATTCCCAGGCCAGTCTCTTCCTGAGATAGTGATAGTTGGTATCTTGAGTTTGTGCACCAGGTATTGTTGTGCCCAGGGCCTGGTTCCTATAAAAGTCAGCGAGATCCTCGCTTCCAATATTTGGCGGACACCCAGCCCTTCAAGGTAAACCCCACCACCCCCCTTTTTAAAGGCAGGGTACCCGGTCTGCCACCCAGACCCCACTACCTACACTCATCGCCCTCAGTATAGTCCATGAGTATGGATAGGGACTTTGAGGAAGACTCCCAGGGAGGGGAAAATACCCTGGCAGACCTCCCTTGGGACGATGAGTTCTATGAAGCGGTAGACGCTTCGATTTACAGAGCAGTGGGCGAAGCCATATCGCCCTTAGAGGTGAGGCTAACACGCAAAATTGACAAATCCTTGGCATGCCTGTCCACTCTCCCCATGGTTCCCACCCCCCATCCGGGGCCGCCAGGGACTCCGTTCCCACCCCTGCCAAACGCGCTCGAGACACGGAGGTGGATCTCAGTGCTTTTGATAGGCTCAAACAAGCCTTTCTGGCTACTCAGCCTTCTTTGACACCTGCAGGTGACGGCTTGTCGACCCCCCACAACGGTCTGCCCAACAACATCGCAGGGGATGCTGAGCCCGGCCCATCCAGACCTTGGCTCCCTTCCCGTCCCTCCCAGGACAGTTCAGATATGTTCGATCCCGATGAGATCATACACCCCAGATCGTCGTATTGGGCCCCGGCGGATAAGGTTGCAAGTTATGTGGCAATGCGCATACGAAAGCCTCTACAGAAGGAGGCCCGGAACTGCCTCCGGTCAGAATGCCCAAGACCGTCCCTGGAGGGTAAAGTTGCCCTCACTCCAGAGATCGACACCCGTATGGCCACTTTTCTCCAGAAATTTATGAGAGATCCTAAAAAGGGATCGACAGGTCCTGGCGAGGGTGCCAGGACAAGCTCTTGGACGTTTTAGGGCCCCTCACGAAGATTTTGGACATGGCCGAGGAGGCCAAGACGTCAGGATCCCTGATCTCCCCAGAATCCCTTTCGGGGTGGGCACAAAGGGCCATCGTATTTTTGGGCAATGCCAACTGTGCCCTTTCCACTGAGCGCCGTCGCTCTCTCCTGATCAAAGTGGACCCCAAGCTTGGGGATCTTGCTAACTCAGAGGCGGGGGCGGTGGCACAAGGAGGCCTGTTTGGGGAACCATTTGTCAAGGAGCTAGGTAAATTCGTCAACACGTTTACCTCCCTTGACAAGGCACAGACGTCCATCAAAAAAAATGCTTCCCCGGGTTTTTCGCAGGGCCGGTCGAGGTAGGGGCCGCTCGACCGGCCGCCCTTCCAATCCACCCTCAAGAGGGCAAGGCTCCAGACAGGGCCAATACCAGGACCAGTCCGCTTTGGCAATTTCTACCCTATGAGAGGCAGGCAAGGCAAAGGCAGAGGATATCGAGGAGCAGCCACATCCACTAATGCTGGTGAGTGTACTCCCTTCTTCCCGGTTAAAACTAGGGGGGAGGCTGGGGAATTTTTTCCAGACCTGGACTTCCATCACAGGGGACGCATGGGTGTTACAAACAGTCCAAGGTGTCCGCATAGAGTACATGGGCAACCCTGTCCAACGGTGAAAGCCCAGTCCCATCCAGTTCTCCCAACAGGAGTCCGCCTTAGTAGATGCGGAGGTCACTTCTCTTTTTGCGAAAGGGGCCATTGTTCCCTCCACCCTGCATCCCAGGGGTTTTGTAAGCAACATATTTTTGGTGGAGAAAACGGATGGGGGCAAACGCCCCGTGATCAATCTCAGCGATTTCAACGAGTGGCTGGTATATCGCCACTTCTAGATGGAGGGAATCCATCTCCTCAGGGATGTCTTACGTCCTTTGGACTGGATGGTGCGTCTGGACCTAAAAGACGCCTACCTAGTGATCCCGGTTTTCCCTCCCCACCGGAGGTTCCTCCAATTCATCTGGCGACATCAGACGTTTCAGTTCGCTTCCCTCCCCTTCGGCCTGTCATCGGCTCCTTGGTGCTTCACCAAGGTCCTTAAACCGGTGGTGGAATGTTTGAGATCTCGGGGAATTCGGATGATAGTCTATTTGGACGATCTGCTCCTTATGGATGCGTGTCCTCATCAGCTTCTTCGTCATCTTCAGATTGCGGTCGATCTTTTCCAGAGCCTGGGCTTTGTGGTCAACGAGACTAAATCCATCCCCACTCCCTCTCAGTCACTGACGTTTCTCGGCTTCGTAGTAGACTCTACATCCTCCACTCTCAGCCTTCCAGCCAGAAAGATCTCAAAGATTCGACACGAACTGAGACGATCCTTATCCAGGCAACAGGTGTCGCTCAGAGATGTGGCCCGGATTGTGGGCCTTCTTTCAGCCTCCATATAGGCTATCTTCCCGGGGCCCCTCCACTATCGAGCCCTGTAACGCCTCAAAGCAGTGTACTTGCACAGAGGGTGCCCGTACTCCCAAAAGGTGGTTCTGTCCGAGGAGTCACGGGAAGAAATTCAGTGGTGGCTACAGCACATGGAAGCCTGGAACGGTACCACATCTGGTGACAGAGTCCGACAACAGCACGTTAGGCTAGGGAGCCAGGTGCAGCAAATTTTCTACAGGAGGATTGTGGTCTCCAGAAGAATGGAGATTACATATCAATTGTCTGGAGCTCCTGGCAGGCTCCTTCACGGTCCGCTGTTGGACAAGGGATTCCATCCAATCGTCTGTCCTTCTAAAAATGGACAACATATCCGCGGTTCGCTACATCAACCACTTAGGGGGCACAAGGTCCAAGGCCCTCTCAGACCTGGCGGCCGGGTTTTGGCAATACTGCCTGGATCATCAGGTCTCAGTCACGGCAGAATACTTCCCTGGGCGGGAGAACCTGGTGGCGGATTTTCAATCCTGCAACTTAAGGGATTCCAGCCTCTGGAAGCTGGATCCAGATGTGTTTCGGAAATTGAACAACCTCTGGGGTCCTTTTGCAATAGACCTATTTGCCTCGAGACTCGACCACCAGCTCCCTCGGTTTTACAGCTGGAGGCCGGACCCACTGGCAGTGGCCACGGATGCTTTCCTCCAGGACTGGAGTCAGGAGAAAGGGTACGCCTTTCCCCCCTTTGCAATGATCACGAGGGTGACGGCCCAGATCAGGAGGCAGCGAGCGGAGGTGGTAATAGTTACCCCGTTTTGGAGATCGCAAGTTTGGTTTCCGGTTCTTCTGGAACTTTCTTGGGATTCTCCAATCCTACTCCCCCACTTTCCAGCTCTCCTTCTGAGCCCCGATCAGACTCTACATCCTCTGATTCAGGGGAACTCATTGTGGCTCATGGCATGGAGGATTACAGGGGACGATGGGAGGTCCAGGGCCTTTCGAGAAAGGCTGAAGAGCTCATGGCCAGGGCTTCGGCGGACAGCACGGTCAAACGTTACAGGTCCGCTTGGGGCAGATGGTCCCGCTGGTGTGTGCGACGGGGTCTCAATCCCTTGGACGCCGATGTAGTCTACATCTTGAATTTTTTGGCCCACCTGGCCTCTTGTGGCCTAGCATACAGATCAATAAACACTTTTCGATCAGCCATTTCGGCAGGCCATGTACTGCTTAACAATGCGGCAGTAGGGGAACATCCTCTCGTATGCAAGTTGCTCCGAGGCATCAGACTGTCTCTTCCCCCAGAACCCCGTTATTCGGCCCTCTGGGATGTGAACCAGGTCCTCAACTTGTTCCTATCTTGGCAGCCTAACAGATTTCTATCACGGAAGGAGCTGTCGGCCAAGCTGGCAATGTTATGTCTCATTTCTTGCCGCCGTGTGTCGGACGTGCGAGCTTTGGATATCACAGCCATAATGTTTACCCCGAACGGAGTGACATTCACTCTGCATAGAAGGACTAAATGTCATACAAGGACAATTTCATATCCGGAATTTCCGGATTCTCCAAAGTTGTGTGTAGTCCGCTGTTTAAAAGCTTATGACGAGATGACGGAGGAGTTTCGTCCTCCTGGTGAACGGCAACTCCTTATTGCCTTACGTAAACCATTCAAGGCAGTATCTTCTCCCACCATTACCAGATGGGTAAGATGGGATATGCAGGAGGCGGGCATAAGCCTTAAGGACTTCGGAGCCCACTCAGCTCGAGGAGCAATGGCCTCGAAAGCATTTGGCTTGGGTGCCCGTTTGGAGGACATCCTCAACACGGCAGATTGGTCTTCGGACTCTATCTTTAAGAGGTTCTACTTCAAACCAGTGCTGGACAAGGCTCACCTCATGGTGAGCAAGCTTTGAACTTGCATAATCCTCGCCTCCAGTCCTGACATAGAATGAAAAATGTCCTAGCTATCGTAACGGAAAGTTTCAATTCTATTAAGGACTCGGAGGCGAGGATTATCCCACCCTAGGGTTTTCAACAGAAGAGACCCACCCCATATTGGAGTAAGTAATACAGTTTGACCTTTACACTGTTGAGGTTAATGATGGTGTTTTTTTCTTGTGTGGAATATTCTGTCTCACTGCGTTTTTGTTTGCAGGCTTGACGAGTTTCTTTTGTTAAGTGACAATGTACCTTTGTCCTCGTAGGTTCTGATACGAATAAGCAGGACTCTTGAAAAGGATCCACGGCTGACTTCGCGTGACGAAAGAGGATGAAGGGCCAGTGAGGACAGACTATGTTGGAGTTGGAGGGCCCTGATTGGAGGCCTCAGACCGTTCCTAATTGGACAATTTCTTTACTACATTTTTTTCCCAAGGTTTCATGGGAAATGTAGTTTGTTTGTTAAATTGGCTGCTGTTTAATAAAGTGAAGAGAGAAGGCATAATCCTCGCCTCCGAGTCCTTAATAGAATTGAAACTTTCTGTTACGATAGCTAGGAAATTTTTCATTCCTAATTTTAATGAAAATAAGGAGTGCTTAGGCAGGCCAACACGTAGTCTGCTGCAGAGGTCCAGTTTGCCCAGAACACACACAGACTAGTGTTGTGGCCGTATGACAGGGGATGCTGGGAACACGAAGCACCTGAAGGACTGGCATTGGAAGATATTGAGCATTACAGGGTCATAGCGGCATTCCAATAAATACTAAACTTCTAGCTGAAGGTAAGGGTGTCTGGGGAGGAATAGAAACGGAATACCGCATTCGTAGATTTTGTTGTGTTAGCAGTAAATAGGTGATTTTCTTATTGGATGAGTTTAGACTACAGCAATAGGTAGCCATCAGTGACCAATGGCTGCAGACTTGGCATTTGCGCTCAGAGATGACTGTTGGAAATTAGAAAAAAATCCGTGGGTTATCTGCATATAGGGATAAGAAATTCCAAATGTTGACAGGATTACCGACTCCGCTAAATGTTGTGTAACAATAGAAAAGTAGAGGGCCCAGAAGAACCTCGTCTAACACCAACTGGAAGAAGGGTAGGGCTCAGAAGTGTGAGCACAATAAGATACTACTCCTTGGTCAGCCCCAGCCAGGACAAGACCAAGTACATACTCAAGGACAACTCTTTACCTCAAAGCTTCATAAAGGATGAGCAGAAATATCCGCCAGAATATTATGGCAACAATGAAAAGCAAACAGTGGCAAAACCAATGGATGTGGCTTTTGCAAACTGTGGCAGTCATATGCGTGTAGTCAAAATTTTAAATAAAAAAAACTATCTCATATAGTTTTCACAGACCAGTAAGAGTGCTTCTTAGCAGGTATACAACAGACATATAGTTTTAATGCAGATCACAGAAAATTGTGATTCATAGCGCAAAGAAATGGTATCTTTGGCTTTGATTTTAGGACAAATGGCCAGTTTCAAGGACACATCTGAGTAGGTCAAGCAATTATATAAAAATAAGTATAAATGGCCGACACAAGTACACGGTAATATAGGTTTATATTTTCTGGTTTCTATAGTTATAGCAGAATTGAACAAAATAGTAAGCATACATGCATACAAAGCAAAAGTTGACAGCCAACATAAGGGGCAGGTATTACACAATTATTTCCCTCTATCGTGTACGATAGTGACAGAAGCAATGCGCTGTTGATGAACATGAACTACCAGTTCATAGGTTGTAGTGCTACAACTAGAGACACAGAAGAAGAGAAATGTAGAGGAAGTGAGTAGAGCAAATCTGAAGTAGATACAGTGTGTGTGTGTATTTTGCTGTGTCTGACGAAACTAATATAGAGTTTCGGTCAACCTTCCCTCTGTACTATTTGTTCTATCCCTGCCTCCACCAGCCTAGAAAAGATTCAATCAAAAAAGAGAGCTGCAAGGTCGTGTATCAGAAGAAATGCCACATTACTGCATGATAAACATACGCAAGCATTGAAAAAGCTAATAGGTTTGACGCTTGCACTTAAGTGCTAACAAAAGCAATAAAAAATGCCTGATGCAGTGCAAAACAATGAAAATATGAATGCTTTGTATATGCAATGTATGAATGGAATAAAGAATTAAATGTGTAGTGACAGTATGTTCAATTGTCTTTCATGCCCATACACCCAAATGGCCTATAAAAAGAAGGTGAGACTAAAATACTCCTGTCGGTAGATTGAAGATATGATTGGCAATGTCTCAAGCCAATGGCTGAAGGATCTGGAGTCAAAGAAGCTGGTCATTGAACGAGGGTGATCTAAAGCCCTCAGAGTAAGTGTACAGAACAATAGGTTTGCAGTGAACGGTGCAAGATCCATTACATGTCAAACCTGAAACCATGAATGAGACACAGAAACGGACGGCATACAAGAATTTGAAAAATACCACACAAGCACTTCTTGATTATCATACCTTAAAAAATCCCACAAAAGCGCTCCTTGATCATCATATAGGGATATGCCAAACAGTGCACCATTGTGTGCCATCACCCACTGCATAGTGCACCCCACCAATGGCATAGTATGCCAACACAGACAGTTCAGTGCACTACTACCATGTAACAGTGGACATTAGACTCAGTTTACAGACAGTACATGGAATTGGTGAACACAAAGTCACACTTCATCAGGAAGATATTCAAGAGAGCTACAACGGCTGCCAGAACTCAATTCTATGGCAGGATGCAATGTTTTTTAGCACTATGCATATATGGATTTCTTTCACTTCCTCTTTGCTAATTTGGCATTTTTAAACATGTTTTTTAACCTTAAAATGTCAACAGGTTCTTAACTAAAATCTGTTTTCTTGTCTAATGAAGGTGAGGAGGCTTCTGAACGGGGTATATGCTCTTTACATGGAAGGGAAGTGCCCACTAGACCTGTATAGCACTTGACAAGAAACCCCTTTAACAATGTGGTATTACGTTTTTACTAACAGCCGCCAAAACATGTCAGATGCATCACAAATAGCCCACACCGCACAGTATGTGTCTGAAGTCCTCCAAGGATTTGAAGCTATCTCTGATGTTTCTCACAGACTTTCCTGGTATCTGTTTGGGTAGCAACAGTTTCTTTATATCAAAGTCCGAGCCAGGTCTCCTTCACCTAATACAGCAAGCTGCAGCACACGTAACACTGAAGCTCAGCAGAGAGGTTAATAGTACATGTTTCAAAATTTGGGGTGTTTGTGTCAAGCGTTTGTTCTTATCCAACCATGGATCCATCTCCATCCATTCATGCACCCATCCATCCATCTATAAACAGACCCAGAGCCACACATCCACAGATCCTTCCTTCCATCCATACCCTCTCCATCTCAACCCATGTCCACATTCTCCATCCATCCATGCATCAATTTATAATTTTTTGGCCAGGAGAGGGAGTAAAGTTTTATTCAAACAGTATTGTTAGATTTCAAGTTTGTGAGGCCTTTACCTGAAGGAAGTCCAAAGTGTGGATTGAGCCTGTCTGTCTCCTAGGAGATTCTGATCAGGAGAAGCAGCTTCCAACTCCCTGGCCAGCAAACCTTGTCTGAGGTTGCTGGGACCTTATATAGTCTGCTAGTGGTTGGTACATGTATACACTGATTGGTGGTTGTATCTGATGTTTCTATTGGATTGGGTTAGTGTCCTCATTGGTTGGGTATTTGAGGGTTCTGATTGGTTTCTGGGTCTGTGATTCAATCAATGTAGGGTTGGGGCTAGGGTTATGATTTCTATTGGAAGTAGGCACTAGGGCTTCCTGTGTTATTGGTTGTTGGGACTAAGGTGGAGCTAGGGTTAGTCCTTTAATTGGAAGTAGCGATTAGGGCTTCTGGTGTTATTGGTTGTTGGACTAGGTGTGGTACTAAGAGTAGGGCTAGGCTTTCTATTGGAAGGAGGGACTAGGGCTTCCTGTCCCATTGGTTGCTTGGACTAGGGTTGGGACTACTTGTAGGGCTAGGGCCTCTATTGGACGTAGAGATCAGGGGTTTGAACTTATTGGGTGCTTGGACTAGGGCTAATATTGGCTGTAAGGTCCTGATCTCCTATTGGTTCTAGATTTTTAGGGCTAGTGTTGTGATTGGATAGTGTTAGGGCTAGGGTTCCCATTGGCTGACGGGGTCACCTAATTACTAGGGCTATGAAAGGCCAGGGTTAGGGCGTCTCAGCCCGGGCGTCGAGGGTAAGGGCAGAGAGGACAAGGGCAGTTCCCTGTTTGAGCCTGTTAAGGGCAGAAAGGACAAGGGCAGTTGCCTGTTTGAGCCTGTTAAGGGCAGAGAGGACAAGGGCAGTTGCCTGTTTGAGCCTGTTCGAGACTGGCCAGGGCCAGGGCCAGAAATGCTGTCCATCTTCCCATTAAGCAACACCCAGCCCACACCATCCACATCCACAGAGCAACACACACACACCAAATGTACACCACGCACAACACTATGCACAGATTAATGTACCAGCATGCACTACAAAACCAACCAAACCACATCTATACACCCTACTATCCCAACTACCACACATATCCACCATCACCTACAAACAGTACACAACCCTATCCTATACCACTAACCAATACACTCATCACTAACACAACGCCAATCGACACCATACATAACTACATCCCATCCAGACACACGCTCCCTGCTGTAATTACACCTAACATACCACCTTTTATCACTAACAAACATATAATCATCCTTCCATCATTTGTCCAACAAACACCCTCCTCTCCCTTCTACCATAATAACACTAACGTACAACACACACACTGCAGACCACCACACTTTTTAACTCATGCAACAAACCAGTCTAAGACAAACACTCTTACCTCTACTTCATTCCCACCTACACACATCATACACTCTACTCATAAACACATCACCACCCCCTCTACCGTACAACCTCCTCTCACAAACAATACTATACAACCAAATCCATTGCATGAAACATATACATCAGCACCCCTTTTCACTACTCTTCAAAAACAAAACATATCACACTCACCAGCACAACAAGATCTTCAAAGCACAACACCTCATAATACTTACCATCACAAAATACAAACATACACCCACCTTTCAAACACAAAGGAACCAACTCCAATGCCAAGCTTTCTCTCTTCCACCACACCTAACACAGATACAGCAACACAGCAACTCTCTTCTAACCGCCTCTCATCCATTGGACAATTTAGAACCTTACTACATGACCCACATGCTGCACCACCACCCCTGACTCATACACCTTCTGCATTAAACACACGCAAACAATATAAGCAACATGCCATACCTCACAACTTCGCTTCCCCATGTCTACTTCACAATGTTACACCACGAAAACAACACAGCACTCCAACTCACTCTCAAACACCATCTCCACCACATACACGCGCAGACCCATCAAAATGCCTTCTTAGCATGCTGGATGAGGAACATGATACAGAACAGCTACACGATTGCTATCCTAATAAAGCTAATGCCAGCTCTAAAAACACACCTGCTACAAACCCACACAATACTGACTACTCTTCTACAAAACAAAGTCTCATAATCACCAAAGGCCACTCTCTAAACTGTCTACTAATAAATGCTCGATCCCTCTCTAAAAACAAGCATCACATCTATGACCTTCTCACAGATGGAAAACCAGACATACTATTCATAACCGAATCATGGTTGGGAGAGGATATGGCTCCAGTCCTGCATGAAGCCATTCCTCTAGGCTATCAAACAATCACCCAAAATCATATAGCCAAAAAAGGAGGTGGTCTAGCTGTTGTATTCAGGCAAACAATACATATCACTAAAATTGACAACATCTCCATAAAGAATTGTGAGGCTCTTCTAACAAGATGCAATCCTACACCGTCTTCCTCCTGTAACTTCCTGCTCCTTTACAGACCTCCACCTAGCAAGGCAACATTCCCAGACGCACTTCTAGACACAGTTTCAAACCTGATAACAATACACTCCAACCTATGCGTTCTGGGTGACCTCAACATTTGGTTTGACAAACCCAATATGACCCATCCAAAAACAATAATCACTGGCCTAGACGCACTGAACCTCCATCAGATTGTCCACAAACCGACACACACCGCTGGACATATCCTAGATGTCATTTATTTTTGCTAATACTGAACTAGTTACCTTTTAAACTATAACTCCAGTCACATGGTCAGACCACCACTTGCTTGCTTTCCAACATAAAACAACACTAAGCGACTCACCTAAAACTACCTTACATCCATCCACCTATCGGCCGTGGAACAAACTCAATTTGGAACACTTAGAAACACAACTAACATCAAGTACAAATCTAGAAACAATAAATTCTGTTCAAAAACTATATGAGTGGCTACAAGAAGCTTTTGACATCCTGATACCACTCAAAACCACACAACAGAACAAAAGAAAAAAAGCACCTTGGAGAAACATAGAAATAAAAGACATAAAACAACAAATTAGAAAGCTGCAACGTACCTGGCTCAAAACAAACGCCAAACAAGACAAACTTCACCTACAAAAATTAACAGATTATACAAGTCGGCTATCAAAAAAGCTAAGAAAAGGTACTATTCAGACAGAATTCAAAACGCTAAATGTGCAAATAAAGAATTCTATAAAATACTCAATGAATTTCGCAAACCAAATTGCCTAGAAGGAACTCATCCTGTTACTCAAGATTTCACAGACAAACTGGCAAATCATTACACGGACAAAGCAGACACGTTGGACTCATACTTAAAACAGAAACAAAGCACCAGCACTAACCCTTGTACAAAACAACAATCCAAGAATACTCTAACCAAGCCTCTCCGTTCCTTCCAACACATCTCACACGATGAATTTATGGACCTGGTCAAAGCAAGCAGGCTTCTGACCCCTGTCCACCACAAATTTTCAAAACAATTCTTTTAACAACCTCTGCTGCCACTCCAGTAAGAAGAATCATCAACGATTCCTTCACTACCGGAATATATTTCCAGAAGAACTCAAAAAATCACACATACGCCCTTTACTGAAGAAAACAAACTTGGACCCGGTGAACCCTGACAACTACAGACCCATTACAAATGGACCTTTCCTGGGCAAACTGATAGAAAGAGCAGCGTTCGCCCAGATGTCACAATTCATTGAAGAGAATGACATACTTTCAGACTTCCAAACAGGATTCCGTCCGGGGAGAGGCACTGAATCTGCCCTCCTTGCCATCTGGGATGACCTGAAAAATACAGTTGACCGCAACGGAGTTGCTGCGCTACTCCTCTTGGACCTCTCGGCTGCCTTTGACACGGTTGACCATGACACTCTGAAACAAAGACTCTATGAAGCCGGCATAGAGGGAACTGCTCTAGACTGGATCGCGTCCTACCTTCGAAACAGAACTAATGTCATCCATACCCCACCTTTCTCGTCCAAACCGTACTCCACAAAAGCAGGGGTCCCTCAAGGTTCTATCATCTCGCCCATGCTTTTCAACATCTACATGAAGTCATTACCAGTACTGATCAATAAATCTCACCTCACGTGCTATAACTATGCAGATGACACGCAAATACTCCTTCAACTGGAATGCCCCAAAGACATTGGAAAATCACCAATTTTCAGCTGTCTCAGAGCCGTGGATCAGTGGATGACTTGGAGCCATCTCAAATTGAATACTTCAAAAATGGAAATACTCACGTGTGGCGATTGGAAACATTACAACCCGCTTGCCGCATGGCCTAATGAACTGGGATCACCACCTAAAGTATCGAAGGAAGTAAGAAACCTCGGAATAACCATGGACTCCAAGCTGTCGATGATTGCCCAAGTGGACAAACTAGCAAGATCAAGCTTTGTCACTATAAAAACGCTGCGACGAATTTTCCCTCATTTGGGATTTCCGCACAAGGTCCAAGCTACCATCTCCCTTGTTCTGTCCAAACTCGATTATGCCAATAGCCTCTACCACAGATCACCTTTAACAACCATGAAAAGACTACAACGGATTCAGAACTCGGCTGCCAGACTACTCTTGCATATCAAACCGTGAGACCACATCTCCCCTGCCTTGAAAGCCCTGCATTGGTTACCGGTTGCCAGAAGATCCACGTTCAAGCTGCTTTGTATCACCCACAAAGCAATACATGGAATGGGACCGCTCTTCATCAGGAATAAAATCACCAAACACATTCAACAGAGGAACCTCCGCTCTAAAGGAGCATCTCGCCTCAAAATCCCAAGATACAAGAAAAAAACCTGGGTGGCACATCCTTCTCTGTTCAAGCAGCCAAACTATGGAACTCTTTACCCCCAACATAAGATCCACCGACAACCACCTTATCTTCAGAAAACTACTCAAGAATTGGCTCTTCCCCACATAAGCACCATACGCAAACAGAAATTTACACCATATCCCTCTGTATATAAGCATTTGTTTTCACTATAGACATGTACCTATCTTTGTGTATTGCTTTGTATAAACAAGTCGAATAATTATGTTGTTGAGAGAAAAAAATAAAAATAAAAAAAAAATAAATATCATCTTTGGACTACATGTACTTACTTCCATTGTGCATCTATGTACCTTCCATGTACTTGGATCTGTGTCTCTGTTAATTTTCTCCTGAAAAAGCATATCCAATGCACTACCCTATTTCTCATCCTGTGCCTCTATCAATATCTTTAATCTACAAATACTTATCTCCTTTATGTATCTATATACTTTCAATGTACTTATGGATCTATATATTTATAACTTTCTTCTAATTTAGCATTTCCAAGGCACTACCCTAGTTCTCAGCCTATACTTATCTCAATATATCTTCTAGCCCAACCTTCTGACTCATCTCAAACTTCTTTCTACTACTCTTTCCAATGCACTACCCTATCTCTCATCCTATACATCTATCAATATATCCTCTACATCCACACTCATTTATCCCAAACCCCATACCACTACTATGACCACCAAAATAACCCTTTCTAGACTCTCGCCTACTCTACCCTCCTTGCATCATCGGACACCTCTTTTACTATACCGATGCCCTAAAACAAACCTTTCTAAACTCTTCCCTCTGACTCTTCCCCTCCAAAACCCCCTTTTACTCATCCAAAAGCCTCCTCCTACTGCTAAGACCTAAAAAAAAAAATCCTTCACTCTTTTATCCCTCCACTATCCTTTTCAATCAAAATTAACAGACTAACATGTTCAATTCTCAAATTCCATTTTCAACTATACTAATTCACCACTAATCCTTTATGGGTTCCAGATTAGCGTGCTACTCGCCAATAAAGCGTCTCAACACCCCATCAGGGTTACAAGCGCTATATAAATGCAAACCTTTTCCCTTTCTACCCTCCCCAACCCTTCTCAATCCAAATAACTGACTAACATATCCACCACTAAAATTACTTTCATGTTTCACCATACTAATTCAACACTAATACTTATGGGTTCCAGAGTAGCGTGCTACTTGCGCTTCAAAACCCCATCAGGGGCAGCAAGCGCTATATAAATACAAACCTCTTTCCCTCTTCTATCCCGCCACCTACCCTTCTCTACCCAAATAACTGAATAACATATCCACTACTCAAATTACTTCATTTTTTACTATACTAATTTTCAACACTAATCCTTAATGGGTTCCGGAGTGGCGTGCTACTCGCCAGAAAAGCGCTTCAACACCCATCAGGGGTAACAAGTGCTATATGAATGCAAACCTTTCTTCCCTTTTTATCCCTCCGCTATCCTTCTCACTCCAAATAACTGACTAATATCCACCACTGAAACTACTTTCATATTTCACCATATTAATTCACCACTAATCCTTTATGGGCTTCCGGAGTAGCGTGCTTCAACACCCCATCAGGGGTAACAAGCGCTATATAAATACAAACCTTTTTTTCCTTCTGCTATCATTCCAAATCCAAATAACTGACCAACCTATCCACCACTTAAAATGTACTTGCATGTTTCACTATACTAATTCAACACTAATCCTCTATGGGTCCCGGAGTAGCGTGCTACTCGCCGAAAAAGCGCTTTGACGCCTCGTCAGTGGTAGTAAGCGCTATATAAATGCAATTACAATACAATACAAATACAATCTACACATGCATCCATCTCTCCATCCGTCCATCTATCCACCCAGGCAAGAATTACAGCAACAACAAAATTAACAACATGCGCAATATAAATGAAAACAGCGGAATACTTAATTAAAAAGGACCCTTACAAGAATATTTCAACATTTGTCTCCTTCCATAAGTTACAAGTCCATTGCTTGAACTTAAAAAAGTTTTTTATTTTGTAGCTGAACGTTTCTATTTTGACTGTTTTAGAGAACTAATACATTTGCATGATTTTATGTCTACCCTTTTCTGGACTTCCACCACTACGTCGTGTGATCTACATCTTTTGATTCCAGCATTTTACAGCCTTTCTCGCAGCTAGAATTTTGCACCTGTTCAAGCAATCTGTACAGATTTACCTATCACCCTTAAAAGGCTTTGAAACTTCATGCCTGCGACTACTGTACTTGGGTGATAAATGTATCATGGGCAAGATTGCATATCAAGAGCTGCTCCAAAAACTGCAAGCAAAAATGAAAATATCAAGGAGTACCAGTTATCCCAGCGGAACACTGTGTATCCTCTTCAGGGAATGTCCAGGATGGCCGGCCATTTAGGACAGGCTACTCGAAATGCCCCCACTTGTCCCATCTGTCACCAAGGTAAACAGTAACCGCTCTAAACTCAGGCAATCTACTCAAGTTCGGACATGCTGAGGCTGGTGTATTAGGTACCTTTGTATATGGAAAAACAATGAAGTAAATAACAACGGGGTTACTCTTCCTCTATTCAAAGTCCTTAGAGTGCCCTCGTAAACTGTTAAGCCTATTCACTGCCCCCCCCCCAAAAATAAAATACGTGCTCTGCCACGCAAAATGAAGGAGTGTGAGTTAGGGTGAAATACCGGAACGGGGTTTAAAAGAAAAAAGCAGAGAGACCATTACAGAAAAAAAAACCAACCATGCCTCTTAGAAACAGCAGTGACAAAAAGCCACCACATTCCTTAACATCCACACACATCGTGGCTTAGTTTGGACACAAATTTCCTTAGAAATTGACTGCTTTATCAATGTGATGGCTGTTTGTGAGTCTTTGAGTCGATGATGGCTCTGTGTGCTCGGCAAGGGGCAGCAGCGGGTAATTAAGTGACCTCCCCAAAGGTTCAAAACTGTCAGATTAATTTAAACGTACCTCCTGGTGTCTGTGTAATGCACATGACAGGCTAGAGATGCAATCTCTGTGAAGTGTAAAGCTGGAAGTACCTTTTGACACGTGCCTCTGAGCGAGTATTGTGCGAGTATGAATGATTCCTGACGTTTGTGCAGAGGATCAAACAAGATGCTCAGCTCACGCGTCCAGTAGCAGAAAAGCGAGGCCGACAGCAGCAGGTGGCCATGCTCCACTCTGAGAACCTTTAATTATCAGACCGGTCTTGCCTCTGTTGACTACAGTTCCCATAATTACGTTGAAAACTACCCCAAAGGGCACCAATTAAGGACAACAGATTACAGTGTGAAATTACGGACAGTCTGTGAAAACATCTGACAGGTGGTCACCTCACTGAAGTGCACTCCTTTTGAAGCCTGAAGTGCAAATGTGATTGGTCTAAATGTCGTCACTTACACTTCAGCAGAGCCAATGGCTGAAAGACCTGCCCTACTGTCCCGTGGTGTATGCTGCAGTGAGTGAAAGAATTATGTGAATGACAGTTAATGAAGCGGGCAGGCCCGTAAGCCCTTCTATGTAAACAGATGTACATTTTTCCCGGGTGATTTCCCTTTATTACATGATGCTGTCAAAAAGCTAAAGGCGTCTGTAGACCAGACCTAAGAATGGCATTTTGTGGTTACAAACTTTATAAGAAGCTTTGTTCAACTGGTGCTACACCAAAGAGGCGCAGCTCCTGCATCCCCCCGCCTCCCACCCGCGCATGGCCCCGCGCGCTCATTACCTCAGGTTCATTACCTCACATACCTACTGCTGTGAAGTGACTGCGCCCCCATACGCGGGTCACATCTCATCTTTCAGTTTGACAGCCTCCGCTGTGCAGTCACCTCTGGCACTCAGAGACCGCAGGCAATCTCCTGGCACACTCGGGGGTCTCGGACTCGTCCTACAGAAATGTGCACTTGTGCATGAGGTCACCACTGGGAGTGATCGAAACGCGAACACGGCCCCCCAGGATCCTGCCGAGTTCCACAAGCGCAGCCCTGTTCATTCCCTTCCTCCCGCCCAGCACTCTCCCCCTCCCAGACCAGCACACACAGCCACCCCCCTCCTTTGTGGCACGTGCTAGATAGCGAGCAAAGCGAGAGAGCGTCTATGAAACATCGTTAAGTAACGCGGAATAGTGCGGTTAGAAATGATACACTGCTGTGTAAACGATGAAAATCAGCTAAACTAGGTAAAAAAAACTTTTGTTTAAAAGACGATAAGATACTTATTACATATATATAAACTTTATTTGATTATTACAACCATCAAAGTAAACATCCATAATAGACATTAAAAAACTAAGTCATATTTAAAATGATTACATTTGTATGTATGTGGCTGAGGAAGCTGGGGCTGCATAGTTAGTGGGATGACCCTACAGGAATAAAAAAAAAACAGCATTTGCAATGCACTAGGTCTCGCATTACTGACAGTTTGAGGTATTGGCATTGCAAATAATAATGCAACGCCAATAGCTCATACTTTCAGTAATGCGAGACCTAGTGCATTGCAAATGCTTGCGTAGTGAGCCAGGAACCAGCATTGTATGTCTCAGTGCAGTACCACAAGCTACTCCTAGAGGTCCCTAGTGAGCCAGGAACCAGCATTGTATGTCTCAGTGCAGTACCACAAGCTACTCCTAGAGGTCCCTAGTGAGCAAGGCACCAGCACTGCATGTCTCGGTGCAGTACCGCAAGCTGCTCCTAGACGTCCCTAGTGAGCAAGGCACCAGCACTGCATGTCTAAGTGCAGTATCACAAACTGCTCCTAGAGGTCCCTAGTGAGAAAGGCACCAGCACTGCGGACCTCTTTTGGTCACATATGGTACTGCACCCTGTAGAAGATATGGTAAATCCACCCTACCCATAATGCATTGCATGCAAGACAGTACTACGAGTACATTCAAATAGCTATGTCCATATATATATAATTAGTAGCTTTGAAATGTGACAAAATAATTATTACATTAATTTCGGACTAGGTTGTACTCTGTGTGGAGCTGATGAAGGGAAATTTATAGACGGTCTCATATAAATGTGAGATGTTCTACTGAGCAAAGTAACCACTGCCAGCCTAGCTTAGAACCAAGTGTGTGTCTTGCCTGAAGCCTTTTAAGAAAATAGTGACTTGAGGTTGTAATTAAAACCTAGGGAGTAACAACACTTATAACAGGGGGTGTCCTCATGGGAGGTTACAAGAAGAGACGAGGCGGTACTAAGGAGGTACTACTAAGCCTATTATTCAATGAAAAGCCACCATTTACAAAGGACAGGGACAGGAGCCAATTAAAAAGATGGGTGGAAAGTGGGAGGAGCTTTATGCACATATCCTGAATACAGCATGTCTCGAAGAGACAGCGCAAGAGCTGCCTAGGCAATACCTAATCAGATATGAATGTACTGAAGGGTATGTATTGAGCATACATCAACGAAGAATATATAAATAGTAGCTCAATAGGTTCCCTAACCAATGGGTTCCTTGAACACAAATTTATACCATCTTTTGAGCAATATCTAGAACTGCCAAGCCAGGTCTTCCCTGGACCGGAAACAAGCACATGGGTCCCTTGCTCACTTTGCCACTGGACTCAAGCTAGCCTGGTTATTGAGAGGTGTTACCCCAAAACCAGTCCCATGATGCTTGTTTCCCGTCCAGGGAAGACCTGACTTGGCAGTTCGGGCTGGACAGTTCCCATGAGGAACAGTGTCAAGACTGATTCGCATATGGCTGGGTCTTAACTGGGGTGGCGAAGTGAGCTAAAGAATGATGATGGATTCAACCCAGATCTGTGACTCGGGGTGAGTGTCTAAAAAGTTTCAGCTCTCTGTCCATCATCTCTTTGTGTTTACCACAAAAAGGTAGTTCACAATGAGTGCGTCCCCTGAGGGTGAACCATGCAAGGGGGGATAGGGGCTCCTTTGGACACTCTAGACATCACCCTGCAAGTGGGTGCAGTCACTCACAGCAACTGCCTACTGGGGGTCTCTGCGGTCCGTCTTTCATTAATGTGCAGCACAAGTTCGCGGCTGCCCCGGGGGCAGCGCATTACATGTAAAAGGCTGCACAATACCTGTTTGTGCCCCGTGCACCTGTTTAAAGGTGCGCCATGGCACTAACAGGAACAGTGCGCCTATTACGCAATACAGGCCCTGGAAAGGGTGATTTCCAGGGAAAGTCTTCTGGAAAATAAGTTTTTTGTCCAAATACACATTTGCATCAACTTTTCCCACAGAGAATTGTACAGCTATGGCCGTATCATGTAACAGGCTCACTGTTCCTGCTTCAGCTTTGGCACACCTTTAACCCCTTGACCGCGATCGGAATTCCGCTCGTGTGCTGGACATTCCGATCGCGGGTGCGGTCGTGACGAGCTCAGCTCGTCATGCGCACAGCGCTACCGCGCAGCATGACGAGCTGAGCTCGTCACGCGCATCGAAGGGGTTAAACAGGCGGACTGGGCCCAAACCGGGATAGTGCATCCTACTACAACAAATGCGCTACTCCCAGGGCAGTCACGAACTCGCACTGGCCAGAGTGCAGCGCGTTAGTGAAATATGCATCTGCCCCTGTTTTTAGGTCTCGCCTAGGCAGCGCGCATGCGTTGCTCTAGGAGGGCCTTTAGCCATCGGTCTTCACTTTTCAAGCACTGCACTCGTGCTTGTGGTGGCATCCACCTTGTGGGAGCGAGCAGCGGCGCGCCACAAGCATGAGTGCAGTGCTTGAAAAGTGAAGCCTGCGCACGCACGCACGCACGCACCACTCCCGGGCTTGTCTCTTATCCTGCATTTTGCTGTACCCTCTCTATCCCGCCTTCACTTCATCTACCCCTCATTTACTCCCCTTTCTCTCTAACCTGCTTGCTCCTTTTTCCCCACTGGCTCTGTTCCTTTCGAGATTTAATCTAATTGCTACTTCTTCCACAACGTTTCCTATATATTTGTTTTCCTCTAAAGGCATCTGCCTTCTTTCTCCATAGCTCCACCTTTCCACTCCTCCCACTTCTATGTCCTGTCTCCCAGCCCTTTGCCTTTCACCGTGACTCTCTTCCGCCTCAGTGATCAGCGACCATACTCTAGGAAGGTGAAACATCGTTTTATAGCTGTGAACCCTGCAGCTATCTGGCTTTTCAGCGTCAGCTGTGGTCGTCGCTATGAACTTCAGCACTTACAATAATGCAGCCATAAAGGCAAAAACAAAACTACCAGTACCAGAATGCAACGTGTTGTGACCTATAACTTCATGAATGGCCTTACATGTGATCTTAGCTTATAATGCTATCAAACGTCCTTTGATTCTCGCAAGTGTGCACGCTATCCACAGAGGTGAGCAGGCATGTTTGACTTGGGGCACTTAGTTAAGTTCAAAGCATTTTACGCAGCTCTTTGTATATGGTGCGTTTTTCCATTTATTCTGAGAAAATCTAAATAGTGGGCAGTCCTAATTGACAATTTGCATACCCACATCTTCCTACTGCTTGATTCGGGGAAGTGCGCGGCTTGTTAAAGTCTTACCGAGAAGCTGTATAGATGTAAAAATCATAAGGAAAACATCATGGTCTCTTTACACTGTTGCTTAATTTATATAACTATATCCTTGAGGGAGTTTGAAAACAATAGGTTGCCACTTTGGTGTGTTGGTTTACGTAAATAAAACAATTTCAAAGTCTTTGCACGAGGAGGGGTTTTACCCCTGTGCTTTGATTACTATATGGCACAGTGACGATGCATCTTGAGGTCTAAAGCAGTTTCCTACCTGGAAAAAGTGTGCCGTGCCGGAGATGTGTGCGCCACAGGCCCGAGGGTATGTGTTGTAGACGTTGTTGTTATTGTAAACATTAGTTGTACTATCCAAGTATTTATGTTCCTGAGATCGTTCGTGTGCCAAATGGGTGCCAGCTTGACTGTCGTGCTTTCAACCCATGGTGAGTGTTACCACTGAGGATGTAGCTTAACGGCTAGAGCGGCCGACTTCGAAGCTGGGGAACCAAGTTCGAGTCTGGCGGGAGGCTTAAACATCCTGTGATTCTTGGCAAATCACCTCATCTCCCCGTGTACGTCTGTAATGCAACTGGTGCTCATGTAAAGCGCTGTGAAACCTTCGGGTTGAGTTCATGCTATATAATACTGCAAAAAAAAAAAAACTCCATGGCACAGAGGTCATCTGGTTCCAGTCCCGGGCAAACTACTTAAAATCAATTCTAAACTGTTGCTCAGTGTATTTAGTTCAACTCCAGTTCATGAAGGATACAACTCCCAGAGTGTATTTAGTTGTTAAATGAACGCGCAGGGCTGGAGTATGAGGTCCTCTAAATAATACTTTTTAACTTTTGGTTAGATGGTTTTAAGTTAAATATGACTTCTATTGGTCAAAAGCACAGTTTTCAAGTTGGCCCAGGTGGGGTGTAACTCGTTTGCTCAGTCATGGGATTTTCCTTGTGCTTTTGCTATTAGCGGTCCTAAATTCATAATTGTGGCACTCCAAGCTGCAAGTAATAGAGTGATAAGAAAAACCTGAGCCCTGTAGATTACTTAGCTGACCTGACTGGTTGGGCAGTGGTCGGTGATAAATGAGTTTATGGCCGGAGTTCAAAAGGGTAGCACTAATGCACACATGATGATCTTATAAGAGGCCAACGGTTGAATGGGCATGGGCACTCACTTCGCCTCTACCGAGCCAGAGAGGCCCTTTGCACATAATCATTTTTTTACAATAGCAACAAGGCCTCCAGCTTCCCCTTGTTAGGTGTGAGTTACTCATACATTTATGGGTATTTTTAACGTTGGGTTTCTGTAATTGTCATAAGACGAAAGCAAAACTACAAATCCCAGAATGCTGTGTGGAGTAGGTAAATCAAAGGCTCAGAGAGCATCTAACGGGTCACTAGATAAACAGAGAGGTCATCTCACCAACGCCGTTCTTTTTTAGAAATGTTATAATAGTTTGTTTGGGGTCTGCATAAGTTAAAACCTTGTGTGTGCCGTTACAGGCATTCCAGAATGTACTTTTGTTTCATGAGGTCTGCTTTGCTTTGTGACCAGTTGTGACATCATAACATAGATGGCCCGTTGAAACACTTTTTGATATATTTACATTGGAAATATGTGGACCCTTTACAGTTGAACATATGGGCAGTGCTCGGAGTGCTACACCCGAGTCGCCCACATTCACCCTTCGACAAGTCATCATCAATCAGCCCATGACTTCTAGGGTGATCCTGTGTTAACTGTAATGGGTCGAAGCATCTGCAAAGGCTTCATGCATCACTTTAGAAGACCATTATCAGCTCATTAATATTCATAATTGGCATGCTTTATTTCAATGGACACGGAGTCTTCGCCGTGTGTTATTTTATTTTAAAGTTTTCGAAAGCGCCAAGCAAGTCTATGAGCATCTTAGCACTAGGCACTAAAATAAGCACATCAAGGGTAACCACGGCCTAAACAAAGAGTCGAATGATCGAATTTCTATTATTCCAAATGTATTTCCATTATTGTCAGGTGAAACGAGTTACGGTCGCCAAGGCCATATTGGAGAGGAAGAGGATTTCTTTTTTATGGTCTCTATAGTGGAATACCAAAACATACATAAAAAATGTAGGTCTTAAATCTTTGGTGCGGGGATTGTATTCTTTGTAATAGATACGCCACACACATTCTGGTATGAGAATTTTTAGGTCTCGCCTGAGCCAGCGCATGCGCTGCACTGGCGGACTTTTAGTGAGTGGGCATTCAAAAATCTGACCACACGCTTTCTGTGTGGCCTCGAGCGTGCGGTTACGCGCACAGTTACGAGCAGAGGTGCCATCTGGCTTACCTCTCTCGTCATGCGCTCAGCGCATCGCTCGTGGGCACACAGAAAGCTGTGGACGCTGCAGCTGCTTTCACTTTTGCCGCGGCGCGCCCACTCGCTCCGCCCTCTCCGTCTCCTTTTTGAAGACCGCTTGTTTACTGAGCATCAAATCTCATGTGAACGATGCTGTCTCAAAACGCTTTAGTGGCAATTTTATTTATTTAGGGCAATGTGAGATGGTGCCATTTAAACATGAATGCTGTTTATTTTTTTACCGAGCAACAAACCTCACGTGAACGGTGCGGTCTCAAAAGGCATCGTCGCTAATCCTGTTTTTTGGACAATGTGAGGCACTTTAAAGTTAATGCTCTGTTCCACGGAATTGTTAGTATATTATAATTAATTTAGCGTAAAAGCGCTGTTGTTTTTGTTGCTTGTAAACGTGTACTTTTGGATCCTTAATTAAAGTACTTTTGGATCCTTAATTAAATATTTTTAAGCACAGTAAAAATACATGCAGTTTTTTTTCTTCTTTCGGTTAACTACTGATTATCTCTCCCCAACTCCACGCCCACCTGCACACAAACCATATATAATCACCACTCGCTTTTTTAAACAAACTCTTCTACCCCTCTTCCCCTTTTCCCCCTCTACTACCCCTCTACCCCTCTTCTACCACTCTTCTACCCCTCTACCCTTCTACTACCCCTCTACTCCTCGTCTACCCCTCTACTACCCTTTTCTACCCTTCTACCCCTCTACTACCCCTCTACCACCCCTCTTCTACCCCTTTTCTATCCTTCTACCCCTCTACCCCTCTTCTACCCCTCTTCTACCCCTCTACTACCCCTCAACCCCTCTTCTACCCCCTCCACCCCTCTTCTACCCCTCTACCCCTCTTCGACCCCTCTACTACCCCTCTTCTACCCCTCTACCCCTCTTCTAACCGTCTACCCCTCTACAACCCCTCTACCCCTCTTCTACCCCTCTACCCCTCTTCTACCCCTCTTCTACCCCTCTACTACCCCTCTACCCCTCTACCACCCCTCTTCTACCCCTCTTCTACCCCTCCACCCCTCTACCCCTCTTCTACCCCTCTTCTAACCCTCTACCCCTCTTCTACCCCTCTACTACCCCTCTTCTACCCCTCTACTACCCCTCTTCTACCCCTCTACCCCTCTACTACCCCTCAACCCCTCTTCTACCCCTCTACCCCTCTTCTACCACTCTATCCCTCTTCTACCCCTCTACCCCTCTTCTACCCCTCTACCCCTCTACTACCCCTCTACCCCTCTTCTACCCCTCTACCCCTCTACTACCCCTCTCCCCTCTAGTACCCCTCAACCCCTCTACCCCTCCACCCCTCTACCCCTCTTCTAACACTCTACCCCTCTTCTACCCCTCTACTACCCCTTCTACCCCTCTACTACCCCTCTTCTACCCCTCAACCCCTCTTCTACCCTTCTACCCCTCTACCACCCCTCTACCACACCTCTACTCTTCTACCCCTCTACTACCCCTCTTCTACCCCCTACCCCTCGTCTAACCCTCTACCACCCCTCTACCTCTCTTCTACCCCTCTTCTACCCCTCTACCACTCTTCTACACCTCTACCCCTCTTCTACCCCTCTACCCCTCTTCTACCCCTCTACCCCTCTTCTACCCCTCTTCTACCCCTCTACCCCTCTTCCCCTCTTCTACCCCTCTACTTCCCCTCTACTACCCCTCTACCCCTCTTCTACCCCTCTACCCCTCTTCAACCCCACTACCCCTCTTCTACCCCTCTACCCCTCTTCTACCCCTCTTCTACCCATCTACTCCTCTTCTACCCCTCTACCCCGCTTCTACCCCTCTTCTACCCCTCTACCCCTCTTCTACCCCATTTCTACCCTTCTACCCCTCTTCTACCCCTCTTCTACCCCTCTACCACTCTTCTACCCCTCTTCTACCCCTCTTCTACCCCTCTACCCCTCTTCTACCCCTCTTCTACCCCTCTTCTACCCCTCTTCTACCCCTCTACCCCTTTACCCCTCTTCTACCCCTCTTCCCCTCTTCTACCCCTCTACTTCCCCTCTACCCCTCTACCACCCCTCTACTACCCCTCTACCCCTCTACCACTCTTCTACACCTCTACCCCTCTACTACCCCTCTACCCCACTACTACCCCTCTACCCCTCTACTACCCCTCTTCTACCCCTCTTCTACCACTCTACCCCTCCTCTACCCTTCTACCCCTCTTCTACCCCTCTACTCCTCTTCTACCCCTCTACCCCTCTTCTACCCCTCTACCCCTCTTCTACCCCTCTACCCCTCTTCTAACCCTCTTCTACCCTGCAGTGGACTAAGTGGCAGCCAGAGGCTGATAGCACTGCTTGTCCTTTAACAAAAAAAAAAGCTTTGGCATAGCCAATAGGTCTCGCCTTTGGGACCTTATAAGTGTTTAGTTATGCAGCACAATATCCTTGGTACAACAACATCAACTGTTGCATGGCTAAGCACTTATAAGGTCCCAAAAGCGAGCCCTATTGGCTATGCCAATGCTTGTTTCACTTGCTTCCAGTGTAAAATAAAAATAAATGTAAAACTTTCACCTTGGTGCATAAGTCAAATCTTGGTTCAGCACCGAGTAATTAAGCCAATAAGTCTTGCTTTGGCCGCTAGCCTTTTGACTTTATTAATCCTTGTTTTGTCAGGATTTTTGCAAAAGCTTATTTTTGGGAAAGGTGCTGGGGCATCGTCAATCCCAAAAAGAAAACAAGTTGGCTTAAAATGTTTTTTGGTCTCAAAAAGCACAGAATGCTACAGTAATTCCTGGCACAGAAAATAACTACTTGTGTGTACATGAACTCTTGTGAAAGGAGATAATGCTGTCTCTCACCGAGACGTTAGCTAGTGGATGACACATTGCCCTGTGCTGTAGTGGACGAAGGAGAAATGTGAATAACACAATAATAGACCAAAGGCTAAGGAGGCCTGGCTGAAGGCTCCTGTCAGTATATTTTAAATATAATTTTAGTAAAGTTAAAACTTCTTGACCAATACCAGACCTAACAAGCATTGGCATAGCCAATAGGTCTCGCCTTTGGGACCTTTTAAGTGTTTAGTTATCCAGCACAATATCCTTGGTGCAACAACATCAACTGTTGCATGGCTAAACACTTATAAGGTCCCAAAGGCGAGACCTATTGGCTATGCCAATGCTTGTTCTCTGTGCCGCCTGCACTTTAAAGAGGCCCTAGAGATCCCCCTGTAAGCGGGTGCAGTGAGTGATTGCACCCGCCTGCAGGGGGCTTTCTGGGGTGTCCATGGGACCCCCTTTCCACCCTTGCAGGGGTCGTACTGACTGGGTGCTACCGTTCTGTGGTGCACTGTCAGTGCACCTCCTGACGGCCTCTTTGCCTCTGCACGTCGATAATAGGTGCAGAGGAAAAATGTCTCCTTGATGAGCATCATGCCACGGCCGATTCTAATGAAGGAACGCCCACGGACAATAGCACCAGCTCTGTATGTGCACCAGTGCTATCTGTAATACAAAGGAGGGTGTATAAGCGACTGCACCTTTATGAACGCTAACAGCCCTTGACTGATCTGTAATACTACAGTGGCCCAGAAAACACACTCACATGCCTACTGCACCCCTGGGACACTGTTAGTAAAACCAGAGCTCCTCCAAGGGACATTCTTATGCCAGGCACTATAAAAGCATGCATCTCAGCTCATGCATGCCACCTGCCACCCTAGCCACAGTCCATCCAGGGTGTCTCTCTCTTCTGGCCCGTGTTCAATGAACGCTAAAAGCTCCGGACTAAGCATATGGCACACAAGTCTTTACACTGCCAAATCTGAGGTCTTGCAATTCTACAAACCAGTTTGTAGGCTATGGTCTGCCTTTTCCAACTCGCTCCCATCCACACAGCCACATACAAACGCTTTGGAAAGATCACTACATGCCCATGGTTCTGCCCTCTGGACCTTTCTCGTGTAGGAGCGGAGAATGTAAGCAGACTTCCCCAGATTCTGCATAGCTGGACTGGGTTCTGCACCCCTGCTGCACGGAGGACTAGCCTTCCAGGCTGTGTTAATGACACCTGATCAGCAAACAGCACCACCAACTAAACTACCCCAGGCCGGTCATATGCCCAAGACCGGCCCTCACAGCTGGCACAAAAAACAGACGTCTGCATGGACCAGGGCAAACATCTTCTCCCTGTTTATAAAGGCACCAGTCACCTAAAGCACCGATGTACAAAAACCGGGCTGCAGGAACCTCAGACAACAGACTCCCAGACTTTTCCTGACACATTCTCCACATTTACCTTAGAAATGTGAAGTAGGTGAGGCATGGCGTGTGTGCTTTACATTAGCAGTATTGTAAAGTGTGCATCTGTCACTACGGGCTCTGGAAATGGATTTTGCCTTAGTATATCTGTATGTTGGTGTGTAGCTGTGTTTGTCTGTGTTAAGCATGTTACAAATCGCTTGTTTACCTCCATTCATGTGCATATGCATATGTTCGCCTACAGCGTAGGTCTGCACTGCATATGCATCAGTCTGTCATTGTGTGTCCATGTGTATGTCTTAGGGTGACCAACTGGCATTGGTGCAAATTCAGGACGGTAAGTGTAAAAATTCAGGACAAAGGGTCAAAATTCAGGACAAAAATTCAGGACAGAAGGTCAAAACTTCGGGACAAAAGCTAAGTTTTACAGACACATCAGAGGAAGTTGCGCGATAGTATAAAAGTAAGTAAATAGACAACCACTTAAGTACAAGTCAAAATAAGTTTATATTAGGTTGAGGCAATCCTGCACTTCACGTTTTTTTGGTATGCGCGTGGCTTTGAGCAATTGTGCAGGTCTTTTTGTGGTATTTCATATGATAATAATCTTTTTATATGGTTACTGCACTGGGTTGTCCAGTCTGATCTTTTGTTTACAACTCACGGTCCTGAGCAAGCATGTTTGTTGAGAGAAGTAAGGAAAAACTGCTCGGATAGACTATTACAGAGTTTATTTTTGACGCCTTGCCTACTGCTACAAACACAATATACATCTCAAGCACAGCTCATGGCACTATGAGGCTTTCCCTAAAACCTTACACCTAAAACAAAACATGCAAACATTTACAATTACTAGTGTAACATTCAAGTAGCAGCTGGATGTCACTCAAAATGTCATATGCATGATGTATAGATCCCGCACATAAGCACACAGCAAATACAGTATAGTAACACATAGGCAAAGGAGTAGCCAGAAAATGTAAATACCTCCCACTTGGAACTAAAGCTCTTATGGCACCAAGAAAGCAAAGTAAGTCATCACAACCCTCCCCAGAAGAGCTGTCTTGTCCAAGGATCTAGCCATTCATCCTTCCATCAAACCCCTGATATCCACAATTTCAAAGTTACATTCTGTCATCTATTCTTTTATCCATCATTCAGTCTTTCACCATTCATTCTTTCCTTCCATCTGTATCCCCATCCATATCCAAACCTTTTCAACCATTTGCAAACCTATCCATCATTTATCCTTCCATCCACCCTTTCACTCATCCATCCATCATCCATCCACCCTTTCACCCAATCCATCCTTTCACTCATCCATCCACTCTCCCACCCATCCATCCATTCACTTATCCATCCAACTATTTACCCTTTCACCCAGCCATCCTTTCACTCATCCATCCACCCTTCCACCCATCCATTCACTGATCCATCTAACTATTTACCCTTTCACCCATCCAGCCATCCTTTCACTTACTCATCCATCCACCCAGTCACTCATCCGTCCACCCATTCAAACTTTCACTCATCCATCCATCCTTTCTTCCAGCTCTCCACCCTCCCTTTCTCATGTATGCATTCTTTCACTAATCCATCTTTACATTCTTCTTTTCACTCATCCATGCACCCATTCGCCCATCCATTCTGCCAATCATTCATCCATGCTTTCACTCATCCATCCATCCTCCGTTTCTCTCTACATTACCCTCCGCAGAGTACCCTGGCCTGAGTGCTCCTAACGGACTCTGGAGGAGAGGGGGGGGGGGGTGCTTTCGTGTACTTTGTAGGGGAGGCCCCCTCAAGTTTTGCTACGTGACTGTTCTGATGAAGGCCTTTTCATCATTCATGCAAGGAACGAAACATTGACACTACTTGGCGAGAGTTTATGTTGAAACTACTGCAAGAATAGAAATGCTATAGAAATAAATGAATTTTTAGAATTCTGAGTTTAATGTTGTCGACACAATCTTTTGATGCATTCAGTAAGATGGGCAAATGTTCGTTTTTGTTTGAACAATATAAACAATCGATTTGATCAACTGCTTACAAGTAAACCTTTTGACAAAAGATCAAACTTGGGAATTAACTTTTGTATGGTTTATGTATGGTTTGTGCACTCATAATACCTAGGTGATATGAGACTGCTGTATTTTTTAACTAGACTGGCAATAACGAGGCATCATACTGCTCACATTGTCTGGAGCAAATCCATGTGGGCCTGTATGCTTAGTTGGAAGAATGTGTACTTTGATATGTGCTATGTGAGAAGCCCTGCGTGTGATCTGTGAGGTCCTGACATATGGTCTGGTCCTGTTGTGGCAAACTGGTTGCTGCCAATATGAATGGCGATGTTATAGAGGTTGGTGGGATGGGAGGGAAAGTACCCCATGGAGTATTTATTCTATGTATCTGATCACTGCATCAAAACTTGGAAGGTGTGGAGCTTCATGAAAGAGTACATATCTTGGAAGTGACATATCTTCACGGAAATTGCTTTGGGTGTATGTGAGGCCCATTGTGAAATAGGTTTCTTTATATGATGAACTGATCAGTGCTGTCTTTAGAGACGTAAGGATTGTGCAACTCTCTAAAGCCTTAAGAGCCAGCCGTTGATGGTATTCAAGAAGGCAATGTCCTTTAGTACATTCCTAATGTGAAAGGGTAGGGAGTTCAAACGTGTGAAGGCTTGAACTGAGAATGAACGACGTTCTAGTTATGATTAGTTGAAGCAAGATACATTGATTAGTATCAAAGTGTTGGAGAGAAGGCTGCATCGAGGTCGGTGACTGTGTCACTTTTACTGGAACCTTGTTCTGATTCATTCGAGCTCTTAGTACGTCATGCACAGTGCCTTAAAGGTGATCTAATGTAAAACTGAAAGCTGGTGAACCATCAGGATGACTGGGGTCCTGTGATAGACAGGGTTAAAGATGCAGGAGAAGTTTTCTTTGGTGAGCTGTGGACCTGTTGCAATTTGTTTATGAGGAATTACAATGCGCCTCAGTAAAGTCTGTTCATATAGTTTAGGTGCGAGTAAGAGGGTAGCTCTGGCTTAAACTCTAAGGGGGATGATTACGCACAGGAAAATAAAGCTCTTATGAGTTACTCTTTAATATATCAGGCATTAGCCTTGTTTGTCTGGTATGTACTGTGCTGTTTGCTCAGAGGACTTTATGGTGTTTACACTGAGCTCTAGGTCCTCACTCTGGTGCTTATCATGAGCTTAGTGCTGATGAATTTCTCTGGTGTTTACAATGAGTTACATTAGAAGTGGATTCTGAGGTGTTTAAGTGAAGGTTAGTTCAGGGGATTTTTAAGGGAGGAAAATTTAATGACAATAAGCAGCGCCTGTCCTTCCCAGTTTCCTTTCCAGAGACAGCACAGCTCTTGTGTAAAGTGATGCCTCTCGCAGCAGGCAGCACTAGGACTGTCTCCAATCTGGAGCATCCAATACACAGGCAGAATGTGGTGTGAGATCCCTCAGCTGGCTGTCATCAGCCTTTCTGTAGCAGTAATCAGCAACACAAATGAAAAGGCCCTCTTTGAATTCCTAATGGGAGCCCAGTTGCACTCTTCCTCACTTCAGTGTCTGGGTATCCAACCTCAAGCCACAGGAATAGAGGTAATACAATTCCACTGTCTGGAGAGGCTGTCCTCACCCCCATCCTGTGCCATGCTAATTCAAGGGCATCCACAATGGACCCCACTTTTATTTTCTAATAATGTGACCCAAACTTTTAATGGTGAACATTATAAAACGTCCACTGTAGCATTTGCAGAACCTGCTGTTTGATGATGCATTATTACCCCTCTATATAATATCAGTTGATATGATCATGAGGTTTCTGCGTCCCTTGAGTGCCGCCTAAATCTCTCAATATTTCACTATGGATACAGCCAGCCATTACTTTACACTCCCAGCCCCTCAGCAGATCAGTAGTCCTTGCTGACGTGGTGGTTCTAGCAGTAGCCTATCAGTGGGCAGGCTGCTTGCCTGGTTATATGTAATGTAGCACTATCCCACATTCAAATAAACTGTTGTTTCTTTCTGAAGCTTTGCATCCTAGGATTGCATGCTATATCAACATTTCTTAACAATGTTCCTAAACACCCAGCATGAAAAACTGACCTTGACTTCAACTACTGATTTTCATCTCACTTCTCTTTCAAATGGCTCTGCTCCTTCCCTTCTGTCCTCTGCATGTCACCACTCTCCAAGTACATCCTACTCTACGACAAGTGCAGGTTGGCCTTAATCTCTGTCATTGTATTAATGCAAATTACCTGCACCTCATTTCAAGATCACAACCTTTCCTTCTTTGAAAGTCATACCCCTGCAAGCTAGCTTTACTTTATCTCCCATAGATCATCTATTAATCCCACCAAACATTGGCATGAACTCACCCCCCGCCACCTAATTCTCACAATTTTACTATTATTAACTACTACTACACAGTTCAAAGTTTACCAAATGTTTTCCCTGGAGTCAGTCTGGGGTTTAGCCCTGGCAGGCATCTTTGGGAATTACCTTGAATTTAATTAGGGTGTTTATTTGTTTTTCACAAATTAAAATCTGAGGGGTGATGTGTGTTCATCACAAGTTTAATTTTGATGGTTCCCTTTGGCGTTTCCATGCTTTTTTCTCATGGGTCTTCTTTAGTGTTTTTCAAGGTTACAGTCAGAGGGAATTCTCTGGTGTACGCGCTGTGCTTGGTAGTTAAGTATTTCTCTGCGATTTGGGATTTTTGAGGATTCCCCTTCTATTTACAGTGAGGTATGTGCCAGAGATGCAAAGCACATTAAAACATTACTTCATTAACGTTTGATAAGAAAGTGTATATCATATAATTTTTTCAAAAGTCCAGAAATCTCCAGGGTAAAAAAGCAAATTTTACTTTTTTTTATTACCTATAGTTCTTTATTCATTTGGAATTAAGGATTATATGGTACCCAAGCTCAGCTGAGTACTCAACAAAAGGCATAAGCATTTCTGCTTATGATCTGCATCACAATCATGATTCTGGGGAGTTTGGCCTACCAGCTGCTACTTAACAGGACTGGTCAACCAACTTCTAGGAAATAGGGGAAATTCCAGATGACGGGCAAATGGGCATTTGGTTATCTGTGCCACAACATTTCAGGCTCAGTACAGCCAAGTATTTCAGGGACGTTGGAGCAGATCAGGTTCAGCGCAGGTATCCCTTAAAATGTGGCAGCCGAACTGATCGGACAAGTCTGGATTTAGGAAAGGTGAGAAAACATCTACACAGCTGAGGAAGGGATCACCACATTAGTGTTGGATGCATTAAAGAGTGGGATATTAAACATAGCCCTGGAAAAAAAACTAGGTCACATTAAAATAAAATCTGAGATTGTGGTTAGGGGATCATCACCCATCCCTGGCTGGTTTGTGCTTTAAACTATTCTGTTTGACTCATTCCACAGGCCGATTTCCCGAAACGGAACACAAATGACTTCTCTGCAAACTGCGCTAAATAATAACTGTATGAGAGTGAGGGGGGCCACCGGATGCAGATAGTCTACTTTGATGCCTTTGATTCAGGGGCGGCTCCTCCGTTAAGGCGGAGGAGCATCGGCCCACTAAAAATTGCCCCCAGGGATGGAAAAATAAAATGGTAATAAAGTTCATTTATTACCATTTTATTTTTCAAAACTCCGTCCCGAGTCGGGCGTCAGGACGGGTGGCAGTTTTTTGTTTTTCTGCTGCTGTCAGTCAGGCAGCCGCAGAAAGCAGTGATGGGCAGGGCACTTTAAGTTTAAAATGCGCATGTCTTTTTGGCGGTCCGTCTTGCGCTGGCCAGCCAGACATGCCCTTTTTAAACCTCTCTAACCCAGCTGTCTTAGACATCTGGGTTAGAGACAGCATTGGGCTCCAGTGTCCTCGGGAGCGCCAAAGGAGGCCGCTCCCTCCAATCCTGGCGCTTCTTTCATGCTGCATGAGAGCAGTGCCAAGATTGGTTACTGTAGTTTCCTGGGTCCTGCTGGAACCTGCCTGCCTGGAGAAGACCGAAGCAAAGAGGCCATCACGCCAGGAACGTAAGTGTAATTTTAGTTTTTTTAACTTTTATTTTTGTCCCCCATCCCACCATCCTACTTACAGGCCAGTCGCCACTGCATATATTGCCGAGAAATATGTAATTGGTTGGTGGATTGGTACATTCCTATCGTTGGGTACCGTCCCATATCCCACGTATTGAACTGTGATTCTCAAACGCTTTGGAATATCTCTAAACATATAATACTATTAGACAACATTTTAGCATTTTTACAAACACATTAACTATATTAATAAATTAATAGGCACTGTTCATTGAAATGATATGCATGTGATGTCTTTTTATTCCTGGTGGTTTTCTTCAATACCACGTGTTGTGAAACAGCCAGCACATGTTTCACCCCTCAATGGTGCACAGGCCTGGGGCTTTCTCAAGGCTGTAAGTATAAACAATGAATATTAAAATCAATGGCCATATTCTGTTTAAGACATCGCTTAAATATTGGTTACTTACAATATTGTGATACCATACTGTGTTTCATACTCAATGTGGCACAGCAAACATGGTCAAGTGAAAGGGAATGCTCTTAGCCAACAAATAGTATTTATCTGATGTCATTACCTTGAATGTAATTACATATAATGCATGGGGTTGTGATACGAAAGACATTAATGTGATTAAAATGCTTGTACACTATATTTAAGATTTAAGTACAACAATAGTAAGGTGAGAGAGTAATAGTATGGATATAACCAAGCTCTACGATTTCTTCCTAAAATTTCTCTATTACCTTGGTTACAATCTCACCTTTCTTTTGTTGTTACCTCACCTCTGCTAGCGTCCAAGATTTTTTGTGCTTTTCCAACTCTTCTTCTGCTAAGTGAATTAGTTATCTGATCATATTATTTGAAGCCTCCTTCAAATTATTTTCTCCACCTTTTAATTTTCTTAGTATCTGTGATCTTTATCATCTGTAAGGATCCATATTCTTCTCAATATCCTGTCAGCCATAGGTGTTTCTATAGGAGGTGGCATCACGTTAAGGACCATCCAGCTTCGGTAAATCCATTCTGTTAGTCTCCCACCTTGCTATCTTTCTACTTAAATACAGGGTAAAGAGGTTTTTTTTTATATACAATTAACATTATTAATGTCCTTTGTATCACAAGTCGGTGCATAATTTGCAATTACTTCCAAAGTCAATGATATAAGATGAATAGAGTTTGTTGACTAAGAACCATCTACTTTCACATGACCACATTTACACCCATGAACGCAGATTGTACCACCTTTGCTGTGCTTCACCGAAACACAGTGTGATATCACAATATTGTAAATAACCAATATTTAAGTGGTGTCCTAAACACAATATGTCCATTCATTTTAATATTCTTTGTATATACCTACATCAATGAGAAAGCCCCAGTCCTGCGCACCACTAAGGTGCAAAACACGTATTGGGTGTTTCACTATATATGGACGTTAACATGAGGAACAAAAACATCGTCTCACTGATATCAACAGCAGTGCTTATTAATTTCAAAACTTTGATCATATGTCTCAATACAGCCTACGTGCTCCTGCGCAATTCCCTCACTGAAGTCGGAGAATAAAGAAAGTCCAGAAGCAGAGGAAGATTTTGCCGGCCTGTAAGAAAACCGTGGGCCACTTACAATTGGGAATTCCTCCGACTTCCACATGTGGAACATCCGTCCTGTGAAGGAGGCTGCTGAAAGTCCTGACCAAAGACGAAGCTGCTGCCTGCTGCAGAGAAATCAAAGACTACTTGGAATTTTGTTGTGAACCTGCAGCTGGATTGTGGGAAGTCTTATGCAACTGGGAACCAAGAACTGGGGTCTTACGTACAGGTCTTGAAAGCCTGAAGGTTTTATGTACGCAGTGTAACATGAACACTGTCTGCCAAGCGAGAAGAGGTTGGAAGTTGTTAGAAGGGTCTTTGAATGTGCATATTTTCTAAGCACATTAGACATCTGAGGAAGCCGTTGGGGGTATTGCTTGATTTCAGCTGCATCAACTATTTCTCTGCTGCCCCTCTGCGGTGATTTTGAGAATGAAACTATTTGATTTTGCTGCCTGTAACAGTCATTAGCACTAATGAATTGCAATTCATTTTTGCGCTAAACTTTGACTCCTACATCCTATTTTCTGCATTTTGTAGCATTTCACTGATTAAATCTTTTTTGCTTTAACTAACTTGGTTCGGCCATTTTAAGTTCTTTATTTCTATCTGTTATTGCACATACCTCCCATGTATATATTACGAGGCCTTGATGCTTTTGTCAATTTATCATCGGTCAGCCAGGGATTCCTCACAAAATCCTATTTATTTGAGTCGATGAGGCAGTGTAAGCCTGTGTGAGCTAAGTGACAATTCACATCAAGACTGGCATCTCCATCACAGATTAATCAATTTATTTTCTACATACCTTATGATTCCGAGGGACTTCAAATATTTATCATGAGATTACTATTGAGAGGCAACTGGTGTTTTAAAAATGTTTCTCTGAGTACTTCTCTGGTATTTATAATGACTTTAAGTCTCAGGGTTTTCTCTGGTATTGGCAGTGAATTTAGTTTGGCAAGGCGTTGAGCCCAGCAGCTATGCCCATTGGTTTCATTTAATTTTCTTTATTTTTTAATATAATTTCTTATAAAAGTATAAATGATTAGACTACATGGACCCCAGGGTGCTTTACAAAAAAAGTAATCGGAACAATAAAAAACCTTGAACTAGACAAAATAATAATGTGGGAACAAATATAAGCAAAAACTGAGCACCAAAAAAACCAGAGATGATTACTGTTTTCGAACCCTTGAGAAATGGAGACTGAGAATTTTCCAAGCATGGGTATAAGGAAGCAAACCCCAAACCTGTATTAGTTTACTGGTTTCTTTTTCAAAGGTAAATGTATTCCATCTACAAAGGTCTGATTTCTAGTTAATCTGACTAGCTGATAAAGAAGGCTCCGGTGGCATTTTAAGAGACTGATACCTCGTTAGCAAAGCATACAACCTTGAAATAGTCTAGACTCAAGGATGCGCCTCAAAAAGGCATCAAGAATGGGGCTGATATGGCCGTGCCTTCTGGCCTCAGGCGCAGACCTAGATTCTGCCTAGAGGACCGCAGTGAAGGCACAAAGTGACACCTTTGACAGGCTAATGATGAGCAGTCTATTTCCTGAGACATATCCCAGCTACTGATGCTCATAAAAAGTGCCAAGATCTGGACCAACTGATGACTGTAATAGTTCTTTGCAGCTATTATGAACGTCAGTAGCTGGGATAAGACGGCAGGGTTTTTATGGACAGAAATAGTTGAAACTTTGTCGACTTGACCGTGTCCTAATACATTTCAAAGTCAGACCGGAGACTAAAATGAGGTCTTGTCAAGGGCTAGAATTCAAGTCAGTAAATACCCCCTTCTTAGCGTTTTTTTTGTTAAAATATCTTTATTGTTTATTTAAAAGAGAAAACACATTTGTAATACAATAGCAATACCACATATCAGAATCAAATACATATTAAGTTAATATTAATAAGTAGCGTAAAAAGATTTCAGAACAAGAATTAATGGACTGGGATAAAAAGAATTGTAAACATATTGTTAATTGAACAAGTGAGCAGATACATATATGACACGTAGTATATGTTATAAAAGCATCAAGTAATAATACAAATCCCAGGTATATGGATCAGACAAAACAACAACCTATATCATGAGAAAGACATATACCAGTTGTATTGCTTGAAAATAAGATTGAACAGCCAAAGAAAGCATGGGGGAAGAAGAAGAAAAAGAAAAGAGAATACTGGAGAAAAGAAAGAAAAAAGAAAAGAGAGGGATCAAGAGAAGGGAGGGGACATCTGCTCCAATGAAGGAAATAAATTAAGAAATGGAATCAAAAGGATACTGAGCTACCAAGCCCTGGGAGGACAAGTTCATATAGTTGTCCAGAGACTGCCAAACATTACTAGAAATGGAAGGCGAGTAATGTTTCTCCTCAACAAAAGTATGAGCTCCACGAAGGTATGAGACCCACGCCCACCAGGTATGATAAGATAAAAGATGGAAAGATTTCCATTCTGTTAGTATAATCATAACAGCAATGGATAAAAGTAAATCTAATAGCTCCAGATCCGTATTGTCAAGGGGTAAAGGAATAGCTATAGCCCAAGGGCCCAATAGAATCATAGGTAAAGAAAGCTCTATAGATATATTAAAGATTGATGATCAATGTTTCTGTATCAGACCCCTGAAGGATTGCAATAACGTACATTCAAAAAACATATGTTGATGAGGGCCTGGTTCTAGTTTACAATTCCAACAAAGATCGCTATCCCGTAATTTCAGCTTGTGTAAACGAGCAGGGGTCCAATGAAGGAGATTTAATGTAAAGAATTTAGATTGAATAAGAGAAGGAGCAATCTTATTACGTAAGGATAATTTCCAAATCAATTGCCAGGTCTCTTGTGAAATATGTTTAAAAATGTAATCTTCAAAGTGATGAGACCATTTATCATATGTAATTGTAGACTGTGAAGGGAGTGTAGCGGATAAAAATTTATAGATTTTTGATGCTGTATGGCCTGAGCGTAACCACAAAGAAAGTAGTGAAACAGTAACCGAATCTGTAGAGAGGGATATTTTAGAAAGTATCACCTTTATTTTAAAAAAAGAGTAAAAGTCCATATTGCCAAGATTATACTTCCTAGCTAAGAAAGAGAAGGGAAGAGGGTCATGATTAGAGTCATAAAGATCTTTCACCAATCTAATACCACTGGCAGCCCACGAAGAGGCTGTACCAGGATCGATGTCAGTAACAATTTTCGGATTGTACCATAAAGAGGACCATCTGGATTTATGAATAGGTTTGGATACTTTTTTATCAATATATTTTAGTGCATTAATCGTGTCTAATATAATACGATGAGAGTGATCAAGGACGAGCTTAGAAGCAGTGAGAAAGGAAGGAGTGGAAAGAGGAGTACACAACTCACGTTCAATATAAATCCAAGTGGGTATATGTTGAGAATCCGGTAAGAACCAAAGAGCACCTTGAGACGCTAAGAAGGCGATTTGATACAAGTTCCAATCCGGAAGATTACAGCCACCCAGGACAGAGGGCTTTCTAAGGTATTTATAAGCAATTCTAGCTCTCTTATCATTCCATAGAAATTTTGAAGTGAGTGAATCAATCTCATGGAAGAAGGAAGAAGAAAGCTTTATAGGTAACATGGAGGATAAAAAATTAATAATCGGGGTAATCATCATTTTAAGAGTTTGTAATCTTCCCCACCAAGAAATATATTTAGGAGACCAGGAAGATAAAAGATCTTTAACTTTAGCTATGATATGGGATTCGTTATAAGTAATAGTATCTGAAAGGTCCTTACAAAACCAAATCCCTAAGTATGTAATACAAGTCGATTGCCATTTAAAACCTGAGTCACCCATGTGAGAAGGAAAACACAATGAATTAAGGGGGAACATTTCCGTTTTTTCTTTATTAAGAGTGTACCCAGAAACAAGCGAAAAATCTCTAATGATGTTAGAAATAACAGGAATCACAGTTGCAATATACTCCGAAAAAATAAGGACGTCATCAGCGTAGGCGGCTGTTTTAAGCATATGCGATCCAAATTGAAAACCTTAAATACTCTGGTTCAAATTGAGTAGACGAAGGAGTGGGTCTATAGACAAGAGAAAAAGAAGCGGTGAGAGAGGGCACCCTTGTCTAGTGCCCTGACAAAGATTAAAAAAGGAAGACGTAGCACCATTGATTCTGATTTTAGCTTTAGGTTGCACATAGAGAGACATTACGATATTAATAAAAGAGTCGCCAAGGTTATGGGATTCTAAAACTGCTTGTAAGAAAGGCCAAGAGACTTTGTCAAACGCCTTTTCTGCGTCAAGAGCGATCACTGCCGATGGTAAAACAGAAAGTTTTGCTTTTTCTAAAATATGGCAAAAGGTCTGAATATTATCTCTAGCGAGTCTCCCTTTAATGAAACCTGTTTGGGAATCATGGATGAGATTGGGAATATGACTCTCCAAGCGCTTAGCCAAGATCTTGGCAAAAATTTTAGCCTCCATATTTAATAATGAAATTGGGCGAAAATTTTTGGGATCAGAATGATCTTTACCATCCTTCGGAATCACTACTATAGTAGCCTCAGCAGCTGAACCCGAAACCCCGCCAGAAAGGACAAAATTATCAAAAATACTCTTAAGATGTTTGACTATTGAGGGAGTAAATGTTTTATAAAAGGTAATAGGAAACCGATCTGGTCCCGGAGCCTTCCCCGAACGAGTATTCTTAATAGCCTGAATGATCTCATCAGTATCAATCGGTTTCCCCAATTCAATCATATCGGAATGCGAAATAGTATTAGTAGGGATCGAGTTCAGAAACTGTTGACAAGTAAATTTGGAGCATTGATGTGTATAGCATTTCATAAAAGTCTCGGAAGATACCAAGTATTTCCTGAGTATGGAACTTCTTTGAACCATTTTTATCATTAATATGAGAAATATGAGTAGCTTTAATATTCGTATTTTGATACTTTAGGGTGGCAGCCAACAATTTACCAGCTCTATTTCGTAATAAATGCTGAGATTTTTGAGCATGTACACCAATATAAGCTCTTTTAGTGACTATAGAGTTAAAGAGTATTTTAAATGCTTGATATCCTGTAGGAGAGACTTGTCATTAGAGTGTCTATATAACTCCTCTTTGCATTTGATATCATCCCCCAAAGACTGAAGAGATTTTCTAATGTCGCTGTTTCTTTTTGACATTTTTTTAATAATGTGACCCCGTATAGTGCATTTAAATGCATCCCACAAAAACTATTGGCGAGTTCACCGAAGACTCATTATCTTTGAAGAAATTATCAATTTCCTCATTAAGTTCTTTAACTTCATCCTTATCTTCCAAAATCTCTGTATTAAGACGCCAGTTCGAGGGCCTCTCGCATCTGTAAGACTAAGGGTAGTCAGAGAAACCGCTGCGTGGTCAGAAACGACTATTGGATGAATCATAACATTTATAGAATGCTTTAAAAGAGAGGCATCTGCCAAAAGATCATCAATACGAGAGAAGCTAGAACGTGGAGAGGAGAAGAACGTGAAATCAATACCCGTGGGATTATGCAATCTCCATGCGTCAACAAGCCGATGAGATGAGCACATATTGAGCATGTGTTTATGCGCCCTAGGGGGGCGAAATTTAAAAGCAGAATGTCTATCTAAAATAGGATCAAAGTGAAGATTAAAATCACCGCCAACAATTATTCTTGAATTCTGAGGGATATCAGAAAGTTTTTTATTAATGGTACGCCAAAAAAGAGGGTCATCAATGTTTGGGGCATATAAATTCATAATATATAGATCATCTGAACCATTAGATAAACGAGTAAGTAGCCATCTGCCATTGGTATCATGCTCAGCTGTAACAATAGACAGTCCAGAGTTCTTAGAAATAAGAGTAACAACCCCATTCTTCTTACCAGAGGCTTCGGAACAAGTAACATCAAGAACCCAATCCTTCCGCATAAGAAGAGCTTCTTTAAAGGCAATCTTCGTCTCTTGAAGTAGAACAACATCACCAGATAAACGTTTGCAATAATCTAAGATTTTGGCCCTCTTAACAGGGTGATTCAACCCCGCACATAAAGTGAAACTACATTTAAACCAGTCATAGATAAACAAGAAACAACATAAGTAAATGCATCTGATAAAAAGAAAAAGGGGGTAGCCAAGATAAATAAAAAACTAAAGAAAATAAATCATGTATCCTAAAATAAAATGAAGCAGATGTCCCAAAATTAGGATAGAGAGCAAGGAGGGGAGTGAAGAAAAGAAAGAAGAAAAGAAAGAAGAAAAGTACTCCAAAGAAAAGCGGAGTATCAACCAAATGCAACCCCACCAGGGGAAGTCTGTAGGAGACAAAATGCATGGGGGGGAACAACGTGGAAGAGCAACAGCAGAGGGAAACAACCTCGGAATGGACAGCTCAAGGATAAACAAGCCGCAGAGCGGCAAAACAGTCATAACCTTCTCAGTTGGATTACTTATCTTGCCACATATTGTTACCAAGAATAAATACAATAAATATATCATAGTTGAACATTTGAGGAAAAAGAAGAAAATAGATACCATTTCATAAATAAATAAATAAATAAGGCAGCTTATATTAATAGATAAATATCAATCTAAGAGACATAAACCTGCCCAAAAAGTTATCCGAATAAAATGTAAAGCGAATAAATACAATACACGGAATAAATAACCAACTTTAAAATGATGGAATAAGAAAAATCAGAAACCATCTCATATAAATAAAGCACATATTAAATAAGAATTAAATATATGTAGGGTATCTAATATAAAATGTAATTCATAAGAAAATCATCCTGGCTATGATAGTATAGAACTACCGATTAAATATACATTAAAAGGAAGTAAAGCAGAAAATGAATAAGTAGATACTACTAATTTGGGACCTATAATGACACAGATCAGCAAATATAATTAATAATTTCATGAAGAACAAATCAGATCAATAAATAGTGTATACATATAAGTAAATGACCATCAACACAGCGAGCGAAAAAAGATAAAAGATAAAGAAGTAAGGTCAAAATAAACGAGCCAAACAGAAAGAACAAATAAAAGGAAGCATAGAAGCGAAGGAAAGAGAAAAGAAAATAGAAAATAGAATACTAAGCTTATTAAAGAAATGATATGAGAAAAAATTAATGACAGTTCAAAAAATGGAGGGAAACAAACAGTCAAACAACTTTTATAGAAATAGTCCCCAAAGAGAAGAGTATAAAACACAGAACTGCATCGTATTATTATCAACGGCTGTACGTATTATATATAGCGTAAATAACCACTATAAAGCTGTGGGAGAAAAGTATCATGAGTTATACCATTTTAGTTATAACAATTAGTAAGAGAAATAAATAAAATCATTGTCATAAACTGATCTTACAAGTGAGCCATCATAACTATAGCATCAGACAGCTGTATAACTATCAGGTCATTGGTATTCAATGATGTCAGGAATTAATATAACCATATAAATAGATATAAATAGATTACTACTTAAAAAAAAATACTGAACAAGGAAAAGACAGAGCAATAAAATAAGATAGAAAGTAGAAGAAGCAAGTAAATAAAGGATCAGATATATACAGATAGAAAAAAGATTTAGAAAAGAGGAAAGAATGGAATTGGAGGACAATGTCGTCAGAAATTAATATATCCATAGAAATAAATTACAGATTAAGAAGACCATTGGAGAAAGGGAAGACAAAAAGTAAAATAAAATAGAAAGTAAAAGAAGCAAATGAATAAAGGATCAAGTACTTACCAATAATAATAAAATTTAGAAAAGAGGAAAAAATAGAAATGAATAAGAATTTAAAGGTATGTTAACAATAATCAATTGTAACAGCATTACTGTAGGGAATCATATAAACTAGGACAACCAGCAAAGTACAGAACAAATCTAGAAATTGAAACTCAAATAATACCAAATCTAATTTGGTCAAACGGTATTATAACGAGCAAACCAGGGATGTAATCCCAAGTAGAACTGAATACAATACAACGAACTACATCTTCTTATAGGAGAGAATAATAATTGATGAAGAAGTAAAAAAGCACCACACTAGATAAATGAAAAAAAAAAAAAAAAATGTTAGGCACAGACCATGTCAATAAATACAGAAAACATTAGGGATGAGAAGTACCAGGAAGAGAGTCTAAGTCCATTTGCGATTCAGATTGATTAGCCAAGAATGTCGAAAGATCTGAAGGTTCATAAAAAATCTGTGTACGACCTTTGAAAGTGATCCGAAATCTTGATGGACCAGCAAAAGAGAATGGAATATTTAAGTCAATGAGTCTCTTGCGTAGATTCAGGAAGCCTTTGCGGCGAATCACCCTATCTCTGGCAAAATCTTGTGAGATAGATATTCTGTGCCCCTCCCATTGTATAGATTTAATTTTTCTCATTTGTGTCAGAATTAGTTCAGTATGTTGATGACGCAAAGGTTTAAAAACCATGGGCCTTGGAGAGGACATCGATATTGGTTTGAAGGTTGGCACCCTGTGGGCGCGCTCTATCTCAAAGTCCTTGATGAAGGAGATTTTCAGTGTATTTGGGAACCATGTAAGAAAAAATCAATTGCTGAAGGAGCAGATTTTTCACAATCCTCCGGTAAACCAAAAATATGCAGATTACTTCCTCTATTTCAATCCTCCTGCTCCGTGAGATCTCTCCTCAATGAAGTAATGGAACGTTCCAGATTTTGAATGTGTTTCGTCTGTTTATTTGTAAGGTCTTCCACAGTACTTATCCTCGTTTCCGCATTAGAAACACGCAGTGAAAGAGATTTGAGATCATTACGAATTGCAGCCACCTCTACTTGAAGCAAGTCAGTATTTGTTTTGGTACTTGGTGCAATATCATGGACAGTATTGAGCTTGAGTAATATCGCATCCAAGGTTGAAGCAGACTCAGGATTACCCTTTGTTGGAGATTCCGGAGTAGGTGAGGTCTGTTTGGAGCGTTTCAGATTCCCCTTGGAATCTCTGTCTTTGGTGGTAACACCCATACCTTCCGCTATTGAGAAAAATCGTAGCAACCGCAACCAGATAGTCTTAATCTGGGCGATAAAGAATCAATGAAGGTCTGGGTGGAGAAAAAACTTGTTGTGTGTAGGTAGCTTATACTGTAACACACACGTGAAAATAAGAAATAGTACTAGACTTGAATAAAAAAAGATAGATACTAGTATTGAGCTTCAGTGAGACGAACTTGCTGAAGAAAAAATGGCACAGGTCAAGCGCTGATAACTCGCTATTGAATTCAGAACCAGTCAGCAGGCAATGCGCACACAATAAGGGTCATGAAAACAGCAGAGAGTGCATATCGATAAAAACGCTATAATAAGAGACAGCCTTAGAGAATAGCGCCACAGATAAAATATTCTTCAGTGGTAGCGAGTTTTGAAGAATATGCCAACAAAGTTCCTGGACCTTGTGACTAGGAATTATATCTCACGAAGGAAATCCTGTCAGCGGCCGCCATCTTGTAACTTCTAATGGTGCCAGAAGTAAAAATACCCTTCACAGACCGTGGAAATTCCAAAACCATCGGAACAGTATTGGTAAAATTGCTCACACAGTACCTCATGTTCAGCATTAAAATTAGTGACCGGTACACGTGGATAGGCAGACTCCAATCTCAGCAAGTCAAAACGGGACTGCCTTGTCAGCCGCCATTCTGAGGACGTCGCAGGCAAAAAACGCCTCACCAGAAACAGCTTCCAAAGAGGCAGTATAGACACCTTTAAGCTGCTCACGAACTCGCTGGATGTTCCTCCGCTGTCCGGTGTCCAAGGGAGTTCGAAAATCACCCCAAGGACATGGTAAAACGAGCTTCCGCGCCGATGATATCACGGAGCTCAGGGAGGTGCCGCCATCTTTGTTGCGCGCTTAGCCACGCCCCCCCTTCTTAGCGTTTTTAAAGTAAAAGGGACATCTTCTGGAGTCTGCGCTTTCTGTCACATTAGAAACATGGGCTACAAAAAGGATCCACAAGGGGAAAAAGCTCAAAAACACACAAAAATCTACTGGGTGCCAAGTCCAAGTGCTCTTTGCACGGCGGCTCTTGTAATGTTGCATCATCAGAGCAGACACATGGTCTTTCTCATAGCCAGACAGTGCCGGCAGGTGGATGGCAAAATGCATCTGGACAGCAGTGTGAGAGGTTCCAAAGTTGATATGTGCCTGAGGGCAAGTGTCCAGAGTCCAGCTTGGTACTAAGAGCTGAGACAACCTTTCTCCAAGACTAGGGCAGGAAATGGCTATTCATTTATTTTATTTATTTTTTCAGTTTTACATAGCACGAACGCAGGTCAGTCATTAGAGTGCTTTCACCAACAGATATCAATTGTCAAACAAAACAGCTAAACAACTATACACAAGCCATCTGACCACTGGGTTGTGGAGCACAGTGAAGAGAATTAGAGGAAGCATTCACAATCTTAAGCAAAGTGTCTTTGGAACGGAAGGAATTTTAGTTCTTTGCTGAAAGTGGTGAGACAGGGTGTTGAGCGAAGAGCAGGTGGAAGAGAGTGCCAAGTTCTTGATGTACTTCTGAGATGGACAGTTTCATACAACGTTCTTGCTTGAATGTGTGAGGTTCTATGAGAAGGGAGTCTGCATTCCTTCTTCGTCATTGTGCGCCAGAGATTTTCAACTTATCAACCAGATAGGAGGGCGACAAATCATAAAGGGCTTAGTGAGTGATGCAAGCAGTCTTAAATAGAGCACTAGCGTCAATGGGGAGCCACTGAAGAGTTTGTAGGACAAAAGTGATGTGGTCAAATTTCTTGTATCCAGTAACGAAGCAAGCTGCTGCGTGGAGCACTACTCTAAAGAGTCCCAGATCAAATTTAAGGAGCCCGAGAAGATTGGGTTCCCATAGTCACACCTAGATCGGGCTAGTGTCCGGACTACGAACTTTAAGCCATGGTCTAGAATGAAATGCCTGATGCCAGGGATCTGACGTTCTTCACAACAGGTCGGTTTGCAATCCAGGGGAGGAAATACTTCCATCCTTCTAATCTCACTCAAGAATACTCCAGTGAGATTAGAAGGAATCCAGTCTTTCTTGAGTGACATTAGAAGGAATTCATTTTTGACTAAACCAAATGTCATTGTTTTGTACAGACACAGCATTAAAACTTAAAAATGCACACAGTGCAATCACAGTAAAGAAGTTCATTTGGTCAAAATCATTAAAACATAATTTTTCGTAACCCAAATTAGTTCCACCATTTCCAACATATCTTGTGGTATTTCTGTGGACGTCTTCTAGATTTATAGATGGGGTCTTCTATTTTCACACAAGTGTCTGTAGCTTTCCTCCATAGAGTGGTATTCAGGAGATTTCCAATAGCCGTCAAAGTCTCTTTTGGCGATCAGAGTTGCCATTCCCATAAATGTAAGATCTCCTTAGCTACCGCCCAGGTTTTCTAAAATTCCTTAATACAGCAATTCGGGAGAGGGGTCAACAAGCCTCTCAATAATTTTAAAAAGGGTAGTAAGTATTTTGGACCAATACTGAACTATGACCGGTCATTTCCAAACCATGTGGAAGACATTGCTATCTATGTCCTCACATCGAAAGCATGTGGGTGAGGGAAGTCTTCCAGCCTTCCATAGGTTTCTGGGGGTAAAGCAAGTTGCATGGAGTTAGTTTAATTTTATAAGTAGCAGCCTGTGGGAATGACCAGATTCCATGGGGCAATTTTTGCATCTCTCCAATGACGTTCACCTAGGGGGCCCACCCAAGATAAGGTCTCATTTTGCAAAGTCCATAAAGGAGTTTACAGTGTGAGTTTTTTGTCCCTCTTTACCAAACAGAAGGCAGATCTCCAGCTTAAGATAACAGCCTTAGTGACTTTGGGAAGTGAGCGTGGAAGAGGGTCTCCATACATTAACGCTAGGATGTTCTCATTCCCAATTAGAGCGTTTTCTGTGCGAAATGCAGAGTCAGCATGTCCACCATACAGCCAGTCATAAAACACCAGAATTTTGAGGCCCAGTAATAGAGCTGAGGCTATTTCATGCCCATGCCTCCATCATACATGATCTGGGTGCATTTGTCGAATGCAATACATAGGGGCCAATTTGCCCACATGAAGGAGCACATATTGGCTTGCAGGCTTACACACCGGTTCTTAAACATTACCAGAAGAAAATTCTGTAGTATATATGAAAAACTTGGCAGGACCAACATTTTAAATAGGGCTACCTTTCTTGGAATGTTAAGTGTAAGTTTGACACATTTGCACAAGTCCGCTTGTGTTTGCATGAGCAGCAGGGAAAGGTTTAGGCTGCACGTTAGCCCGGGTTCTAAAGCCATGTGTTTGTCAATATATTTGAAACTGAGGATATGAATGTGGAGTCTGGATTACCATGCCACATCCTCCATTCCTTCTCTAATGGGAATGAGAAGCAATTTCATCTTATTAACCAGCGAGCCGGGGGCCTCTCCAAACAGCTCTAGCATCTGAAACAGCTGGGGGCTCCTTTCAGGGGACGTCCTACAAAGGAGATTATGTCGTCAGCATGCAATGCGGCCATCGCGATTACTCCCCCTTAAAATCTCCACAACTGTATGTTACATCTGACCCCTGTTGCAAGGGCTCTCATGCCAGAGCAAAGGAGCGGGGATAAGGGGCAACCTTGCCTTATTCACGGCCAACAGGAAACGGGGATGATAGCAAGAGATTCACCTTTACTTGGGACTGAGGCTGGGCATAGAGTACCATAACAAGAGACAGGAAGCAGTGTCCAAATCCCATCTGCGTCAGCACCCTGAAGAGGAGGGGCTAATCAAGGGAATCAAATGCCTTTTTGAAGTCTGCAAACATGAGGGCTCCATTATCCTGTTGTATTCCGCTTTAGGTGTCCGTATATAGGTTTTCCTGAAACATGTCCTTATATAGGCACAATTCGCATTGCCCTTATATAGGCATAAGATCCCAGTCCTTATTTAGGCATTAGCCATGCACTCCAAATACAGGCATGGTCACCGACATCCGTCCACCCTAACGTCACAACGAGTTCTTAGAAACCAAACCCTAAGCCCAGCACAGGATTAATGATTTCTCCAAGAACTCATCTATTATGCATGAACCGCTATTCCTTAAGGGTTCATTCCTGACGTCTTCCTCTGTCCGACTTCACGTCAATGCTAACATTCCAAGGCACCTACCAGGTATAAATATACCTTCCCTTGCCCAAGCAAGTTAGAGGAGACCTCGACTTCAGAGGAGCCCGTATCCCGGCCTGACGCACTGAGACGAGACGCTGTCATCCCTGCTCGCAGAGAATCCAGCTTCCAGTGTTCTGACTCCCTTCGCGGGGTGTTAGAGTTTGAGATCCGGCAGGAGATTCCCACCTCTCTCATTCTCAAGGTATGGAGCTGACTAGAACCTAGAGGGACTCTTGGCATACTAGACATACCATACTCTTAGTATACCATACTAGAGAATACTTCACCTACTTCTTACCTTGCCCTACACCTAGACTAGGTTAGGTACACTGGGGTAGAACTAGCGTAGAGAAGCATCGTATGAGTACTCGCATTTTTAGCTCATGTTATTTATGTATGTGAATATATGCTAAAAGATAATGCTAACGCAGTATTATTTCTTTCTACTGCTCACGCTGTACATTATATATCTTGCATACTGTCTTGTGATCATAACAGCTCATATCTCTTACACGAGAAACAAGACTGTTCAATAAATCCTTTTTATTGAAACGCCCGTCTATTCTTTCTGTGTAACTCTGAGAAAACTAAGCATGCACGATTAGCTGAGTGAAACTGTTATCTATTGTTTCCACGATTCTGAGAGTGTTCCGATTCTAAAGGGAAACAAAGTTGTCATGTTTATGCAGTTGCCAGAAACGACTCCCTTCTTGTTTACAAGGAGTTTCTAGTGGCCTCTGAGTTAGCTGGCACAAAGTAATTAAGTTTAATATACTCGATAGGGACATACTGACCTCAGTCCTATGTCAAACCTATAGGGTATATTATTCCAATGCGCAGAGCCTATTAGGGAAATAGGAACTACACTACATGGCGCCCAATGGTTTGGTAAGGCACTAATTTAACGCTAGATACTGAGTAACTCAGTCGTGCTTTTCTCTCAGAGACCCCTACTCACATACTCCATAAGACGTCTGGAGTGGGTAGGGTTAAATATCCGCCAAAGCTAAATAGGACAAAAAACCCTATATATTAGCTGTTTGGTTTGTTCAACGTTGAAGGATACAGTGTTCCAAAATATTGTGCACCTTATCTTTTGTTTCCTTGAAACTTGTACTACATTTTTCAAAAAACAAATGTCCGATCACGGGGACAATGGCACAGAGAACGGTGTAAATACGGCTGACCCAGTCGTAACAGCTTTTAACTTTACCGGTTTAAATGAAGCCGATGAGGGTGTTATAAACATCCCTCCAAACTTAAGGAGAGCCATCACTCTAAAACTTATAAAACACGGCCTGTCACCAAGAGGTGGTAGGTGATAGAGGCACACGAATCCTTTTCAGACAGAGGTATTCTATTCATGGATAGCATTCCCAGAATCAAATCCAGTAACAAAAGTGTTTGACTTCTTTAAAGAAGATGAACCACCAGAGGAATATATTCCTTTCGAGGATATTGCAATTCCACTCACATACCAGGAGCATCATCTCTGGTTTAAAGGCGCCCTAAAACATCACAAAAACATTACCAGGCTCGGTCCACTAGGTAGACCAGGAGCAACATGGCCGATTCTAGCCGGCTACACACCTCATCCTGACATCGATGTAATGTCAGACGAGGAATTGCTTACTCAACTACAAGAGTTAATAAAGATTTACAGACAATTAGTCCAATATGTCATGCGGACTTTCACAGTCCAACCACCAATGACCATTCCAATTCAAACCCCCCATCAGAGGAATACACTAAAAATTACTCCACAGACTTTATACGCAGTCATGGGTAAAATGCCCACAAAACGTGAGCAAATTCCATTCTGCATAGCTCAAAAAATTACTCAAATCGAAGCAGTATTTCCAAATACTAGCCCTTATGAGAAACACAGAATCCTAACAATCTGTTTACCAATGGGGATCACACCACAACTGGAAGATTGCACCACTTGGTGTGCAGTCTTTGCTGCCATCTATACTAAAACACATGGTGTTCCGTCAATTGCAGTAATACCAGATGTCCTGAAACAAATTCAAAATGAATACGGGGCAGAACCTGCTCTGAATTTAGGTATGAAATTACTGAAAAACTTCGACCAGGTCTCAACAATAATATTATCTAATATTAAAGGGGAGGCAGCATCAGTGGCGATCCGCCAACGCTTAAGGGAATTTGATGTTACAGAACATCAACATGAACTACCCAGAATAATAGAACAATCTTATGCAGAATTAGGCAGAGATAGTTTGGGTGGAAAACCATTGAAGCCAAAACTATCTGAAAGTCCTGAGAAGGACTCTATTAAACAAACTCCTACAACTTCTAAAAAGAAGTGGGAAACTAATAAACAAAATTCAAACGAGACACATTCTCAATCCCGAGGTAGGTCTCCTCAAAAGGAGCCCTCTGAAAAGAGGTATAACCTCAGGAATAGGGATAATTTAAGAAAACCTGACAGGTATCAAGATACTGATACACGTTCCTCTCGTACCTTTCAGATATCGTCACAGACATCGGAAAGAAGAGGACGGTCAGAACATAGAGAAGAACGCGTGAAATCGAAAGACGACAAACACGTTCAGAAAAATAAATCAAAGCCTCAATTCACTAAAAAGAAGGTAGCAGATCTGAAGATCAGACATGCCGAGAATACTGAGAACACAGCTCAAGAACGGAGAATGGGCTCAGACAATGCTGGACAGTGCAGCAGAAGTCACAATAGCTCGCCAGAACCTGAAGGAACTTCTGGAGACAGTGGACTTGAATGAGTACATCACAGTAGAGACTGTAGACACCAGGGTTAGTACTCCACAAAAGTTATATGAAATAACACTCTGAATGGAGGGAGACATACCAAGAAAAGTGAAAATACTCTTTTGGGAGAAACTTTCAAGGGGTTATGATATACTTCTAGCAGAAAAAGACTGGCCACCACAATTTGTCAGGGAGTGCCCACATGGTGAGGACATCATTATGCCTGCCTTCTCCAACCATATTCCAATTAACCTAAAATATGCATATGCCAGGAAATGGGCAGTTGCCCAGGCCCCAGCATTATATAAAAATCATGTAGGATGGGATGAGGACTCACCTCACCACAAAATACATCTAAAAAATGAACCTACTGCACAAAGGCAGTACCCAATAAAGCAAAAAGCTAAAAAACAGGTCAGGGAGATCCTAGATCAACTTGAAAACCAAGGGGTGATTGAAACATGCACCTCCTCAATGAACAATCCTTTGTTTCCTGTATCCAAACCAGACAATACATATCGTATAGTTTTGGATTACAGACACTTGAACACTTGTTCAAAAACATTTGCAGTGCAAAATGCCCATAGTACAGCATTAATGAATAACATTGTGAGTAAAAAATATAAAACCACATTAGACATTTCAAATGGTTTCTTTTGTCAAAACATAGCACCTGAAAGCAGGTACTTAACAGCTTTCTCAATAATGGGGACCCAGCGTCAATTTTGTAGACTCCCACAAGGGTTCAAAAACAGCCCGGGGTTATTCTCAGCAAGAGTAACAGAGTTACTACAAATTTATGATCATGAGGCATTGTCATATGTCGATGACATCTATCTGACAGACGATGACCTAGATAGGCACTTGAACAGGGTGAGTACCATTATATTGGGCTTCGCCTCTGAAGGCTATAAATTCAACTTTAAAAAATCCAGAATTGCCCATCTCAATGTCCTTTTCCTAGGATATGAGCTTTCAAGTGAAGGCAAAAGCCTGGCAGCCAACTTTTTAGAAAAGTGCGCGCTGCTCCAACCTCCAAAAACGCTGAAAAACTTACAATCCATCTTGGGTTTCCTGAATTTTGGAAAAACTTACATTCTAAATTACGCAGAAAGGGTTAAACCTCTCTACGAATTAATCAAACCTGATTTTTCAATCAAACATTGGACACAAGAACACACAGAAATCTTGCGTTCACTCCAAGCTAACATGTTAGCAACAAATCACTTACAAACACCCGTAAATACACGCAATTTAGTGATCCGAATAATTTCGGGACAATGCGGATTCACCTATTTAACATTTAATGAGGGTGAAAAAGTACCAATAGCATACAAATCACATTTGTATACACAAGCAGAAATGCGCTTCACTTCAACAGAAAAAATACTGACAGCAGTTCAAACCGCTGTAGCAAAAGAAAGAGCTCTAGCACAAGGGAAACACATTATTGTCGTAACTCCAGTACCAGCCTTAGAGGCGGTTACAAAAGTGAGCATTCCAAATGCAAAAGCTTTACATCCTAGATGGATACAATGGGTTAATTCTCTTGCTGCAACAGATGTTGAATATGTTTTTGATCCTGATTTAAAAACACAGGCGTTCCTGCAATATGAACATGAATGTCATCTGCCCACTGAAATTCTGCCTCTCAATCAGTATGAATTTATAATTTACACTGACGGATCCGCACAACCCGCTACAGGGAGTAAGCAAGCTTACAGTGCAGCGTGCGCAATCATTAAAGGTCGCATGCAAGATGGTAACTTCAGACCAATGGTCACTAAAACTCAATCTCTAGGAGATTGTACAGCTCAGCGAGCTGAACTACAAGCATTCAAACTGGCACTTGAAAGTACAGATCGCGAATTCCCCACACTCATAGTGTGCGATTCTTTTTACTGTGTTCAGTCGTATAATGAATATATACAAAATTGGCTTGAAAACGGGTTCAAAGATGCAAAAGGTGGCACAATAAAGCATAAAACGCTTTGGGAACAAGTAGTTCAGTTGAGAAACGAACTACCAAAGGCTCACGTGATACACACGCTGAGTCATCAACGTGATGGCGTTCACGTTGCAGGGAATTCATTGGCTGATGCAGCCGCAAAGGGGGCTGTTCAGACGGCTTCCGTAGCTGCGATCACTCGTACAAAAACGAGAATAGACAGTGAGATATTGTTGGCTGTCAATGCTTCAAGCAAAGGCAGTGGTGCAGCGCTACCAAAGAAATTTCCACTCAAGTACTCTTATGTAATTGATGCAAACAACGTTCCTTTTGCTCGAATCCCTGGAGTGGGGGATAGGGTAATACCAAACATGGAACTTAGAGCAGCTTTGATTTATGAAGCACATCTGGGGGAGGGTCTGTCACATCAAGGGATCTCTAAAACAATATTAACATTAAAAGAGATGTACTGGTGGCCTGGAATGAATACACAGATTTACATCTTCATCGATGACTGCAATAGACAGCGTGATGCAGAACGCCATCAGACACCATGCTACGAAGTAGCATGCCAGGTACAGACACCATTGTTAGACAGCATTAGACTATCTACGTGCAGGCGTCCCTTTGGACGAATGCAATCCCACAAATACTAAATCAAGGTTCCTATGGATATGGCCTCAGCGCTCGGCTGACGCTCGAACTGTTATAAAAGATTTGCGAGTCTTTATCAGCACATACGCAATTGGCACACTACATTCTGACCAGGGCCCTGCGTTTAGCTCTCGGGCTTACAAAGAAGCCATGGCCAGTTTGGGCGTAGCATTGCGGTACTCCTCTCCGTTTCATCCTGAGGGAAATTCTGTTGTGGAAAGGAAAAACTGGGACATAAAGCAGTCTATAACAGCTAGAGTATTAGGTTCGGGTGATGGGTGGGTCAAACATCTTTATCGGGCCCAACGCTCATTAAATAATTTGCCAAGAAGTTCTCTAGGGGGGGGGGGGTCACTCCATATGAGGTCCTATTTGGGACAAGAATGTGGGTTCCTGATCTCGAATGTAAAGGCACAGTGGTGGAAAATAAACCCTTTGATATCAAAGATCGTTTGGCTGTTTTACAGGATCTAAATGAACTAAGATCGAAACAAAGCAACGTGTTCCTGAAGCCAACCACCACTGGGGAAACACCGGCAGTCCCAGCAAGGCCTGTCTGGATCCCAAAAGTTGGGGATCTACTCAGAGAGAAGATTGCGGACAAGAAGGAATTTGGACCTTCTTACAGACAACCAGTACCTGTCCTAGCCGTCCACGGAACAAGAACAGTACTTCTGCCGCCCCTTGCTGGAAAAAAGGAGAAAAGATTTGTGTCAATCGACCTCATCAAACCACAGTATGTGGCCAATACTAAATAGTAGGCCTCGTGGACTCCGACCTAGTATCAGATGCACTCCTCTCGCTACTATCCAAGAGGTTCAGACTGAAAGACTCATAACAATCGAGAATTCAGCAGTAACAGATGAAGGACTAAGCAACAATGCTATGGAACTCATCCCTCTTGAAACTCAAGTAAGTTCGTCCAGATACACCTCTCTACACCAACGTAACAAGTGATCAACTGGTTCCAGCGATTTCAACAAATCCTGATGCAATTCCAACAATTGACCGAACTGCCTCTGGCTATTTCATTAACTTTGATACGTTTTCTGAGGATCCAAGTGAACCTGAAACGACGCCAGCATCAAAAACTTTCAAACAAAAAGTACAAGACCTTTTTCATTTCCTGAAAAAGACTTATCTGGTTTCAGCATGGATTGAACTATGGATTATTTCTGGAATATTTTTCTTTCTGCTTTGGCTAGCTTTGGTAATGACTATCAGCGTGCTTATAAATGGCAGATACATCCATATGGACACTGAAAGTAAAAATGTGAACTTACTTTTGAAACCACACAAATCATCCCATCGTGAAGCAAGAGATTTGTCAACAGTGAACATCACAGCCGTTCCTATACAGGATGGTATAGTGTGGGACAAAATCGATTTCGATATATTCGGCCCGACGGAACTTTTGAACATTCCACATTTATTTAAAATTTCATTAAGTGATTTTATTTCCTCCAATACATATTCTGATGATTGGGACTTTGAGACTGTAAATGACATGATGTCTGATCTAGAAAGGTCTGCTGCATTCTCTAACAATGAATACTTAGAGGGTTTATCAGACTATGAACAGCTTTATTGTTACAACCACTATGATCATCATTTCTTCCATAAATCTGCAACACCTAGAAATGTGTTTATGTTTAACCAATGGGAACATTGTCCTACACCACCAAAAGGTAGTTCAAAAACGTTTGCTAAAAAGTTTCCCTATTTTTCAGGTTACAATACATCTGATCCAGAAACATTTTACTATAAAAATGTAAACAAAACAGGACAGAAAATTATGTTAACTAATACAAAACAGATTTACTCTGCAGCCTTTATTACCCAACTGTCTAGACATGGATTTGACTTGTGGAAAGACACAATAGACACAAAATCTGTCTGGGGTTCTAAAGATTGGCAAGTACAGGGGATAGAGGCTTTGTTTAGAGCATGTATCATCCCTCAGCAAATAATGTTTTTGAATGACACTGTGCAACAAACGTCTTGACTTGGTTTAGCTAAGATCAAAGACATGAAAACACCTTCTGTACCAACACCTGCAAGTAATAACACTACACAGGGAGCGGTTACAGTAGACACAATACTACAAACCAACAGAACAGATCCTGATTGGAAAAACTGGTTACTCTGGCCCATAGACACAAACATCTGTCAAGAAAGATTCCTGAATAGAAGACAGGGCTTTACTATCCATAGGCCAGACCCACGATATGTTCAACGACAACATCCGGGGGTAGTAACAACATACAGTGTAGGAAAATTGTGCCTCGACTGGCTACAAAAATCTACACTTGAGGATGTGAAACAACACTTATCTTTACTTAAAGAAGACGCAGACCTTAGGGAATTCTTGCTAGGTCCAAGAAAACCGCGTCAAAAACGTTTCATATATGCCGGTATTTATGCTGCTTATAATGAAGTATGGAAGGTTTCACAGGCAGAGGCCGCAGAACGAATACGTGAACTTGATCGTATTAACTTAGAGAAAACTCTCTCTGTGGTCGACAATGGGTTAACAACTTTGTCATCCAGAATTTATTCATTGGACAACATTGTATCCTCTGCTATTGACATACTGGAACAAGATTTAGCCATGTTACAACAAGGCCAATCTCAGTTACGTTCTATTATGTTATTAGGATGGACGCTGCAATCTTTGCGTGCGGGCTATGTGCCTTGGCGTTTTATCAACACGTCGGCTCTGTTTGCAGAATACAATCTAACTGATAAACAGATCGAACTGGCACAAAGGGGAGCAAAGTATACAGTGCTGAGCATTGAAATACTGGAAAAATTACCATTTACGGTAGCAGAAAAACCAGCTACAGAATGGCTTATCCATGGCAAAATCACTCTGCCTGTCACTACTTTTCAGTTTCAGTATTGCCTCAAACAAATGCAAGCAGGCAAATATGAAAGGTTGGGTAAGGAATACCATACGAATACAGATGTTGGAGTGGGGATCGTGAAGCGTTTCTAAGCGGTACACACTGTGAAAATGCACTAAGCGGTTCACTCATATGTCAGGACATTTCTTTACACGGGGCTTGTAATGGTTCTGTGGCAAATTTGTCCTGCCACCAGCAGGGTACACCGGCTACTGTGATTAATCCAACGTTTGGCCAACTTTCTAACGGGAGTTACCTCATGTTGAATGATCAGAGTTGCTGTGGCATGTTGCCAGGAATCCCATATCTGGTAACGGTCGACTCCAGGGTTACTTGTTGTATGCAAGTATTGTTCCCCCCAATAGACACAGTCAGGGAGTCGCCTCTATGGCCTTCATTGAATGTTTCTTTTATACGTTTTGATACTTTAAGTAGAATGAAAGCCATGCTTTTGCAACAGACCGTGCCTTTGACCTCGGCCAAAGAAATCTATGATTTACAAATTGCAAGGACTTCGGCTGAGATACAGGCTTTAATTCGTACAAACTGCCCTGTACATTTCGCAGAAATGATGGGACGTATCTTTAACATGTCTGATACGAGCGGAATTGTACATGTATTTAAGACCATCTGTTCAGGACTGTTAGCACCCTTCCAGGCAGTCCTCGGAATCATCCCAAACTTTGCACATTCGGTGTTTGGTGGTGTGCCATTAATTCTAGCACTGGTTGCGGGAATCCTGTTTTTATTCCTACTACTACGCTATGGCAAGCCTATCCACCGGCGTCACTCCGAGCGATGTGGAGAAAGCTCTCCTAGAACGGAAGTGCTGTGAGCGCATAGTGCAGCTTTTGGGCATGCCTCGTCTACGGGAACTTAATACAACATGGTTCCTGTCATTCAGACCAATCTGGCAAGATTGCATCTTACCTGTTCTACGCTGCCTGCTTTGCGGTGAAGAATGCGTGCTAGACACCTGTCTAACACTCCCATCAGTCATGATAACGGATATCGATACTCTGCTGGACCCGATAACGGCCCATGCTCTGTGTTGTCCCCAGAGGCTACCAATCTTGATGACGGCATTCATTGAGATCTCACAGACGCTTCCTGCTGCTGCTGAGGTACGAGATGGATCAACAGGCACAAAGGTAACAACGGACGCAAACATTGCTGCGGCATCTTATGCTGAAGGCGATGCTTCTCATCTCTGTGCAATTAACCTTCTGAACGAGGTGTTCCAAATGTCACCAACATCGGTAGACGATATTTTGTCTACAGAAATAGATGATTTCATGTTTACACCAGACCCATACACTGACTTTGATTCGGCTCACAGTGTACCAGGGACGCAATGAATTTGGCCTTCATATTTTCAAAACTTGGAACTCTTCCTAAAATTGAACTTTTTCTTTTTCTTTATTTTTTGAAAATACATGGCAACGCAATCTGCTTACAGTAGAACTATTCATATAAAACGGACTTCTTTGAATACTGCCAGGGACACAATGTCACCTTATTTGACTAAAATTTCATTTAGTACCATGATATGCAATGGCTTTGATTTTTGAAAACTTGTCAACCATTTCATCATATGTATATATTTCTGTTTATTCATTCATGTTGCATTTATTTCCAATATATGCTTAGAATGAAAAAATGCTTTAAAATGTACAGTACCTATTGCATTACATGTTTTAGCAACAGTTCTTTTAAAAACTTCTTTTAATATGCTTTTAGAAATGTTTTTAGCAATATGTGGTACTCAAGTTTAATGTTTAGCATTTAGTATTATCGTTCATTCGAAAGTGGAGCGGGTGTTGTATTCCGCTTTAGGTGTCCGTATATAGGTTTTCCTGAAACATGTCCTTATATAGGCACAATTCGCATTGCTCTTATATAGGCATAAGATCCCAGTCCTTATTTAGGCATTAGCCATGCACTCCAAATACAGGCATGGTCACCGACATCCGTCCACCCTAACGTCACAACGAGTTCTTAGAAACCAAACCCTAAGCCCAGCACAGGATTAATGATTTCTCCAAGAACTCATCTATAATGCATGAACCGCTATTCCTTAAGGGTTCATTCCTGACGTCTTCCTCTGTCCGACTTCACGTCAATGCTAACATTCCAAGGCACCTACCAGGTATAAATATACCTTCCCTTGCCCAAGCAAGTTAGAGGAGACCTCGACTTCAGAGGAGCCCGTATCCCGGCCTGACGCACTGAGACGAGACGCTGTCATCCCTGCTCGCAGAGAATCCAGCTTCCAGTGTTCTGACTCCCTTCGCGGGGTGTTAGAGTTTGAGATCCGGCAGGAGATTCCCACCTCTCTCATTCTCAAGGTATGGAGCTGACTAGAACCTAGAGGGACTCTTGGCATACTAGACATACCATACTCTTAGTATACCATACTAGAGAATACTTCACCTACTTCTTACCTTGCCCTACACCTAGACTAGGTTAGGTACACTGGGGTAGAACTAGCGTAGAGAAGCATCGTATGAGTACTCGCATTTTTAGCTCATGTTATTTATGTATGTGAATATATGCTAAAAGATAATGCTAACGCAGTATTATTTCTTTCTACTGCTCACGCTGTACATTATATATCTTGCATACTGTCTTGTGATCATAACAGCTCATATCTCTTACACGAGAAACAAGACTGTTCAATAAATCCTTTTTATTGAAACGCCTGTCTATTCTTTCTGTGTAACTCTGAGAAAACTAAGCATGCACGATTAGCTGAGTGAAACTGTTATCTATTGTTTCCACGATTCTGAGAGTGTTCCGATTCTAAAGGGAAACAAAGTTGTCAAGTTTATATGGTTGCCAGAAACTACTCCCTTCTTGTTTACAAGGAGTTTCTAGTGGCCTCTGAGTTAGCTGGCACAAAGTAATTAAGTTTAATATACTCGATAGGGACATACTGACCTCAGTCCTATGTCAAACCTATAGGGTATATTATTCCAATGCGCAGAGCCTATTAGGGAAATAGGAACTACACTATAATCCCACAATGTCTGAGCTTCGGCCAACGCAACATGTACTCTACAGATGCAGTGGTGGGTGTTGCAGTAAGGGATGACGCCTCATTGATCCAGGACAATCAGGGAGTTAACCAGGTAATCACCAGTTGTATTTGTTTAGCTAGTGTTTTGGTGTAGATCTTGATCTCTGCAGTAATTTGGGACATAGGGTGATATGAGTGGCGTAGGTCTGCCAGGTGGCCGGTTTATGGCTGACTACTATTGTTGCTAGATCAAGGTCAAATGGAAAATGATCTGTATCGGAAGCCTCTTGATAGAGGCACTGTGGGTGAGGAGAGTTGAGCAATTTAAACTTCCGATAATAATTGAGTGAGAACCCCTCCAGTCCAGGGGTTTTGCCTGGCTGCATATCACTAATGGCCTTCTCAGTCTCATCTGCTGTGATAGGTTGCTCAAGTTTGTCGCTGTTGTGAGCGGACAGAGTCCTCAAGGGGAGATCTTCCACAAAAGGTGTGACTTTCTCCTGTTCAGAATGCTCTTGTCGAGCATAGAGGGCCCAGTAATAGGAGGCGAGGGTAGAAGCGATTGCCGCCACCATATCTACTTTCCTCCTATCAGGGTCTAGTATGCTAGGAATCACACTGGATGCAACATCCCTGGTTGCCAGCCAATAGAGGAATTCCCCAGACTTATCTTCCAGCTTGTAGACCCGCCTGCTTTACCACTGCCTAGCTTTGTCTAAGTAGTGCGGTCATAGAAAGGCTCTGCTAGGATTCAATTGCCGTTGAGCCCTTTCATCTCGGGTAGTGAGGTTATTTCACTTTAGTTTAAGAACTTCAGACTCAAGGTTGCAAACAATTGGATTTTCCCCCGTTCCTTCCATTTCAAATACCTCAAGCATGGCTTTCTCTGCCTCATTAAGTCCCAGAGGAATTCACTGAACCCTCATTAGGTTCGAAGTAAGCCTTCAGTTCCTGGGTTAGATATTGCGAGCACCGCGTATCAGTCAAATACCACGCATTTAGCCACCACATCGGAAGCTCCTCTTTGTTAGAGGACGAAAATCTTAAGACTACTGAGGAGTAATCAGCTATTCCCTGCGGAAGGATACTTGCTGTTGTCGTGCACAGTACATCTGACACAGGCAAAAAGAGGCAATCAATTCCAGACATAGGGTGATGGGCCATTGAAATGTTGTTCTATGCGCCAGCTTGAGGGTGCCAGACCCGCCACACATTGCATAGCCCTAATGAGGCTGCTCAATCTGCTAATACTACTGTGCCTTTGGGTTTTGCCACTGACAAGCATGTTACTTCAACAGTTAGGTTCACAACTGACCAGAAATCTCCACTTATAACAGTAGTGCCCTGCGGTAGCTTAATCTGCAGAGCCCCAAGGTCATCAAGAGTGGACATCTACTCTGTGTAACAAAAGTGACCTGGGTTACTGCTAAGGGAAGAGAGCTGTGTAGCAGCATCGCCGTGACCCTAGACCCTTTAGTATACTGAATACTCTGTTGTAAGCGGACTCTACCTAAGCAAGGACAAAGCAAACCATAAAGGTGGGTTTCTTGGGGGAGCAGTGTTGCAGGGGCATGGCGTTTGGCAAATTTAAGGACCAAGCCCTTTTTTTTAATGAGGTTATTAAGATCATTGACGTTCCATGATCCGGGTGTGGTCAGGGAAAACCATGATCCTTTTGGATTGAATAGATAGGTTCTCCTTCGCTCTAGCACCCTTGAGTATTGAATCTCTGTCTTTGAAGTTTAATCCTTTGGTCGTGAGGGGACGGGCGTGGTGCCTGGGGGAGGTTGATGCATCAGGGCCGTATGGACTCTCTCAAGAATGAAGCAGGATGATAATGTGGCTGATGGCAGCCCGGAGGTAATCCAGTTTACCATGAATATTTCAGTGTTTTGCCCCTCTGCACTGTCTGGAAGCCTATGAAGTGTAGGGTGTTTTGCTTTGCTCTATTTTCAGCATCTTTGGCCTGTTCCTCCAGGGATAGGGACTCCCCAGTATGTTAGGAGACAGTAGATTTCAGTGCTGTGATACCATCTTCCAGTTTGATGATGCAGCAGTCCGAGGCTCTGTCGGAGGAGCTTCACCTACTTCACCAATTCTGGTTTCAAGCACCTTGCAGGAAGCTTGAATTGCTTGCAGTATGGTGTTCGTGCCACGTGGTAGGGAGGGTTGTTCAAATCTGCATGTCCAAATCAAGCGGTTTCGGAGGAGGGATGGTGTATTTGTCCATTTTTATTTGGGCCTGAGAGGGCGTAGGACAGTCCCTACTCATAGTAATGATACCTTCAGCTTCTACAAGACTCAATTACCAGGAAGAGCACTGCGCTAGATTCTGCCCCTACTAGAGCTATAACAGCTAAGTGCCTTGGGTGGGGAGACACCATCTCACCTTAGGCTCCGGTACCTCCAGCTACCAGATTAGGGAGAGAGATCCTCCCCAGGTATGTCTCAAGCCCTGCACTGTAGAGTCAGTGACCTGTGGTGGAGGTGTAGTCAGAATGGGTAGGGTAGGAGTCTGGCGGAAGTGACAAGAATAACAAAGGCAGTAAATTTGGATTATATTGTTGTGTGTGGATTCAACACTAGAGATAGAGCTGTGATTGATGTGGTTTAGGAGGCAGCCCTTGCCACAAGCTGCTCACACCGCCACAGAAGGTAATAGTATCATAGTCCGGGTGGCCAGCGCTGTGCCTATTTGCAGCTCGCTCTTGTCTTTGATCGCACACCACAATCAGTGCCGGCCCACTTGTATTGCAGGGTTGAGCTGTCCCACAAGCAGCACGAGTAGACGGGTTGTCATCTCCTCAAATATCCAGTTCCACTAGGCCTCAGGTTATCCCTCACTAAATAAGGCCTCGGGTTCTACAAGAGTGATTATCTGGACAGGGTGCACCTTCAGCCCCAAGAGAGGAGCAAGGGACACTCGTTAGAGAAAAAGAAAAACATCCATCCAAGATGCATTAGAATCAGGAACGGAACCACTTTACCCTCAGTGTCCAGGGTGGGAAACAGTTTTAGGATTATGCGGGCAACAGTCTGGAGGCAGTACTAGAATATCATTGACTCATGTTTCTTCTGGCTCCTTCTTTGTGTCTACATTGGCTAGAGACTTAAAGAGGCCTCCTCGGTGGGCGCACCGAGCCCTAAGCCAGGACCTGGCAGAAGTCTGAAGCAAAGGTTACAAGAGCGGGGTTCCCTCCCCTTGTCTTAGGCAGTTTCAGTCATGGCTCAAAGTTCCCGCTCAGGCTCAAAATCCACCTGCAGCAATGGCCTCCCTCCCGTGGGCCTGAGTGTCCTCCTGTACCAAAGGTGCCTCTGTGGTTAAATGGAGCCCTCATTCATCTGCATCTCACACGTTGCTGGTCTAGGTGTGGGGCCACCCAAACATGTCCTCACCTCCGTTCAGTAGCTTGTGAGATACCTTTGACTGCTGGGTGCATGTTAAAGCCCAAGTCATGGGGCCTTATACCCAGGGACCTGCACCGCCCATGATCCATGCTGAGGTGGCCTCTATCCATGGAAATAGGGCCCACCTTAAATCTCTTTTATTCCCCGTCACAGAGGGGCCTCAGGCCTGTTGCTAAACTATATGTTAGATGCTTCTATTGTGAGAACAGGGAGCCTCCAAGCATTTGCAGGTCCACCACTGCCAGCTTAAAAGGGGAGGGTCTCACCACGTGTGTCCCCAATTTGCTCCACAGCTCTGCTACGGGATACCAACTGACAGGCTGTTACAAGGGGCATGCTCGCTAGTTCCCGGTACTTGCGGCTGCCATCTTACATATTCCACACTGGTTGCGGGACAAAAGACAGGCCTTCCACTAACTATGCTTCAAATCAGGGCCAGATTTTCACAAAATGCACTCCTCTCTGCCCTTGGCCATCACAGGTGGGAGGAGACATTGTACTGTGTACCCAGAAACAGGATTGTAAGGAATTCAATTCAAATTGGATTCTGGCCAAAGTTCTGGAGTGTAGGAAGATGTTGTTCGGGAATTAAATCTTCATGAAGATCTCTGTATCATCCACATACTGACAGTAAAGAGTCCCGGAGTTTCAGTAACTCTGGGACTCTCCAAGTGGTTCAAGGTATAAGTAAACAAAGTTGAAGGTAGGATCTATCCTTGAGGCAACCCTTGTTGTAGGCTGACTTTGTTGGAGAAAGAGCTCCCAGTTTTTACTGCTTGAGAACAGTTGGACAGATAGGAAGAGAATCAGTCAAGGATTACCCCTTCAATGCCCATCCGTTCTTCAAGATGTTAATCAGAGATGGTTGGTTAACTGTATCAAAGGCAGCCAAGAGATACAGAAGTACAAGTAAGCAAGGGTTGCCAGAGTAGAAGATGAGGAGTGAGTCAGCAACGATTGCAGCAGTACAGAATCTGTGTTGTGGCCCTGTCTGAATATGAATTGAATCCAAAATGAAACCCACCAAAGTTTTGGGTATACAGTACAGAGAGAAAATAAATCACCTCGACCCATCAAAGGTAAGACTGCATGTCTCCCCTCCTTACAGGGATGCTGGGAGCTTGCTCTGAGAAAGAAAGTTAGGTCATCAGTACCTCACGGATTTGTTTGGGAATGTTAGTTGAGTAGCCAAAACCCATTTCATGGGATATGGCGTGATGGTTGAGCCCAAGTACTGATTTCTTCACACACACAAACATGCATGTGCGTGCATGCCTCTGCCCCCCACAAACACACAACTGATGTCTAGCTAACCTTAACCATTCATGAGATTTGCAAATAAATTGTTCTAGGGTTTGGACCATGTTCTGTGGGCCACTTTGATTGTCTATTCCGAAGTTTGGGTGGGGGAAACCATCTCAAGGGATATAATGGGCTATTATCATAGAATGAGTTCAGTACAATATATTGCTTGAATCTGTCCAGAGAGCTACACACCTCACATGAGAATCAATGGAGGTGCCCTGGGGATTCAACAGTCTAAAGTCACAATATAGTAGATTCTAGTAGCATAAAAAAGGGTCTACCTGTTTGATCCTACCCAGGTTTCAAGCTCATTTTACGTGAACTAAGTCATGGTTAATTAAACAGATATAAATATTAATGAAGGATTTCCACTAGGTTCTACGGTTGTACTCAAAATATTTCAGTTGCCCAGCTAAGCCCTGAGAACAGCCTCTGTCAGTGGCTCTTAAGCTTTTTACTTCAGTGTCTCCCACGTAATCATTACTGGAACCAAGAGACCCCGACTATATTATGATTGCAATGAGTCATGACTCAAAGCCGAGGACCCCGGCCTAAGCATTTTTGATTAATTTGAACCTCAAAACAATACATTAAAACTTCAGAAACAAGCATTCATCAAACAAATCTTCAAATAATGAAATATTGACAAATAAACATATTAAAAAACATGAACATTTTAATTTTAATAGAAAGGTTGGAGCTTTTCTAAATTTAATTGAGGCCACACATTGTCCACACTATTTTCTGTTTGATGCACTTGCACTGCTCCCACGAATCAATCCGAGGATACTAACTTAATTTTTGGCCTCCAATTTCAAGTCCCTTCCCATTTACAGAACGTTTTACATTTTTAATTTTTACATTTTTCTTCAGTTGAACACACTTTATTAATCTGTTAATGTTATTTCATTTTCTAAGCAGCCGCAAGCTCCCTGAGTAGTCTTCTTGACCCCCAGGGGTCCCCGGACCAGATTAAGAACCACTGGCCTGCGTAGGCAGTCATATGCACTGTACCCAGTTGAGAAGCTTCTTGCTTGTGGGGTATCTGAGAGAAGGTAAGCAGTCAGATTTGCACTTACGCCTTTTTGGTGATCCATTTTCCACTCAAGTAGCACCAAGATCTACCTAGGATCTATGCACTAAAGTCTGCCTTCTTGTGTGTGTTCTCCCTGAATCCAGTGCTCTGTAAGAGTAAACACCAGAAAGAGCATTACCAAAGGTAAGTAACTTGTTATTTTGATTGATACATCTAACTGCAAATTCCTCACCTTGTGCATAAATATCATATCAGTACCTCCCAAGGTGTTGGGTCTGTAGAATGGCTTGGATCAAAAATTCCTGCAAGACCGAACAGGCAAGTTGCCCATTCCGACAGATCTGACTGCCAAGGCAATAGTGCTTCGTAAACATGTGTACTGATGCCCACGTAGCAGCCTGACAGATATCCAGGTCAGGCACTGCGTGTGCCAAAGCAGTGGTAGCAGCCTTGGCTCTAGGACAATGAGCCCTCAGAACGTCTGGAGGCTGCTTCTTAGCCAGTGCTTAAGACAAGTGATTACACAGAGGACGATTGATTGTAATATGGTTCACTTCTGCATCACGTTGCCTTTCTTTGTAGAAAGCACAGATGATGTAAGAGCTCAGAATTCTTGTGGAGTCTAAGCAATGGAATCTCCCTTTCTCTTTCGAGGGACGGAACAGAGCAAAGACTTTTGGAAGGGTGATAGCTTGTCAAGCATGAAAAGGTGTCACTACCTTCAGCAGTAATGCATTTTGAGTTATCAATACCAGTTTTTCTGGAAAAAAGGTGGTATAAGGGGGTTGGAATGAGAGAACCTGTAGCTCACTCATGCAATAAGCTGGCATCACAACTAGCAAGACAGTTTTCAAGGGCAAGATACATAATGGACAACTGTGCACTGGTTCAAAATGGGTATACATTAACGTGAGGACCAACTTTAAGTCCCCCTGTGGCAGCACAAAGGGCTTTGGTAGAAATATATGTTGCAAACCTTCAAGAAATCTCATTACAACAGGTCATTTGAGCAAGGATGGCTGGTCTAGCAAATGTAAACCTGCCACAAGGGCTGACAAGTTACCTTTATCAGTGCCACTGTAAGCTATCCAACATTTTCACTTGCGACGGGTCCATCTGGGGGGTGCTGCACCAAGCCACAAACTTATCCCTGTGTCCGGCACACACTGATCTCTAGGAGGGACACCTGGCTGCTAAAATCACAATGATGACATTGGAAGGAAGATCAAAGGAGATCAGCTGCTGCAACTCAATCTCCATGCATGGAAGTGCCGGTTGTACAGACCCAGGTGCAAGACCCTGCCTTGCTGCTTCGACAGAAGCTCCTCCTGAAGCTGCAGCCTGAGGACAGATGCTCTGGATACCACACTATTCTGGCACAATCTACTGCCACTAAGGTTGTTCCTGATCTTTTTCAGAACCCGGGGCAGGAGAGGTAGCAGCACGAAAGCATACAGGAGTCCCATGTTCCTCTCTAGGCAGAATGTGTTTCTGAGACAGAGAGCCTTCTTGGGAACTCTAATGCTCAGAAGTGTTGACACTGTGTTCTCTGGAGTGGCAAAGAGACTGAGACTGAGCCAGAGTTCTCCTCACTGCTAAACGAATCCCCGGGTGTAGCTGCCATTCATGATCTCCTAGACATTGCAGACTAAGTCAGTCTGTCTTGGTGTTCAAATATCCCACCAGGAGGTTCATGACCAGGGAGATACCCTGACAACCCAGCCAGTTCCAGAGGTACAGATCCTCCTGGCATAGAAACAAGGACTTTACCCCGCCCTACGTGCTGCAGTACCAGATAGTGGCAGTGTTGTCCATGAGAGCATGCACCAGCTTTCCTTTCATGGTTGCCAGGAAGGCCTTTAATGCCAAGCAAATTGCCTGCAACTCTGCTAAATTGATGTGAACTAGCTTCTCTGCCAGATCAGAGTCCTCTGACCTCTACCTCTCCCAGAGGACCTCCGCAACCCAGTAAGGATGTGCCCATCACCGTCAAGTCTAGGTGGGATACAGAGAGGGATCTGCCGCTGGCCCAATTTCAGTTGAGCAGCCACCACTGTAGATCTTTTGCAGGGTACATCAAAACCTGGATGGAATCTGACAGGTTCCCCTGGTGCAGGGTCCACTGAGTCTTCAGATCTCACTGCAGAGCTTGCATATGCCTTCTGGCATGGTCGCTGAGATCCAGGTTAGAGGCTGAAACATGGAGATCACAGTCCAAATGTCCTGGACTCGCTTATCCTGAGGGAAGGTCTGAAAATGCAGGTATCCAGGATGTTTTCAATGAAAAGAAAACTCTGCAAAGAAGTTACGTGTGCCTTCGGCAGGTTGATTGAGAACCCCAGCGGTTTAAGGAGGTTCCTCGTTATCTGAAGGTAGTCCGCGACAGATTGTGGCGAGCCCACCTTCAACAGACAGTCGTCGAAGTAGGGGAAGATTGGTACCCGCCAACCTCCTAAGATGGCCAGCAACTACCACCATCATCTTTGTGAACACTCGAGAGGCACTGGTGAGGCCGAATGGAAGCACGGAAAACTGAAAATGCTTGTACTCCACCTTGAACTGCAGATGGCATCTGTGGGCTTGCAGGACAGGTATATGAAAATAGGTGACCTGTAGGTCTGGCGCCGCCATCCAGTCTCTTGGATTCAGGGCAGATCGAACTAGAGCCAGCATGAGCATTTTGAATTTGACCTTCCACAGGAAGGCGTTGAGAGGGCAAGACCCAAGATAGGATAAAGACCACTGTTTTTCTTCGGCACAAAAAAGTAGCTGGAATAACACCCAGTCCCTACTTCCAAGGTCAGTACCCTCTCTATGGCTCTTTTGGTGAAAAGAGCTTGCACTTCTTGATACAAAATGGGGTGATGGTCCTCTGAAAGCTGCTCTGATGTAGGTGGCTGGTGCAGCAGGTTGAAAATAAATTGCAAGGCATAGCCCTGTTGAATGATTTGAAGGGCGAAATAAAGAGGCTTTAAGGTTAATGCCGGAGGAATGGGGCACTGAGATATATGCTGTCACTGATGGCCTGGACGCTGCTTGCTGGGGCCTCAGCCCTGACCTTGAACGGACCGTGATGCCTGTTGTGTGGGTGCCAGAGCCTAGTGCTGCTGACATGCCAAGCCTCTGGCATGTCCTCGAAAGGAGCAAAACTGTTGAGGAGATTGCCAAACTGGTATTGAAAGACCCAAGGAGTGCACAGTGGATCTGCTCTCTTTAAAATGTTTCAGGGCTGAGTCTGCTTTTTCACTGAACAAGTGGGACACATCAAAATGCTTGATAATTAGGGATACATAGACATCCCAGGAGACGCCCGTCGACCTCATCCATTCAGCCGAAGCACCACACTTGTCCCAATAAGCTCATCCTTGACCATCAAATGAACTTGGCTGCATCCCAGCCATCCTGCCTGGTTTGGGCTAAGGAGGTCAGCAAGTCTTCTGGGACTGCCAGTAAAATCTCACTAACCATGTCCCAGAGTGCATGAGTGTAGCATTCAAGGAGACAGCTGGCATCGATCGACCTCAAGGCAAAGCTAACCGACCAAACCATTCTCTAATCAAACGTTTGTACTTGGTCTGGAGGAATATTGAAAGAGGGTTAGGGTTCACTATGGTGGTGGACACATGCATCGCCAAACTCTCAGGGGTTGGGATTTTGGGTTAAAAAACACAAACCAGGGTCACTTGCAGCTGGTATATGGTGATATACGACTTGGCGATTGATCTGAGGGCCAGAAAATGGTTTACTCAAGAGCGTGTCAGTTAGAGCCTTATTGAAAGGGCAGAGAAGTTCCGGTTGGTGTCTAGCTAGATTAAAGGACCTCAGTGAGAACATTAGTTTTTACCTCCAAAGTGAAGGGATGAAGGTCAAGAACTTCAGCAGCTCTCCCGTGGCAAAGGATGTTCGGTGACAGTGGTGGTGGGGGGGGATTCAACCATCCCAATCTCAGGAGAGGTAACTAGTCCACTGGCATCTTGCAGGTCCACACACCAATTTTCCTCATCACTTGTCCCCATCACACCCATTATCCTCTCTATATGGCTAACTCTGGTCAGAGTCCGGGCCAAAAAGTTGGTGCAATGTTTGTGCGCCACAACGCAGTAATGGTATATGAGTCAGAAGGATTAGGTTTTGGCTGTGGCATGTCAGAATCAGGGTGGGGCCTCGGTCGAGACAAATTCAGCTCGGAGTCGAACATCACACGAGTTCTCCTCTGGCACTGATGGCATCGGTGGCAACATTTGTCGTCCAAGGGACTGGTGCAGATTTTGGTGCTGTAATCAAAGTCTGCACCAATGGTGGTCGGAACACGATGAAACTTCGAGGGGCACAGTTGGCGTTGAAGATGGATTCATCGACGGTAACTCAACTGGAGGCCCCTGCAGAAAGCCTGGAGCCCAAAGTGGCACCAGACGGAGCCAGAAATATGCCAGATATGTATAGCATGACCTCAGTTTAGCCCTGAGGGGCTTCTCTAGTGGTTATGTTGGGTTTAACTCTGAGGGCCTTCTACAATAGTTTTATTGAATTTAGCTTTGAGGGCTTCTTTGGTGCCTATATTGATGTCTGAGGGCTTCCCTATTAGTATGGCTGGTGTTTAAATTGAATTCAGTTCCAGGGGTTTTCTCATATTTATAAAATGTTTGGCTCTGATGGACGTTTCTGGATGAATTGAGCTGAGTAGTTTTTCTTGGTGGTTGCCTTGAGATAAGTTTTAGAGGATGTCCCTGATATTTGCAGAATTCGGCTTTGTTGTTTACACTGAGTTTACATCTGATGAGTTTCTATTCTGTTCATGCAGTGTTTAGAGCACTTTCTCTGGTGGCTAGACTAAGTTAAGCTTCAGTGCTTTGATTTATCATCATTGTAATTGCAATTGCATTTATCTAGTGCTTAGTACACCCGACAAGGCTTCGAAGCACTTTTCGGTGAGTAGCAAGCTGCTCCGGAACCCAAAACGGATTAGTGGCGGATTAGTATAGGGAAATATGTGTTAATTTGAGTGGCAGACATGTGAGTCTGTTAGATGGATTGAATAGAATAATGGAGGGATAGAAGAGGGAAGAGTCTAGAAAATGTTATTTGGGAGATCATAGTCGTAAGATGAGGCTTGGGATGAGTAAAAGGAGAGATGGAAGAGGGAAGAGTGTCTAGAAAGGGATTAGGGAAATCATAGTGATAAAATGAGGTTTGGGATACATGAGGGAAGAATTTAGAAAGTGGTGCTTAGGAGATCATAGCAGCAAAATGAGGCTTCGGGTGAGCCAAGGAGGGCTAGAGGGAGGAAGAGTCTAGAAAGTTTTATTTTGGAGATCATAGTAGTAGACAGGGGCAGCTGGTACCCTTTGAAAGTGGTGGGGCGAGTGAAGTACCCCGCCACTTCCCAAAAAAAACAAAATAAAAAAAAAAAAACACCCTCCAAAACCCCAAAGTAAACCAACCCTCCCTTTAAAACCCCAATAAAATACCTCCTCCCTCCAAAAGCCCAAATAAAAACATAACACTAACTACTAAATAAAACACAACCACTACACTTACATGCATTACACATATAAAATAAAATAAAACAGCACTTACATGGGCTGCCCGTCCTCCTCTGTGTTCTTCTCTTTCTCCGAAGCATGAAGAGCTCCCCTAACCCATCTAGATGCTGCTCTCATGCTGTTAACCAGCATGAGATAAGTGCTTGGATTGGATGGAGCAAGCTGGCTGGATACTCCTTCAGGCCCTGGAGGCCTGTGCTTGGTCTCCACCCAGCTGCCTTAAGACAGCTGGGTGGAGAGCTACAACTGCATATGCCACTTTGGCATGCGCACTTTGAAGGGTCTAGCCAGCCACTGCTTCGGTCCTCCATGCGGCAGCAGATGACACGCCCAGCATGTCTCTGGGCTCGGGGCTGGCACTGCTGCAGTGTGCACTGCACCGGTAAAAATAAAATGGCAAAGAAATCTTTTCATTGCCATTTTATTTTTTCCTGCAAGTCTTGGAGTAATGGGGGTGGGCGGAGGGGGATAACGCTCCATGCGTCCGAGAAGAAACCGCTTCGGGTAGAATGAGGTTTGGGATGAGTCAGAGTAGTGCATTGGAGAGAGTCAAAGGTGGCTTTTTCTTCTTCTTCTACAGAAGGAGTAAAGTAATACATGTATAGATACATGACTACATAGAAAAGGTAATTTAAGAAGAGGGGTTCGTTTTTCCTTAATTGATTGTCACATACTACAGTGCTGCTGCGAAAGATAAAATAATTACGATAAGTGTGCTGGTGTTTTCTAACAATAGAGTGTGCATTGTACTGGTGACTTAAAAGCTGATCACTGATCTTCTAGTAATTCAATCTGATTTACACTACGCTTCTTTGACCTTCTTGGACTCTGAAAAATACAGGTTCTCCTTTGGAGACCCTGATACCTTTCTTAATATGCAGCCACTGTCCTACCTACCAAGGTATTCTGCAAGCTAGTCAAGCTACTGTGAGTTCCTGTGCTCAGCAGTGGACTGTAGGATGAGTGTAACCCAATCACCCACGGATCGCTCCAACAAACATTCTACGGGCTTAAGAGAAGCTCTGACATGCAAAGTTCCCTCCGATACCACACACCTCCCTATGCACACCAAGAACACACTAATCACATACACACGTACTATCAGGGCTTTAAGTGGGATGAAAAAACTAGGGGGTCTCTCAAAGGGGCGTGGCCTATGCAATTAAGTGCGTGGCTTAAAAACACATAGGGTAAAAATCTGTGCTTAGCATAGTGTGCCGCCCGACTTGTATTTTGCTGTTTCTGTCATTGCATCCAGATATATGATACAAGTAACATTATACCTACAACAAGTCAGGACTATTGGCTTTGTCAATGGTTGTTGTTGCATAAGATAAATAAGCAGCAACTATGGCTGGTATATAATATTGAAAAAGCTTCCACTTAAAGCCTTGGTGACACCACGAAAATGTTGCTGCTCCTGAGTTTCAAAAAGAGAAGGGAAATCCAGAGAGAAGATGACTCTGTTTAAAGGATTTCCCTTCCCCCTACAACGCTCACCTGGCATGACCTCAAGCCGTAACTTCTCCACTAGTGAGAAGTGTGAGCAGCGCACATCGATGGGCCTGCTGTCACTGAAGTCCTTAAAAAAACGGACCGCCTGTGCCAGTGCACAAAACAGAGCCCGATAGAGACCCGTTTCGAGGCCCCCTTTAAAAAACTGCCGGTGCTCAGCACCGGTGAGACCCGGCCCTTTTAAAGCCCTGCATACTATACAAAAAAGCAATACGTTCCTCTTCACACAAAAATAATATGCATCCAACCCCGCTGCCCATCATGTATGAACCTCAATTATCTATTCAAATTCTTCAACACTACATACAGAACACAACCGCAACACCCTACAGCACTCCGCACGGAAACGAATGATATGGCAGGAATAAAATGCACGGTGGTATGATTTGGTTATGGGAGTCCAAAAACACCAAACCATGGAATTATCAGAAACCAACAACTATTAGTGCCAAGCGATACGCAGTACAGAGGTACAACGGCAGCGAGGCGAGTGGTCCCGGCTCATACCTGAAGCTTGGGCCGCCTGCTCAGGTAGGGCTGAATGCAGTTGCTGCTATGCCAGTCGCATTGCTTTGTGTACACGATGCCGCACATCACCCAGGAGGTGTGGAGCACGTACATGATGAAAACACCCACGATAAGGGTTGTGAAGGAGCTCTTGTTGAGCATGACTGAAGCAAACCAGCAGACCTCAGCCGGTGCCACCACAGGATTAGCAGTCATGACTCAAAAGCCAATATACCTGTTACCACAAGTGTACATACTCCACTAAAGATGACCTAGACTCATGTACCATTGTTTTGTTAATATCGGTTGCGTTTCTTTTTTAAACGCTTGTTCTGATCACTCAAAATATTTTGAGGTCTGCTATGTGTTCTATTAATGCTACCAAGTTCAGCTCTGAGGGGTTGCTCGGGTATTTACAATTTAAATATTCCGTTTTGAAGAGCTTCTCTGGTGTTTACGCTGTTCACTTCTGTGGAGGTCCTCCTGTATTTATCGGGCGTTTGCAACTCCAGGGCGAGGTCTCGGAAATTATTTACGATGTGACACCGCCATGCTTCTGTTGTGTTATCGCAATGTGCGCTGGGAGACGCTGCGTCGATGATGTTTAATGGTGTTTAGCGCAGATGAGACTCCGGCTGCGACGCTCTGAACGGAGAATCCATTCGTTGCTTTGCCCCTCACTGACAAATGATTTAACGGAGCATTAACTAAAAGCTGCCGCAGCGATGCTCTTTCTCTCCGTGCGACGGAGGAGCGGCGTCGCCGTGAGTGAGAGGAGCACGCAGCACGCGACCCTGGCTCGCGCGAGCGCCTCCCTCCAGGGGCCGGAATCCATCTCTCGCCCTTGCACGCGCTTTATCTTATTTGTTTAGGAAATACAAACACGGGCGTCGTGGACTGTGAATGAGCGAGCGAGCTGTGCTGACACACCGCATTAGTGTAACAAGGGGCTGCGGCGCAGCGAAATCACATTCATTAACGTCGCTGCCGCTTAGCAGCTGTCTGAATGCGGCTGTCCAGAAGGCCTCCGCGACCGAGGGCAGCTCGTCGCATCTCCGAGTGGCCCCTCTAGGAGACAATGCCCTGATGCGTGTCTTCTTTGACTAGACTGAAATTAGCGAGCCAGTGACACAGCAGGAGGGGATGAGGGGGGGGGGGGGGCAAATATCTACAATGGTTCATCTTCAGTACAGATGGGGCGGACTGATGGAGGGGATCGGGTACCATCGCTCCCAAGGTCTGTTTCCTAAAGGAACAGGTACACTGTGGTAAGTCGTCTTTAGAAACAAGCCCGGGTGAATTTCAGATATCAGCAGTACCAATCCTCCACCAGGTTGAAATCTCCTGATAGGATAGCATCTCTTAAACTTCACATGCAAAGCCACCTCTCAAAGACTACCGCCACACAGAGATCAAAGCACCACCAGAGATCACCAGCACCTGTCAGCACAAGAAATAGCACCGCCTAAGAGAACAGAAGCCCTCATAGGTCAGCAGCAATGACAGGATACGGCACTCGCTCTCGAGAGAACTGCTGCACCCCATCGAAGATCAACACTTAAGAAAGTGACAAATGCATAAAGACATCCAATAAATATATAATAAAAGCTTGCATCAGCAGACAAAATGTAAATATTCTTAGGTAATGAATCCATAGGGAAACATAATATAATAGCAAACTATACTTATTCGGTACTCCACTAAAATTGCAACCGCAAAACATAATCAAAATAATTACTTCTTTTCGGCCCCTTATCCACGCCTGTAAGGCACCCTAGAGAGAGTGGAATTTGTTCTGGGCCTGCTTACTCTTCATTCTGCATAATGAATCCCCTAATTCATGGCAGTCAATCAGTTTGGAACCAAAGCCGCATCGGGGGGTGGGGGTCTTAGTGGATCTATTTCTTTGCGATATATAGCTGAGCAATTACTATAGCTAGAGTTATGATGCGCACAAGATCTCAAACATCTGGCATGTAATGGTTCGTGTCAAAGGGCAGCACTTCATTTGTGTGAAGTGCTGAAGTGTAACTGAGATTTTAGGCCAAGAATTCCTTAAGAACTGGCCATGTTTCAAATTTATGGTCCAAACCCATATCCCCAATCCCACAGTGAGTGCAACGAGAATCATTTCGGCATCCCCACTGAAATAATGTATACAGCCTATAATAGAGTCTAAAAATGTTGTTAAAATATTATATTTTAAGACTGAACGTCAATAACATAGAATAACAAAGGGAAGCACTATATAGAAATTGATGGCCTGATAGGCTCCTGCCGAGGTTCCCAATCCAGCGCCTATATTGTCCTGTCAAATTATAATGCTCCCGTTCCAGAAATATGCTGTGATGAACCCATGAGTTAATATGTATAGGCGGCGTCCCTACTGAGGCGGGACCAGACTCTGGCACGCCGCTGAGTATGGCGGTTGCGCCGGTCCCCCGCAGCAGGCAAGGGGCGGGGCTGCGCTGCGCACAGTAGTGACGCGGCGCCCCTGACCTTGCCTGCAGCTGATTGGCTGTTTGGGCGTTGACCCGGAAGCGCAAGAAGCGTTCGAAACTCGTCGACTGGTCTCTTTCTTAACCAAATAGGTGTCCATTAAGATGGGAAGACCACTTGTTGCTCACTAAAGATTGTGTATATAATTTTCTAGAATATTAAGTGAGCTTAGTAGGTCCACCATTTGGATTTGGCCTCTGAATCACAACTAAAAAGTGTTATGCTATAATAAAACTTTATTAGAGGCATTGTACATGTATATTAAAATGTGAGGGTCAAAACCTGATTTGAACCAGAGCTACAATGATATTTTGTTTGTTTCTAATTATATATTGATTTGTATTTTATATGTATCACATTTGTGTGTTTTTGTTTGTCACAGGTTGTGGTGTCTTGAGTGTATGTTCATAATTGTATTTAATATATTGTGAATTCAAGAAAAAATTCATTTTCAATCAAAACAAAAGTTTGAAATAAGAAAAAATATTTGAAATGAAAAATACAAATTCAATTTTTTTCAACCAGGTTGTTTAGGTCTCCTGGCCCTTGGAACAAATGTGATGTCTGAATGAGTATCAGTATTGGCATTTTTGGTGGTTGTTTCTATTATATTGGTCCGGCCTTACTGATTAGGGGCCAAACCCTTTCTTGTGATTACAGGTTACCAATCCAGCGCCTATATTGTCCTGTCAAATTATAATGCTCCCGTTCCAGAAACATGCTGTGATGAACCCATGAGTTAATATGTATAGGCGGCGTCCCTAATGAGGCGGGACCAGACTCGGGCACGCCGCCGAGTATGGCGGTCGCGCCGGTCCCCCGCAGCAGGCAAGGGGCGGGGCTGTGCCGCGCTTAGTAGTGACGCGGCGCCCCCTGACCTTGCCTGCAGCTGATTGGCTGTTTGGGCGTTGACCCGGAAGCGCTTCTTGCGCTTCCGGGTCCCACGTCGGGGAAAAGCCGGGAAAGCTGGTTCCAACCGGCTCCCGGCCAGAAACGGGTTTAAAAGGCTGTGGAGCGGCAGGATCGGTCTCTTTCTCAGCCGCTCCACAGCCTTGAAAGGACACAAGGGCCTCGTTCTGAGGCTCCAACCGGGCACCTTTTTTCTCTTTGTTTTTCCCCTGCAGGTTCTCGGATTTCGGCGGCAGGAGCCATTCTCCGGTTTTTCCCCCACCTTCTTGTCGTTTTACAGGGTTTTTCTCTGCACGTTGGTCAGCGTTTTTGGTGGGAGCCTGCAGCCTTGCCCCTTCAGCACACAGCAGGAGAGTTTTGGGGACATCTTGGTCAGCACGTCGAAATTCCAGCCTGCCCCTGACCAGTGTGCCTTTTGAGCCAGCTTGGAGCCACACAGGCTGAGTTTATACTCGCCGGTCCCGCACGATTGGTGTTGTTGGTGGTGGCTCCAGCTGGTGTTTGGTATCCAGGCACACTGGGGGATTTATTAGGAGGACCTTGGCTACAAAATTCCAGGATTTTCTCAGGTGATGGGGTTTTGTGCCTGAGGGGGCTGGCACTGTTTTGTCCACATGCAAGAGGCATATCTGTGTGGCAAGGGCTGTGTTTTTGGATTGCTAAGCATTGCATTGTGGGATAGCCACAAGAGAGGGCCCCTGTGTTTCTCTTTTTTCCAGTACTTTGGTGAATTTTGGTGCGCAGCTTTAAAACCCTATGTAGGCTGGGGTTTGTTTGGAGTAATTTTCTGGTGCTGTGTTACTTAGATGTTTAAGGAGTTGTAGCCAGAGGGTATCGGTTTAAGGTTTTTACTGAAAGGAGGTGAATCCTGTTGGTACAATGGCCCCTAAGGCAAAGAGGAGCGAACAGCGCTCGCGCATGGACAAGTTTATGGAGTCCATGATGCAAAAAATGGAAGACATGGGACAAGCCATAGCCGAGCTGAGGAATAAAGTGGATGGGCAGGATGGGACAGAGGACAGGCCCAGACGATCGGGAGTGGCCCCTAAGGCGGCATTCCCTCCAGTGCCCAAAAGGGCTAGAGCCAGAAGAGGGGGAACACCTGCCCCATCACCACTGAGGGTGGGGAGAGCAGAGGGGGCTGCGGCACCAGCCCCAGTGGGGGCAGTGCCGCAGGCAGTAGGCTCTATGCCGGTTCCAACGGTGGTGGTCTCACAGGGCACTGAAGGGGTTAGTCAGCCAGGTACATCTGATAGCAATCCCCCGCCTCAGACCCCAAGCATCCCCACGGGGGGGCCCACCAGTAGTCAGCCAGGTACATCAGGTACCACCCCACCGGGGGCTAGTCAACCAGGTACAGCAGGTACCACTCCCCCGCCTCAGGCCCCAATCATCCCTACGATAGGGGGCCCATCAGGGAGTGCGCCAGGGCAGCCTGACCTCGTAGCTAGTTTGGCAGCAGTTTTGCCATGGTTGGAGAAGGCAGGTACCTGGACCCCAGCAGCAGGGGCTGGGACGTTGGGTAGCGAAGAGAGCGCACTGGAAAAAGCAAAAAAGATGGTGGCGCAGTTTGCTGGGACTAAGACTGGAGAAGGGCAGACAGTACCGGCAGAGAGTGCAATGACTAGTGGAACAACACCCACAGTAAATGGAAAAGACCCGCTTGCAGTAAACACGCCGTTGGACGCGGGAAAGGAAAAAGCATCAGAAGCGCCAACAGCAGGTACACCTCAGACATTGCCAATGTTAGGTTTGGGCGAGTTGCGCTCTTCTAGGGAACGTTTGAGAAGGCATGTTTCAGTGGAAGTAATAGAAAAAATTTGGAAAGGAAGTTATGTGAATATGTTTTCCTTGCTGGTAGATGAGGCAGAGAGAGGAGGCCAAAAAGAACAAGGAGTGCACGCACCCAAGGGAGTGGTCTAATTGGCTACAAAAGAGGAAGGTTGAAGAGACCCTGGTCAATTGGTTTAAGGGCTTCTCCACTTACATGGCAATCATGTCTGAACGTTTCCCAGGCCTGGGCGCACAAATGGCATGTTACCAGATTAGGATTGCTTGTGCGCATGACGAATATGGTGGTGTGGGATGGAAAGGATATGATAAGGATTTTAGGAGAGCAAAGGCAACTGACCCTGCCCTTACTTGGGACCAGATTGACATGATTTTATGGTTAAGTCACATGAGATACGGGACACTGGACAGCTCAAGGGGACAGTCCTTTCGGTCAGGCCCCCCAGTCAGCTCGGGGGGTGGAGCAAAAAAGGGGGCATGTTGGGACTTTAATAAGCGTACATGCACCAGGGTGGCAGGCACATGTAAGTTTAAGCACGCATGTTCTTTCTGTGGCCACACCTCACACCCAGAGTCCAAGTGTTTCAAAAAACCAAAGGACAAAGGAGGTAAAAAACAAGATTGAGGGTGTATCCCTCACCAAGGCCCGGTCCTCCATCATAACCAGTGCTCTGATCCCATGGTTGAATAAATACAATTGTCCCACGTCCGCTAGAATTTTACTGGAAGGTCTCAAGGACGGTTTCAGAATCCCTGCGCCTGGCTACATAGGAGTGTCACATTGTCAGAACCAGCTATCTGTGAGAGCCAATTATGGGGTGGCGGCAGCAAAAATTGAAAAAGAATTAAGGTTGGGCAGAGTAGTAGGTCCATTTGACAGCATACCGGTGGAGGGTTTTGTGTGCTCCCCATTGGGGGTAGTTCCCAAGAAGAAGCAAGGGGAGTTCCGTCTGATTCACAATCTTTCGGCCCCCAGGGGCCAATCTTTGAATGACGCCATAGATGGGGAACTGTGCACGGTCAGGTACGCATCCTTTGATCAGGCAGTTGAGATGCTTAGGGGGCTGGGACCCGGCACACTTGGCAAAATCGGATATCGAATCAGCCTTCCGCCTTCTACAGGTACATCAGCTGGATTTCCACCTGCTGGGTTTCCAGTTCCAAGGGAAGTACTACATGGACAAATGCAGGCCTATGGGGTGTTCTGTTTCCTGCTCTTATTTTGAGAAGTTCAGTTCTTTTTTAGAATGGGTTTTCAGGCAGGTGACGGGCCACCAGTCAGTCCTACACTACCTAGACGATTTCCTTTTCTTGGGAGCACCAGGCTCCCAGGAATGCGGCCGGGCGCTGCAGGGTTTCTGTGCACTCATGCAGGACTTTGGTGTGCCTTTGGCACAAGGTAAGACGGTTGGGCCAACCACAGAGATCGAATTCTTGGGGATAGAGTTGGATTCAATGCAAGGGGTGTCAGGATTGCCAAAGGAAAAAATCGCAGCATTCAGGTCAGCATTACAACACTGCTTGAGGAAGAAGAAGGTTACACTGCACCAGCTACAACAAACAGTGGGACATTTAAATTTTCCTTTGAAAGTCATCCCCATGGCACGGCCATTCTCGCGCACCATTGCACAGGCTTTGTCAGGCCTCAAAGAAAAACATCATCACACCAGGTTATCCAGTGAGATCAGGCAGGACATGCGGATTTGGATGGCATTCCTGCGTGATTTCAATTGGAAGGTGATGTGGCCCAGCCCACCGAGATCCAGTCCAGAGATCGGGCTGATGACTGACGCAGCGGGTAGTGAAGGATTTGGCGCCATTTTAGGTCCATCATGGGTGGCGCAGCGCTGGCCGGCATGGTGGGTGGAAGCTGGGCTCATGGGGAGCATTGGTTTCCTGGAATTGTTTCCCATCCTAGTGGCATTGTCCATATGGCCAGAGCAGCTGAAAAACCAATCTGTAGTCTTCTGGTCTGATAATATGTCGGTAGTGGACTGCATCAATCAGCAATCAGCAAAGTGTAAGATGATCCTGCATTTATTGAAAGAAATAATACTGTTGTGCATGAGGTTAAACCTGCTGTTTAGAGCAAAACATGTCCCAGGTGTATTGAACCATGCTACTGGCGCGCTCTCTCGCTTTAAGATGCAGGTTTTCAGGTCCCACTACCCAGAAGCGGCAGAGAAACCAACGTCGTTCCCAGACCAGCTTTGGCAGCTTGGTGCCCCCAATTACCGGACCTCGTGGCAGCTAGCCTAGCACCCAGGACCAGGAGGGCATACGAAGGGGCGTTTTGGGCTTACTGCATTTTTTGGGGGGCAGGATGGGAGGAGACCTGGCAAGATACTGGGGCAGTGTTTTCCTACTTGAGAGCAATGAAGGATGGGGGGCGCTCAGTGGCATCGGCACGACGACACATAGCAGCAATTTCCTTTTTTGCAAAAGTAAAAGGCAGGGGTGACCCCACTAGCACATTTATAGTGAGGAAAGCGCTGAAAGGGTGGCAGCGTTTGCAAGGTTCACAGCCAGATGTGAGGCGACCAATAGGTGTCGAAATATTGGCCACACTGCTGGGCGTGCTGAATCAGGTTTGTGACTCAGCGGGCGAAACGATCCTGTTTAAAACAGCTTGTTCTCTGGCATTCTATGGCGCTTTCAGGATTGGGGAACTGGTGTAAAAAAATAAAAGGGACTGGCAGGGGGGTCTCCAGTTCAGCCACGTAAAAGTGCGAGGAGACTCGTTATTTATATCCATTCCCAGGTCCAAAACTGATCAGGAGGGTCAAGGGGAAGGTGTGGTATTGCGAAGGGCGGAAGGGAACACTTGCTGCCCCATCGCCAACCTTGAGGCATTCTTGGAACACAGGCCAAGGGGCGAGGGGGGGCCTTTGCTAATGCATGCAAATGGGTCCCCGCTAACTACATTTCAATTCAGAAGGGTCATGGGCACGGCCATCAAGAAGGCCAGTTTAGACCCAGGCAGTTTTGCGACCCACTCTTTCAGGATAGGGGCCAGCACTGAAGCGGCGGCCAGAGGGTTTGCCGGGAGCGCGGTACAGAGGATTGGTAGGTGTTCCTCAGACTGTTACAAGCGCTATGTACGGCTGCAAACGCTCTAGACTTGTGGTGTTTTTTGTCACTTATGGTTGTTTTTTCTCTTCCTGGATTGACTTGAGGTTTCTACATCCTGTCCCGCAGGGGGGAAGCTTGCAGCGGTTCGTCGTCCGTCAGCATCTGTTGTGGACCAGGTGCCCGCCTGGGAGCACGGAGAAATGGACGTGTGGATTATTGGCCACTCTTATGTAAAAAGGTTGAGACAATTTTTCTTTGCAGGCAATTATGAGCACAGAGCATTGCAGGCCGGTTTCAAGGTTTCTTTCCACGGGCAGGGTGGGCTACGCTTTGGCCAACTCAGAGATATGTTGGTAGGCTTGCTGGGCAAGAACCAAGTACCCCCTGCAGCGTTTATCTTGCATCTAGGGGGTAATGACCTGGGGCACCTGGGCAGGAAGGACGTAGTTGAGGCCCTGATCACAGAAGTGGGGTGGCTGGCAAAGAGATGCCCGGAAGCAATACTGGTATGGTCACACATGATTCCCAGATTTCAATGGAGAGGGGGTGAGTCCGTGTGGGCCTTGAACCACTCAGTGAAAAGGATCAACAACCGGATTGATAAATTATTCAGATCCCCGAAATTGCAGACAATAGCGCATGGGTGCATCCGGGGGGGCCGTTTTTCCTACAGGATGGCGTGCACCTCTCTAAACGGGGTAATGAGCTGTTCATGGAAAATTTACTTGCATGGCTAGTGGGGACATGGAGCAGGGCATGACCTTTCTGGAGGCAGAGGGGGGAGGCCAGATAGTTGGGCAACTATACTGGCCTGTGGCAGTGAGGTCATGATTGGTGAGCATAGTTTACGGTCCTTAGCAGGCATCACCATTGTCAAATGGGGACACCTGAGGGGGGGACAGATGGTCTCTCATGGAACTCCAGGGGCAGTTACAGCCGGTAGGCTGGAAGGGTGCGGGGGGGAGGGGAAGTTCCGCTTCTGGTAGGCTGTTTGGCCAACCCCGCACACGCGCAAAGGCGCAAGTAAGCTGGGCATAACTGCACGGGCCTTATGGAGATAATCTTGAGGGTGTAGGGGGTGCCCGGGGTGGGGTAACCTTCCGGTGACCTGGGCCCCCTGCGCAAGGTCACTCCGGTAGGACAGTGGGACCTAGCTTGATCTGGATCTTTGGCCAGTCATTGACCTTGACGTAGGCTCAAACCGGGATACGCAGAAAGATAATGTTGTTGATCACTTAGCTTATGATAGGAATGGCTATGTATTAGAAACATGTTAAGGATAGCCAAAAATGACACACTGTACCTATCAATGTAATGGACCGGACTTTCTGCGTATTGTATAAATGATGTAAATAATATTTTTAATGTTTGATTATTGTTATGAAATAAAATACGGCCGGGGTTTACGAGCCCTAATCCAAGCTGGTGTGTTGTTTAAGTTGTTGCCTTGGGGGAAGAGGGGCGGTAGACCGCACTGGATCTGGGAGGGGCCCCCACCACAAGGGTTTGGGAGTAAAGGAGGAGGGGGACTCGGCAGTACCTGACCATATACTGAGGCGGGACCAGACTCGGGCACGCCGCCGAGTATGGCGGTCGCGCCGGTCCCCGCAGCAGGCAAGGGGCGGGGCTGCGCCGCGCACAGTAGTGACGCGGCACCCCCTGACCTTGCCTGCAGCTGATTGGCTGTTTGGGCGTTGACCCGGAAGCGCAAGAAGCGCTTCCGGGTCCCACATCGGGGAAACGCCGGGAAAGCTGGTCCCAACCGGCTCCCGGCCAGGAACGGGTTTAAAAGGCTGTGGAGCGGCAGGATTGGTCTCTTTCTCAGCCGCTCTACAGCCTTGAAAGGACACAAGGGCCTCGATCTGAGGCTCCAACCGGGCAACTTTTTTCCCCACCCACCATCCCCTGAGGCAGAAGTTTTGAGAATGTTGTTCTTGTTTTCTCTTTTTAGTTTAAAATGGTAATGTATTAAAGCAATTGTTTGTGTAAACCCACTGTTTTACTTTTAGGGCGGTATCCTGTCGTATTTTTATGTAAGAAAATATGTGTTATTCCTTGGTCAGGCGGTGAGGTCATGATTGGTGAGCATAGTTTACGGTCCTTAGCAGGTATCACCATTGTCAAATGGGGACGCCTGAGGGGGGGGACAGATGGTCTCTCATGGAACTCCAGGGGCAGTTACAGCGGGTAGGCTGGAAGAGTGCGGGGGGGGAGGGGAAGTTCCGCTTCCGGTAGGCTGTTTGGCCAACCCCGCACACGCGCAAAGGCGCAAGTAAGCTGGGCATAACTGCACAGGCCCTTATGGAGATAATGTTGAGGGCATAGGGGGTGCCCGGGGTGAGGTAACCTTCCGGTGAACTGGGCCCCCTGCGCAAGGTCACTCCGGTAGGAGGGTGGGACCTAGCTTGATCTGGATCTTTGGCCAGTCATTGACCTTGCCGTAGGCTCAAACCGGGATACGCAGAAAGCTTGTTGATCACTTAGCTTATGATAGGAATGGCTATGTATTAGAAACATGTTAAGGATAGCCAAAAATGACACAGTGTATCTATCAATGTAATGGACCGGACTTTCTGCGTATTGTATAAATGATGTAAATAATGTTTTTAATGTTTGATTATTGTTATGAAATAAAATACGGCCGGGGTTTACGACCCCTAATCCAAGCTGGTGTGTTGTTTAAGTTGTTGCCTTGGGGGAAGAGGGGCGGTAGACCGCACTGGATCTGGGAGGGGCCCCCACCCCAAGGGTTTGGAAGTAAAGGAGGAGGGGGACTCGGCAGTACCTGACCATACTGGAGTTCTAACAAAAGAATCTTGGCTACATACAAATCGTCCTCGCTGACTTTACCAAAAAAGTCCCATATTTGAATGCTTATTGAAGCCAGGCTTCAGCACCAACTAAATTATTTGAATTTGGGAAAATGAACAAAGAGTATCATTCTGACACTGCTCACCAACTGTACTGTTTCCAGCCCTCTACCAAGACTGAACAAAATAATGAATGAATACTGAATTATAGAGCATAGCAACTACCCCGATGGGCATACTGGGGTAACTGATAGCCTGCATCTGCAAATGTACCTGGTAGAGAAGGATAGTTCTAAACATGGGTGTATGCACGGAGTTTGGTGATCTCGAAAAGCCACTGCCACTGATGCCAGATACAAAAGGCCCCATCAACCGTCTTGAATCTGACCTTCCTGTAATAGCTTGGCTTGCGTAACTGAAGGAGGCAACCTGTGGCATCAGACCCCAAAGACAGCTGATATATCGGGGCTCTACAAAGCCGCCAACATCCGTTGCCTCTGGGTCAAAAAAGATGCACATCCATCGCCCTGTAAAGACTCAATAGCAAGCATTTGCAATGCAATAGGTCTCGCATTTACACGAGTTTGAGCTATTGGCATTATAAATGACAATGCCTTTAATTTACGTTTTGATTTTTAAAACATAAATAAAAGGCATTGTCATTTACAATGCGAATAGCTTAAACCCTTCACTGGTAGGACTTTCCCACCTGTGCTAGCTAAGCCTTTTTTAGGCTATTTGGAGTAGTTCAAGCTTAGGCCCCTGTAACCTTTTGTCCACATAAGGTATCCACGCCAAATTTGCGTCCTTTTCTTCCAATAGCCTGAGGATTTTAAAGGTACCCAGGGTTTGTGGATTCCCCTGGAGGAGACCAGAAATTAGCCAAAAATACAGCAACATTGTTTTTTTGTTTTTTTAAATGGGGAAAAAGTGCTGCAGAAGAAAGCGTGTGTTTTTTTCTCTGCAAATGGTATCAACAAAGGGTCTGTGGTGCTGAAATCACCATCTTCCCAGCTTTCAGGGACAGGCAGACTTTTGTCAGAAAACCAACATTTTCTACACAGTTTTAGCATTTTACTGGGACATAGCCTATTTTTACAATTTTTTGTGCTTTCAACCTCTTTCCAGTTAGTGGTAGAAATGGGTGTGAAACTAATAATGGATCCCGGAAAACTATACATTTCACAAAAGTAGACAAAATTCTGAATTTAGCAAGGGGTCATTTGTGTAGATCCTTCACGGTTTTCCTACAGAAACTAACAGTTGAAATAAAAAAATATTGAAATTGAGTTGAAAAAAACAGCCATTCGTGTCAACATTTTCACCTGTAACTTCTTCTAACTATGGCAGATTTTTTAAAGCAATATACCGTTACGTCCGCTGGACCCTTCTGGTTGTGGTGATATATAGGACTTGTAGGTTCACCAAGAATCCGAGGTACCCAGAGCCAATAACTGAGCTGCACCTTGCAATGGGTTTTCATGGTGTACAGGGTATATAGCCATTCATTTGGTAAAATATAAAGAGTGAAAAACAAGTATCAAGGACACCTATGTATTTCCGAAATGGGAACAAAATATAGAGTTTAGAAGCAGTAGTTATTTGCACATCTCCGAAATTGAGGGTATCCATACTAGCATGTGAATTATAGGACATTTTTCAAAGTGACTTCTTTTTTACACATTGGCTTACATTTGGAAGGCAGAAATCCATAGAAAGTCAATAGGTAATAACATTTGTTCTACAATTCTGTGTTCCCCTAAGTCTCCCGATAAAAATGGTACCTCACTTCTGTGGGTAGGCCTAGAGCCTGCGACAGGAAACGGCCCTAAACGCAACATGGACATATCACATTTTTCTAGTGAAAACGGACCCTTTTTTGCAATGTGCCTAGCTGTGGATTTTGGACCCTAGCTCTGCCGGCACCTGGGGAAACCTAGCAAACCTGTACATTTTTGAAAACTAGACACCCAGAGGAATCCAGGATGGGGTGACTTGTGTGGCTCTCACCAGGTTCTGTTACCAGGAATCCCTTGCAAACCTCAATAATTGTAAAACAAAAAATAAAACATTTTCCTCACATTTCTGTGATGGAAACAGGGGTGGCTCCATCATGTGGGCAGAGGAGCGTCGCCCCACTGCTTTCTCGCAGTGCGAGAAGCAGAAACATAAAATGGTATTATCAATACCATTTTATGTTTCTGTTTTTCGCACTGCGAGAAAGCAGAAGGGTTTGGTTGGGGGCGGGCGGGTGGGTGGGTCTGCTGGAGGGCAGGGGAGAAGCGGCTAGCCCAATGCTGTGGGCCCTGACTGTTTGGTCGGCCCTCTGGGGCCGACCAAACCTGTCATGCACACTCTCCCTTTTCTCCATGTAGGCTGCATGCAGTCTACATGGAGAAAATGGACTCCCCATAGGCGCCTGGCTGGGCGCCGTCCCCACCAATCACAACGCTGCCATTGCAGTGTTGTGATTGGCTTATGGGAGGGGAGGGAGGCTGCCTGCTTCCTGTTCCTGCGAGGCAGGAAAGCAGGAGCAGACCCAGTAGTGAACACGCGGGACCCGGAAAAGGTAAGTTTTATATATTTTTTTTATTATTTAAACCCCCTCTCCCTGCACGACCCCCCCTTTCCTCGCGACCCCCCCCTCCCCCACCCGTACGACCCCGCGCCCGCCCATCCACCCGTGAACCATGCCGGCTGCGACTGGATGGAAAGTTCTGGAATCTGCATGGATCCTCAAACTTCCACCCACCCTGCATTTCCCAAAGTCTTCCGATAAAAATGGTACCTCACTTGTGTGGGTAGGCCTAGTGCCCGCGACAGGAGATGGCACAAAACGCAATGTGGACACTTCACATTTTTCCAGTGAAAACTGACCCTTTTTGCAATGTGCCTACCTATGGATTTTGAACCCTAGCTCAGCCGGCACCTAGGGAAACCTAGCAAACCTATACATTTTTTAAAACTAGACACCATAGGGAATCCAGGATGGGGTGACTTGTGTGGCTCTCACCAGGTTCTGTTACCCAGAATCCCTTGCAAACCTCTAACTTTGTAAAAACAAAAAAAACACATTTTCCTCACTTTTCTGTGATGGGAAGTTCTGGAATCTGTGTGGATCCACAAACTTCCACCTACCCCGCATTCCCTGAATTCTCCCGATAAAAATGGTACCTCACTTGTGTAGGTGGGCCAAGTGTCAGCGACAGGGAAGGGCCCAAAACGTATTGTGGAGACATCAAATTTACCAATCACAAAACGACCTGGTTTTGTAAGGGGGGGGTCACCTGGGTTTTAGGCCCCGGGCTCGGCGGCCATCTAGGGAAACCTACCATACCCACACATTTCTGAAAATTAGACACTCAGAGGATTCCAGGGATGTGTGGCTTGCGTGGATCCCCCAACGTTTTCCTACCCAGAATCTCCTCTTAGAATCTACCACTCAGTGTTCCCCTCAGTCTCCCGAGTAAAATGATAGCCCACTTGTGTGGGTGGGCCAAGGGCCTGTGGCTGGGAAGGGTCAAAAACAAAGGGATTGAGGGGATAGCACAGCAAACTGTAAGTGCTATTTCTTTTAAAAATAAGTTTTTAGGCGATTCTGTATTAGACACCCACACAAGTGAAGTATCATTTTTATCGGGAGACCAAGAGGAACGCTGTTTGGTAGGACATTTGTGCCAGCACGGTGATACCACACAGAAATGTAAGGAAATGTGCTTTTTTTTTTAGCTAAATTTGAGATTTGCAGGGGATTCTGGGTAGGAAAACACTGAGGGATCCACGCAAGCCATACCTCCCTGGACTCCCCCATGGATCTAGGTTTCAGAAATGTGTGGGTTTGGTAGGTTTCCCTAGATGGCCGCCGAGACCGGGGCCAAAAAAGCAAGTGCCTCCCTTACAAAACCAGGTAGTTTTGTGATAGATAGGTGGGCATTGGTGGGCTTGCAGACATCTAGGGAAACCTAAAAAACCCAGACATTTCTGAAAACTAGACACCCGTGGGAGTCCAGGGAGGTGTGGCTTTCGTTAATCCTCCAACATTTTCCTTCCCAGATTCCACTGCAAATATCAAATTTAGCTGAAAAGTCACATTTTCCTCTAATATCTTTGTGGGAAAGTTGTGGGATCACCGCATGGCACAAATATCCTACAACTCAGCGTTCCCCTCAGTCTCCCGATAAAAATGATACCTTACTTGTGTGGATGGGCCAAGTGCCTATGACATGGAAAGGCCAAAAACGTGTAGAGATTGAGGGGGCCCAAAGCGGGTCCAATAGGGCAGTTTATCCATTTTTAGGCTGACGCTACTTTGGGCACCCACACAAGTGAGGTATAATTTTTCTCGGGAGACCAACGAGAAAGCTGGTTGGTAGGAAATTTGTGCCTGTGCGGTGATCCTACAACTTACCCACACAGAAATGTGAGGAAAATGTGACTTTGTAAGTAAATTTGAGGTTTGCAGGGGATTCTAGGTAAGAAAACACTGGGGAATCCATGTAAGCCACACCGCCAGCCAAGAGTCAGTACACGCACACCACCATCCATGCACACCTCCAGCCAAGCGGCATCCATGCACACCGCCGGCGAAACGCCATCCACACACACCACCAGCCAAGCGCCATCCACACACACCGCCAGCCAAGCGCCATCCACACACACCGCCAGCCAAGCGCCATCCATGCACACTGCCAGCCAAGTGCCATCCACGTACACCGACAGCCAAATACCATCCATACACACCACCAGCCAAGCAGGGCTGGACTGGGAACGGCAACCAGCCTTGGCAGATTGCTGTTTGACCGGCCCTGGGAGGGGGGGCGTGCTAGTAAAAAGCACCGTTACCGCTTTTGTTACTGGGGGCCGATATTGCAGCACAGCTGCAAAACCAGCCCCCAGTGACAAAACCGGCCCCCATGGCCAGAAAACCGGCCCATACCCTTCCGGCCCACGGGGAAACGCCCGGTGCCCGCTACAGCCAGTCCGGCCCTGCAGCCAAGCACCATCCATGCGCACCATCAGCCAAGAGCCAGTCCACGTACACTGCCAGCCAAGCGCCACTCCACGCACACCATCAGGCAAGCGGCAATCTACACACACCGTCATCAAGTGCGAGTCCACACACAACATTAGCCAAGTGCAGGTTAACACACACCGAAAGCAAAATGCCAGCCAAAGGCCAGTTCATGCAGACCGTCAACCATACTCCAGTTCATACACATACAAACTCTCCCTGGTTTCTAGTGGTTTTCTGCCCCCGCTTGGGGGGCAGATGAGACTAAAAATATCACTGAAACAGACCACATGTGTGCCTAAAAAAAAGGGGAACGACCCTTGCCTATGGGGCTTCTCCATGGCATGCCCATAAACATATCCCTGGTGCCTAGTGGGCTTTCTGCCCCCGAGGGGCAGATCAGGAGCTATTGCCCCCATCTGCCTCCCTGGGGAGGCAGAAAGACTGTGACAATTTGTTTTGGGGGGTAAGGGCATTTGCATGCCCAGTTTGGGCAGCCCCCACCCCTATGTATAAAACAAAAACAATCCCTGGTGCCTGTTGGGCAGATCAGGGGCTATTTCCCCCATCTGCCTCCTGGGGGGGAAGAGGGGCGGGCAGAAAGCCTGTGGAATTTTTTTGGGGGTAGGGGCATTGGCATGCCCATTTAGGGAAGCCCCCACCCCTAAATACAATAAAAAAAGAATTCCTGATATCTAGTGTGCTTTCTGCCCCTGGGGGGGGGGGGCAGAAAGACTGTTCCCAAATATATTTGGGTGGGGGTACGGTCTTGCCCTTTGTAGGCAGCCCACACTCCACTTTTATTTAAAGAAAAAGCCCTGGTGTCTAGTGGGCTAGATTGGGGATAATACCCCTATTTGCCCCCTAGGGAGGCAGACAGTCTGTGGAGGTTGTTTGGGAGGGTGGGGGCACTGGCATGCCCATTTAGGGCAGCCCCCACCCCTAAATACTATTAAAAAAATCCTTGGTATCTAGTATTCTTTCTGACCCCCTGGAGGGGCAGATGGGGGGCTACTGGGGGCAGAAAGATTGTTCCCAAATATATTTGGGTGGGGGCATGGTCTTGCCCTTTGTGGGCAGCTCCCACTCCTCTTTCATAAAAATAAATAAAAAATCCCGGTGTCTAGTGGGCTTTCTGCCCCCCGGGGAGGCAGATCGGGGTAATACCCCTCATTTGCCCCCTAGGGGAAGGGCAGAAAGTCTCTGGAGGTTGTTTTGGGTGCTGGGGGCATTGGCATGCCCATTTAGGGCAACCCCCACCCCTAAATACAATTAAAAAAAATAATCCCTGGTGTGTACCGTGCTTTCGGACCCTCCGGGAGGAGGCAAATTTGGGGCTACTGCCCCCATCAGCCCCCCAGGGTGGCAGAAAGACTGAATTTGCTCAAATTAGTTTGGGGGAGCAGAGGCCCTTGCCCAAAGGGTCGCTCCCCCCTCCCTGGTGTCTAGTGGTGAATCCTTGCTTCGGGATCGCTCTCCTGAGGCGATCCCCAAGCGGAGATCCACTAGGGAGGGAGGGTTACCATTGGAAATGGGTTATTGTCCCCTTTCCAATGATACCTCTTCCATCTGCCTCGGTGCTCAGGGGGCTGAGATAGCCCCCTGAGCACCGAGGCAGTGAAACAGAGTTTCAGTTTCGGTTTCTCCTAAATGACTTCAGCGCGACGTGCGAGCCGATCGTCATTTCGGAGAAATTATCATGGGAGCTGAGGAAGCTCTTCCCCAGCTCCCAAGGGTGTTTTGACTGAAAGGAAATCCCTCTGGTGTCCGCACCAGAGGGATTTCCTGTGCCATGTGCAAGGACGGCCGGGAGCCGTCCCACGCACATGAGCACTGTGGCGTGGGACGGCTCCCGGCCATCCCACACATGCAAGGGTTTAAACTCTCGCAAATGTGAGACCTATTGCATTGCAAATGCTTGTTTTTAAAAGTTAAAAAAAGCATTTGTTTAAGTTGTCAAACAAAGGGTTTTGACTTTAATGGCAGCCACGCACCTTTCTTTAGAAGCGGCTCGTGTAAAGAAAGGTGCGGCCGCCATTAAAGTAAAAGCGCGTATGGTGCGCTTTTTAAAATAAAAGGCATTTTTTAAGCATCATAGCGCGTGCAGAAGTGCTGCGCTGTGCAGGGAGCTTTTTTGAAAGATAAAGCGTAGCGTCCATGATGGGGCACCGCTCTGTCATGATAACAGGGTGGGTTAGGTAGACCCTGTCGTGCATGCAAAAGCAGCTACATTAAAGACATTAAAGAAAATAGTGCTCACAGACTGTAGCTAAAACAGACTGTGTAACAACACAAGTAAAAATCGAGTCCTCATGGGAGGTTACAAATGCAGACAAGGCGTTACTAAGGTCAGACTAAAAAGTCTATTAACGAATCAGAAGCAAACATTTAGAAAGGACAGTAGCAAGAACCAATTGAAAAGATAGGTGGATCTTGAAGTCCATACCTGAATACAGCATGCCTCGCAGAGCAGCGCATGCCCTGCCCAGGCTCGAACTAAAAACTGGGAGCACTTAACCTATCTTTTTTCTTACTCATTTTAAAAAAATCTCAGGGCTCTGCAAGATCTTCTGTATACCCAAATAAATTGAGGTTTTCTTTCTAAAAAAGGGCATTAGGGATCAATTATAGTATTGACCGAAATAAATATAGAAACTTTGGCAACATAGTCACTACAATAATATTGTTTCCCCCAAAATGGCCTTGTAGAATTTTCGTCTGTTCCTCATTTTGGTTGGGATCCCGATGTAAAAAAGGACAGAACTGACCTAAAAAATATTGGAATCACCAGAGATCAATTTGATGGCTAGATATGTGGTAGATAAAACAACCATCGGTTCACTAGTGCGGCCCACATTATTAAAGATGAACGAGGTCATATTAGTAATCATATGATACCCAGAAAATATCAAGCATATTTAGCTCCCTTACAATAGCAGCAATAGTCATAGCCACCTTCCAGTTAGTGCAACATCACCAGCATATGCTGATACCTGGACCTGAAACACTTTCAAGGGTGCTGTTGTGATTTATACTTACAGAATTAGTCAAGAAAGATCGTGTTTGAGATATAGTGCAAACAGTAAAGATGGTGCCTATGCCTGGCCACCATGATCGATTCGGACGTTGCCCCCACTAAAACATTTTGTGCGACAGGCGCCCCATATTATATTTAGATATAAGACCAGAAACTGATCACCATGTGTTTCATCCCTGACCAACGATATCACCAGTAGACCAAATCAAAAGCCTTTTCTGCATCTAACAGCATCATCTAAAGCCTTTCTGCTGCTGCCATGTCAACTTTGTGATAGCCCTATTAATATGCATGGTCATGTATATTGATAAAAAGAAACAACTTTTGCTTTCAACTGCCTCCAATTAGCATGTAGCAAGAATATTAGAGTAAACATTTCTATTAGCACTTTATAAGAAGATTGGGCAATATGAGCCACATTCAGTTTGCAACTTCCCTTTTTTGAGGAATACTACCATATTGATCTTGTTCAGTGATTCTTGTATAACTGCATCCTGTAGGATATAATCTATCAGCTAAATATCGAGAAGATCATGTCAGAGAAACCTTATAAAATTCCAAGGGATGCAATCTTCCAGCATTGCCTTACCATTAGGCAGGCTATGTACAGACTTAACAATTTCCTACAAGGAAATTGGGGTATCAAGTTTTCTCCTATGATACTCTAACTGCACTCACATATAAATGTGTCCTGATATGCTTCTTTGAGCTCCGACTCTCTTCAGGGAATAACATCTAACAACATTTCTGAAAAGCATCCACAACATTAACAACCCATGAAACTAATGAATGTTCAGCATCCCTGATGGATAATATATTATTCCTAGTATCAGCTTCTCTTGTTTAAAAAAATAATATCCACCCCAGCACTTCAATGCATTTATAAACCTTTTCCTTCTGAAGTTTAAAAACTTTAGCGGCTTCCGAGTGTTAACTGACCAATACCTGAGCTCAGGCCATAACCAGCTGTTGATATGCATCCTCTTCCTGGAGATCCCTATCCTGCTTTGCTACATGTAGATGTTCTTCAGGAGCTTACATATCTTGTTGGAGTTGACTTTCCTCTACAATGGGATAACCAAGAGTATTTCCTTTTATGCATGTTTATGTATATGTTTTACAAAAATCTGTTTAACTCTGAGTGGTAGCTGAAGAGTGTTAGTATACATATTACTGTGCTTCCATACAAGACAAAACAAGTCATTGTTACTAAATAATATTTTAAATAGGACCTTCTAAATGTGTAGTTTTCTTTATTAAGAAATTTGTGTATTTTTTCAGCACTGGGATCCCTTTAGTGTTGAATTGTATACTGGAATCACAGTTGCCATTTGTCTTTCTAAGTATGCATTTCCTTGCTGTAAGAAAGTGGCTCTGTATATACTGCACCAAAGTAAGGTTCAGTGTGCACAGAGTCCACAGTCCCCAGAGGTTTGGCAGAGGCTAAAGTTAGATATAACCTTACTCTCTAAAGTGGTAGCTTGGTCGAGCAGTAAGGCAGTATCAGAGGACAGTGTAAAGCATTTGTTGTACACACTCAGTCAGCAAATGAAGCCACACACTCAAGAACTGAACTCTAGGCCAATGGTTTGTATATAAAAATCTAGTTGTTTTATTTTAGAACCAACAATGGGTGTCAAAATATACTTTCTCAGAATGAGATGCTTTAGTTAACTACTGTTCAATTGGCAATAGACTTTTGAATGCAATAGTTACAGTTGTTGCAATATGCAACACAATTTTAAACACAATTATACATTGAGCTCAATGGAAATTTCTGGCTAAATGCAATAGATTACTTTTTGGATTACTTTTCTAACCACGGGACTGGATCTTGGATTCAGTCCCGGGACACTTCCTGTAAACAGGTGAGAAAAAGCGTTTTGGTTATGGTAGTGATTTTTGAGGAATATTACTGTATTTCAAAAGTTGACACTTAGAAACTTTTCTGGGTAAAATTACCAATGTTATCCTAGGGAAGGAAATACAGTTTGCAAGCAAAGTATGTTTACGTTACTTTTGTAATCCAGTGCTGGACTCCTAGGTTCAGCACTGGGACATTTACTTAAAACAGGTAAGTAATTACGTTTTTGTAGTTTGTACGATTTTTAAAGAATATTTGTATGATTCAGAAATCGACACTTAGAAACTTTTTCAACAAAAAGCAGGCAATGATATCCTATGAGAGGAATTTCCAGTTACTGGTAAGTACGGTAAAAATTACTTTTCATGGTCGGTACTGGACTAAAAGATGCAGTACTGAGGTCTCTCCTGATAGTAGGTGAGTAATTCGGAATTCGTTACTGTTGTGATTTTTAAGCAATATTTTGGTATTTCAAAAGTGGACACTTAGAAGAAATTTCACAGAAAACCAGTCAATGGATCCCTATGTAAGAAAATTCAATTCGCCGGTAAGTTACTTTTAACGTTACTTTTGTAATCCAGTGCTGGACTCCTAGGTTCAGCCCTGGGACATTTACTTAAAACAGGTAAGTAATTACGTTTTGGTAGTCTGTACGATTTTTAAAGAATATTCTTGTTTTCAAAAGTCGACACTTAGAAACTTTTTGGAAGAAAAAGTGTCCATGTTATCCTATGAGGAAAAATGAGTTATCGGTCTCGAGGTAAGTAATCGGTCTTTTGAGTTAGGGTTCTGGGGTTAGACTCAGGGGTCTCCCAGGGTCAGTGATGCACTGTTGTTGCACCCTCAGCGGCACTAGGGCGGCCGGGTGCAGAGTGTTGAGGCCCAATGTTATCCTATGGAGGATAGGGGGACTCCGGTTGGTGGCGGCTGGCAAGCAGGCCACGGGGTTGTGGGAGCAAAGCTCCTAGGGTTAAGCTCAGGGCACGTTGGGGACCAAGTTAGCACCAAAGAGGCACCCTCAGCGGCACTAGGGCGGCCGGGTGCAGAGTGCTGTTTTGAGGTCGGGTGCCCTGTTGATTTCAATGGAAATTTTCGGTTTTGGTTTTCAGCTGCAGGCTCGGTCCAGGAAGACTTCCAGGAGGAACCAACAGCTGGGCAGGTAAGTTGGAGGGCTCGGGGACGTAGGTGCACCTCGGGTTCCTTTCTCCAGGGCGCAGGGCGTCTGGATGCAGGGGTGTCTTTTGAGGTCGGATTTCACCTTACCGGGCCACTCGCGGTTGGGGGGTTCTCCGTGCAGAGGCTGCAGGCGACGTCGGGGAGTCCTGGAGGGGTCAACCCACGGTGGACTCGGACTCTGGAGAGCTGGGGGACCTCGCTGGGACCGGTGGGCCACTTGAACTCGGGCTGTAGGCGACGGGTGCAGTGGTGGTTCCAGGCGTCGGGTTTCTTTCTCCTCAGCAGGCTCGGAGTCTTTGTTTGGTGTTTCTTTTGAACAGAGCTGCTGTTCACAGGAGATCCGGTCTTTGTTGAAGGCAGTCAGTCCTCCCTGGGGTTCTGGAGGTCGCTGGCTGCAGGACAAGACTATTTTTGGCGCAGGATCTCTGGAAACTGCAGACGGGCCGGTAGGGCTGGGGCCAAGTCAGTTGTTCTCTGCAGTCTCCTCTGCTGGGCGTCTTCTTTCGTCCTTTTTCTTCTTAGGTTGCGGGAATCTAAGGAAGGAAGGTTCAGGGTGCCCCTAAATACTAGATTTAGGGGCGTTACAGGTAGGTAAAGGGCAGGGACCAATGGGTCCCTGCCCTGGGGTGGGTACACCCCCTATCCTGCCACTCTCCTGTGGGAGGGGGCAGGAGCCTAGTCCTGATTGGGCAGGGCTCCCCATCTTCAAGATGGCGAGAGCCCGGAGATGTGCTTCACCTCGCCTCCCCCACCTGAGGGGTGGGGTTGGCAGAGGGTGGCACACCCCCTTTCCTCCCTTGGTGTTTCCCTCCAGTCTTCCCACCAGGATGGGGGAGGAACCGGTGGGGACCAGTTGCTGAGTACAGCAAGTGGTCTGGGGAAGCTCACAAAGGCGGAATGCCTTTGAAGCTTCCCCTGCCCATCCTGGGGGAGGGGCCTAGCACCTCACCCAGGACGTGCATTGTTGCAGGCCCGGGAGAGCGGATGGCTCTCTACCCAGGGGTCCAGCAACATGTCTGCTGTGTGGCAGCCTAGGCAGCCCCTCAGACAAGACGTGGATTGTAGGTTAGGTTTAGGGGGTAACTCTAAGTTGCCCTCTGACGTGCATTTTACAGTAAATCCCACACTGGCATCAGTGTGGGTGTACTGTGCTGAGGAGTTTGATACCAAACTTCTCAGTCTTCAGTGCAGCCATCATGGTGCTGTGGAGTACGTGCTGACGACCTCCCAGCACCATATACTCGGAATGGCAGCCCTGCACTTACAGTGCCCAGGAATGGGCCTGGGTACTGTAGGGGCACAGGGCTCATGCACCTGTGCCCTCACCACTGGCATAGGGCACCCAGCTAGAGGGGTGACTGAGGTATGCCAGGGCAGTGTGTTTGTGGGCATGGCACACAGGGATGTGTGCCATGTCGACTCTCTGTTTTGTTCTGCACCAAGACACTCAGCCTGCAAGGGCAGTGTGTGTGTGTCAGGGTACAGGGCCTCTAAGGGTGGCACAATAAGTGCTGCAGCCCTTAGGGGTCTTCTCTGGTCACAGTGCCCTGGGTACCTAGGGTACCATTTACCAGGGGCTTACCTGTGGCCAGAGATGCCAATTGGGTTTAGGCTGAGTACAGTTTTTAGGGAAGGAACACAGGCCCTGGGTACCTGATTGGCAGGGATCCAGGGCACACCAAGGAAAAGTGCATCAGTTATCAGGCAAAAAGTGGGGGTTACTGCAACAGAAACCCACTTTCCTACACAAGCCCCCCCAGCCCAAAGGCCAGGAGACTCAGCCAACGCTGGGAGAGCCTGTCTAGTCTTTCAGGCGAGGAAGAGTTGGGGAAGTGGTTTGAAAGTTGCAGGGCCTACTCCGCCTTATATCCTTCTGTCCAGGTCAGTCCCTTTGGGGAGCTGGCCTACCTCATCAGTTTCAGGACCTAATTCCCAAAGCTCCTCTCCTTGCTCTTTAGTGTCTTCACCCCATCTTTTAAGTTTGGGTTCAGAGGTGCCCACCTCTGCAAAGTCTAACTTAGCCAGGGCAAAGCCCAGCTTACCCACAGAGGTCACCCACAGTTTGAGCAACCCCACCATGACCAATAGGGTCAGGGGGCCTAGCTTGTTATTTGGCAGGGGGTTAGGCCACCATGCCAAGGATAGGGCTGCCATGAAGGCTAACACCCAGCAGAGGCTGCTGACAGCTGTCAGTGCCCAGAACCACACCTTTAGCTCCTGTCTGGCAAGTGAAGGGGCTATCTTACAGGTTTCTTTGGGTCCTGGCTGTCTGCCTGTTGCTTTAGGGTGGGGGGTCACTAAACTTTGTAGTGAGCACCCTTCCTCCACCCTTTGTTCTGCCAGCTGAGGAGCCACCAACTCAGGCTGGACAGTTGCCTGACTAGTCAGGTCTTCTTGTTGGCTAGGGGGCTTTACCAGGGCCACTTCTGGAGTTTTCCCTCACTGGGATAGAATCTCCCTGGCCCTCTGGGACTGTGGCTAACAGTTGCCCACCTTTCCTACCCTGTTCCTTTTTACTCTTTTGGGGCTCAGCTGCACTGACTGCAGGTTGAGCCCCCCCAGGTTTCTTGGGTGAGGCCTGGCATTGGGCCAGTGCCTCTCTTTGGCTCAGGTCCTACTCTAAGTGGTCATTCCCCAGGAGACAATCAAGGGGGAGGTCTTTACTGACTACCACCTTTCTCCATCTAAGGGACCCAGCTATGACTAGGGGCACTACAGCCACAGGCCTAACAGTGACTCCCCCTGGGACAGCCCTTACTCTCCTTGATTCCCCTGGGACATACTGGTGTGGGAGTACCAACCTGTCATGCACCACAGTGTGACTGGCACAGGTATCTCTCAGGGCAGTGGCTGGGATTCCATTCACCAGTAGGCGGTGGAAGTGTCTACTCCCCTCTGGGATCTCCAGCTTACCTCTTGGGCCCATTTTCCAGTTGAAAGCTAGGAGGACTTCCTCATCTGAGGACCCTTCCTCCAGAGCTACACTGGCAACTCCTGGGGCTACACTAGTCACCCCTGGGGCTGTACTAGGGATCTTGTTTTTAGGACAGCTAGGGTCCTTGGTGTGGTGTCCTGACTTCTGACAGTTGTGACACCATATTCTGTTGGGATCCCAATTCTTACCTTGGTACCCTGGTTTAGTTTGTGAGGTGTCTTTGGGCCCACCCTCCTGGACAGGTTTTTGGGGGCTGCCTGGGACTCCTTACTTTTATCCTTAAGGGGTTCACTATCTTTCTTCTGGGGAGGCTTTGTGACCCCTTTCTTTTGGTCACCCCCAGTGGATGTCCTAGTTACCCTTGTTCTGACCCAGTGGTCTGCCTTCTTTCCCAATTCTTGGGGAGAAATTAGACCTAGGTCTACCAAATGCTGATGCAACTTTTCGTTTGTGCAATTACTTAGTATGTGTTCCTTCATAAACAAATTGTAAAGTCCAGGAAAATCCTGCACATTATGTCCAGCTAACCAACCATCCAGTGTCTTTACTGAGTAGTCTACGAAGTCAATCCAGGACTGGGTCTGGGTTTTGTGAGCCCCCTGAATCTAATTCTATACTCCTCAGTAGTGAGCCCAAATCCCTCAATCAGAGTATTCTTCATGAGGTCATAGGACCCTGCATCTGGCCCAGAGAGGGTCAGAAGCCTGTCTCTGCAGTTACCAGAGAACAGTTCCCACAGGAGTGCCCCCAGAGAGGTTTCTTTACTTTTCTTATTTCACAAGCCCTCTCAAAGGCTGTGAACCATTTGGTGATGTCATCGCCTTCCTCAAATTTAGGGACAATCCCTTTGGGGATTTTAGGATCAGAAGTTTCCTCCCTATCCTTAGTTTTAGTATTGCTGCCACCATTGATGGGTGCTAAACCCATCTCCTGTCTTTCCTTCTCTAGAGCCAGGAGTCTGGTCTCTAGGTCCAGTCTTTTGGCCAACCTTGCTAAAAGGTGGTCCTCCTCACTAAGGCTATCCTCAGTGTCCTCTCTGGGACCTGAACCACCTAGGTGGCCCCTAGGTCCCCAGAGGTTTACTCTTGGAAATAAGGGTGCAGTGACCCTGTCTTCCCTAGGAAGTGGTGGAGGTGGGTTACCATCCCCATCCTCCTCACTCCTTTCCTCCTCTGCGTGGTCATCACCATGCTCAGAGGGGTGGGCCTTAGCATACTCAGCCAGGAGCTCCTGGAGCCCTTGTTTGGTTGGATGCTGGCCCATTGGTATATTTTTAAGTTTACATAAGGACCTTATCTCTTTGAAAGACAAATGAAGATAAGGGGTGAGGTCGAGCTCCTCAACCATGTCCTGTATGTCATTATTATTTTCACTAATAGCTGGGTTGTTTTCTTGAGACATTCTAACAAAAAGTTCTAACCCCTCTACCCTTGACTATAGTGACTTTTTATTTTCTACAATTTTAAAGGGACTTAAGCAAGGCCCTAACAAGACTTTTAGTAATTTGGTAAAAAATGCCAATTTGAAAAAATCAGAATTCTAAAGGCAATTTAAGAGTTCTGTCGTGTGATCAGATGGTAACCAAGTAGTCCAACAATGCAAGTTTGTATCCCACCGCTGATCCACCAATGTAAGAAAGTGGCTCTGTATATACTGCACCAAAGTAAGGTTCAGTGTGCACAGAGTCCACAGTCCCCAGAGGTTTGGCAGAGGCTAAAGTTAGATATAACCTTACTCTCTAAAGTGGTAGCTTGGTCGAGCAGTAAGGCAGTATCAGAGGACAGTGTAAAGCATTTGTTGTACACACTCAGTCAGCAAATGAAGCCACACACTCAAGAACTGAACTCTAGGCCAATGGTTTGTATATAAAAATATAGTTGTTTTATTTTAGAACCAACAATGGGTGTCAAAATATACTTTCTCAGAATGAGATGCTTTAGTTAACTACTGTTCAATTGGCAATAGACTTTTGAATGCAATAGTTACAGTTGTTGCAATATGCAACACAATTTTAAACACAATTATACATTGAGCTCAATGGAAATTTCTGGCTAAATGCAATAGATTACTTTTTGGATTACTTTTCTAACCACGGGACTGGATCTTGGATTCAGTCCCGGGACACTTCCTGTAAACAGGTGAGAAAAAGCGTTTTGGTTATGGTAGTGATTTTTGAGGAATATTACTGTATTTCAAAAGTTGACACTTAGAAACTTTTCTGGGTAAAATTACCAATGTTATCCTAGGGAAGGAAATACAGTTTGCAAGCAAAGTATGTTTACGTTACTTTTGTAATCCAGTGCTGGACTCCTAGGTTCAGCACTGGGACATTTACTTAAAACAGGTAAGTAATTACGTTTTTGTAGTTTGTACGATTTTTAAAGAATATTTGTATGATTCAGAAATCGACACTTAGAAACTTTTTCAACAAAAAGCAGGCAATGATATCCTATGAGAGGAATTTCCAGTTACTGGTAAGTACGGTAAAAATTACTTTTCATGGTCGGTACTGGACTAAAAGATGCAGTACTGAGGTCTCTCCTGATAGTAGGTGAGTAATTCGGAATTCGTTACTGTTGTGATTTTTAAGCAATATTTTGGTATTTCAAAAGTGGACACTTAGAAGAAATTTCACAGAAAACCAGTCAATGGATCCCTATGTAAGAAAATTCAATTCGCCGGTAAGTTACTTTTAACGTTACTTTTGTAATCCAGTGCTGGACTCCTAGGTTCAGCCCTGGGACATTTACTTAAAACAGGTAAGTAATTACGTTTTGGTAGTCTGTACGATTTTTAAAGAATATTCTTGTTTTCAAAAGTCGACACTTAGAAACTTTTTGGAAGAAAAAGTGTCCATGTTATCCTATGAGGAAAAATGAGTTATCGGTCTCGAGGTAAGTAATCGGTCTTTTGAGTTAGGGTTCTGGGGTTAGACTCAGGGGTCTCCCAGGGTCAGTGATGCACTGTTGTTGCACCCTCAGCGGCACTAGGGCGGCCGGGTGCAGAGTGTTGAGGCCCAATGTTATCCTATGGAGGATAGGGGGACTCCGGTTGGTGGCGGCTGGCAAGCAGGCCACGGGGTTGTGGGAGCAAAGCTCCTAGGGTTAAGCTCAGGGCACGTTGGGGACCAAGTTAGCACCAAAGAGGCACCCTCAGCGGCACTAGGGCGGCCGGGTGCAGAGTGCTGTTTTGAGGTCGGGTGCCCTGTTGATTTCAATGGAAATTTTCGGTTTTGGTTTTCAGCTGCAGGCTCGGTCCAGGAAGACTTCCAGGAGGAACCAACAGCTGGGCAGGTAAGTTGGAGGGCTCGGGGACGTAGGTGCACCTCGGGTTCCTTTCTCCAGGGCGCAGGGCGTCTGGATGCAGGGGTGTCTTTTGAGGTCGGATTTCACCTTACCGGGCCACTCGCGGTTGGGGGTTCTCCGTGCAGAGGCTGCAGGCGACGTCGGGGAGTCCTGGAGGGGTCAACCCACGGTGGACTCGGACTCTGGAGAGCTGGGGGACCTCGCTGGGACCGGTGGGCCACTTGAACTCGGGCTGTAGGCGACGGGTGCAGTGGTGGTTCCAGGCGTCGGGTTTCTTTCTCCTCAGCAGGCTCGGAGTCTTTGTTTGGTGTTTCTTTTGAACAGAGCTGCTGTTCACAGGAGATCCGGTCTTTGTTGAAGGCAGTCAGTCCTCCCTGGGGTTCTGGAGGTCGCTGGCTGCAGGACAAGACTATTTTTGGCGCAGGATCTCTGGAAACTGCAGACGGGCCGGTAGGGCTGGGGCCAAGTCAGTTGTTCTCTGCAGTCTCCTCTGCTGGGCGTCTTCTTTCGTCCTTTTTCTTCTTAGGTTGCGGGAATCTAAGGAAGGAAGGTTCAGGGTGCCCCTAAATACTAGATTTAGGGGCGTTACAGGTAGGTAAAGGGCAGGGACCAATGGGTCCCTGCCCTGGGGTGGGTACACCCCCTATCCTGCCACTCTCCTGTGGGAGGGGGCAGGAGCCTAGTCCTGATTGGGCAGGGCTCCCCATCTTCAAGATGGCGAGAGCCCGGAGATGTGCTTCACCTCGCCTCCCCCACCTGAGGGGTGGGGTTGGCAGAGGGTGGCACACCCCCTTTCCTCCCTTGGTGTTTCCCTCCAGTCTTCCCACCAGGATGGGGGAGGAACCGGTGGGGACCAGTTGCTGAGTACAGCAAGTGGTCTGGGGAAGCTCACAAAGGCGGAATGCCTTTGAAGCTTCCCCCTGCCCATCCTGGGGAGGGGGCCTAGCACCTCACCCAGGACGTGCATTGTTGCAGGCCCGGGAGAGCGGATGGCTCTCTACCCAGGGGTCCAGCAACATGTCTGCTGTGTGGCAGCCTAGGCAGCCCCTCAGACAAGACGTGGATTGTAGGTTAGGTTTAGGGGGTAACTCTAAGTTGCCCTCTGACGTGCATTTTACAGTAAATCCCACACTGGCATCAGTGTGGGTGTACTGTGCTGAGGAGTTTGATACCAAACTTCTCAGTCTTCAGTGCAGCCATCATGGTGCTGTGGAGTACGTGCTGACGACCTCCCAGCACCATATACTCGGAATGGCAGCCCTGCACTTACAGTGCCCAGGAATGGGCCTGGGTACTGTAGGGGCACAGGGCTCATGCACCTGTGCCCTCACCACTGGCATAGGGCACCCAGCTAGAGGGGTGACTGAGGTATGCCAGGGCAGTGTGTTTGTGGGCATGGCACACAGGGATGTGTGCCATGTCGACTCTCTGTTTTGTTCTGCACCAAGACACTCAGCCTGCAAGGGCAGTGTGTGTGTGTCAGGGTACAGGGCCTCTAAGGGTGGCACAATAAGTGCTGCAGCCCTTAGGGGTCTTCTCTGGTCACAGTGCCCTGGGTACCTAGGGTACCATTTACCAGGGGCTTACCTGTGGCCAGAGATGCCAATTGGGTTTAGGCTGAGTACAGTTTTTAGGGAAGGAACACAGGCCCTGGGTACCTGATTGGCAGGGATCCAGGGCACACCAAGGAAAAGTGCATCAGTTATCAGGCAAAAAGTGGGGGGGTTACTGCAACAGAAACCCACTTTCCTACACTTGCTACATAATTTAGTCTATGTTGCCACATAATTTAGTACTCCAGTGGGACAAAATTCCTGTGACCCTACCTATATAATAACATACTAGCACTCGTATGAAGTAAAGTATCAACCAACGAGAGGGCTCTCCAGAAACTTACTCTATCTACATAATCAGTAAGACTATTGCTTTCAAATCTGATAAAAATCCATACTCGTCAACTAACCAGCTTTTGGCGAGTGATACCCGTCTTGAGGGGTTTACACCCACCAGCCTTTCTTCTTCACCTGTCTTGCAGTTGGGCTCTGAGCAGCAGTGTCAGATAACAAACAGCGGAAGCTCTTAATCTGCATATAATATTAAGTAATCTATTGTAAAGCTGCAAATAACAGATGTTACTATTTCTCAATTTATGTTACTCAACTTTCAGAAGGTAAAATGTGTTTCGCACCTATTTGAACTGATGAAATGTCGATCAACCATTTCATTAAGGCAAGAACGTTCAACCCATTGAGCTGTTACTGCATACTGATCATAGTTTCACAGCTGGGGAAGAGTGAAGCATGACAAAGCCCATGTATAAAATTAACACTACTTTGGTAACGATGGTACACATTAGAATCCACATTTATCGAGTGTGCTTTAAACATATGGCTTCAAATATGTAGCTGACAGGTAAAATAATGTCACACATTGTTAAAAAATTATAAAATCAGGAGTCTGTCACTTAAATGAATTATTTTACTGGTCTAGCTCCTACAAAAGATTAAGAGATATGCAGACGCCTGCAGATGCAAATATTTTAGATCCATTGCTGGGCAAGGGAAAGGATAAAGAGCAGAAATTCAGAAAGGGGGGCCGAAAGGGGATCAATGTATTTTCTGTACACCGTGCGACAATTTTTTCCCAAAGGCAGGAGTATACTGTCTTAGTGGAGCGACGAATGGCTGCCAAGATGACGTTGCAGAGTTTGGTGGGGACGGACGAAAGCTGTCAACTGCAGCTGTTCAATCTCCACGTATAAAGGCGGAGACTGGGCAGGTTCAGGTGAAGAACACTCCTCTGCTGCTGTGACAGAAGATCATCCTGAATGGGCAGCCTGATCGGAGGATCGATGGCCATGCTCAGTAGCTCAGGATACCAGGCTCTCCATGCCTGGTCAGGGGCCACACGGATGACTTGGGCCCAGTCGTTCATGATCTTCTTGAGAACTCTGGGCAGGAGTACTATGGGCGGAAAGGAGTACAGGAGGCCTGCACACCACTCGAGACGAGAGAGTCTCCGAGAGGGAGCCACCTTGGAAACTCCAGCGCACAAAATTGCTGACACTGCGTGTTCTCGGCAGAGGTGAACACATCGAACCAGGGCTCTCCCTACTGTTGAAAGAGACATTGCGCCACCTCCGGGTGGAGACACCACTCGTGACCCGCTAGGCATCGACGGCTGAGTTTGTCTGCTCTGGCATTCCGATAGCCCACCAGTTGTTGAACCACCAGGGATATGCCCTGGTGTTCCAGCCATGTATAGAGATGCAGGGTCTTGTGACAAAGTGTACACGACCCCACCCCGCCCTGTTTGCTGCAGTACCACATGGCAGTGGTGTTGTCTGTGAACACCTGCACTAGCCTTCCCTTGATGAAGTGTAGAAAGGCCTTCAATGCCAGTTGGATCATTCGGAGCTCCAATAGGTTGATGTGGAGTCCTCTGATCTCCACCTCTCCCAAATGGCCGCCCCATCCCAGGAGTGACGCATCTGTTACTACTCTGAGATCTGTTTGGGGAATGGAGAGGGATCTGCCTCTGACCCAATCACAATTCGTTAGCCACCACAGCAGATCTTTCGCAGTTCCCTCAAAGATCTGGACCATGTCGGAGTGAATCCCCGATGCTGTGCCCATTGAAACTTCAAGACCCACTGCAGAGCCCGCATATGCCATCGGGCTAACCAGCAGGATGTATGAGGCCATGCGTCCCAACAGCTCCAAGGTTTCTCTCACTGAAATCCAGGATAGAGGCTGAACCATCGGTATCATAGCCTGAATATCCTGCAACTCCAACGCTACCATCCAGTCTCCAGAGTCCATCGCAGACAGGACTTGAGCGAACATGAGCATTTTGAACTTCTTCTTGAGGAAGTAGTTGAGGGGCCATAGGTCTAGGATAGGACGAAGGCCTCTATCCTTTTTGGGCACCAGAAAGTAGCTGGAATAGCAACCACAACCCACTTTGGGCATCAGCACCCTGTGACTCTATGACTCCCTTGGCCAAGAGAGCCGCGACTTCCTGGCGGAGAAGGGTCAGATGATCCTCCATCAGCCCGTCATATGATGGTGGCATGGAGGGAGGGGTCATCATGAAGGGGAGGGAGTAGCCTCTTCGGACGATTTGCAAAGCCCACCTGTTCAATGTTATGGACTGCCAATGAGGCAGGTTATGGCGAATCCTGCCGCCAACTGGGCAGATTAGGAAGGTTTGAAGGCTGCAGCTGCTGGGGGGGGTGGTGTGCGGACCTGAACCCTGGCTGCCCGACCCAAGAGGTCTGTAGGTAGTGCCCGCAGCCATGCAGAGGCTGGGAAACATGCGCTGCATGGTGGCTGGGAGGGTACTGGCATGGCTGGAAGCCCCTTCTGTAGCCACGAAAGGAGCGAAAGTCAGATTGAGGGTGACATAGAAAGGCCCAAGGACCTGGCCGTAGCCTGACTGTCCTTGAAACACTCCAGCGCCGAATCCGCCTGGTCTCCGAAGAGACGGGTGCCATCAAAGGGCATGTTCTTAAGAGAGGACTGGACATCCCTCGAAAAGTCAGTCGTCCTCAACCAGGTGTGGTGCCTCAAGGCCACCATCGACAAAACCTCTCTGCCCAGTGAGTTGGTCGTATTACGTCCACAACGGATAGTGAACTTCGCTGCATCTCTCCCATCAGCAACAGCCTGAGAGAGCATGGCCTGGGCCTCCTATAGGACCGTTGGCAGCACCTGCGCAACCGTGTCCCAGTGCGTGGGTTCACTTACCACAGCAAAGGCATGCGGTGTTCACTTACCACAATGCCAGGCTGGTTGAAAAAAACATATTTTTCCCTATCTGGGAGGAGGGGTTGGTGGGCAGTAGGGAATGCACAAGGATTTACATGGGACGTTGAGGTGTGGACTACCAAGCTCTCTGGGTTAGGGTGTTGGGTGAGAACATTTGGGTCCCCTGGGGCGGGGCAGTGGTGATGGGCGATCGTCCTATTCACAGGAACGCATGTGTTGGGTTTGGACCAAGTCCCCAAAAGCACATCAGTGAGGGCCTCGTTGAAAGGGAGTAGCGAATCTGAAGTGGAGACTCCCGATTGCAGCACCTCCGTTGCCCTCTGTGGCAACCTTCAGTTGCCACAGAGGGCAACTGAAGGTCAAGGACCTCAGCCACCCTCCGTACCAGCATTGCATAAGAGGCTTCGGTAGAGGGAGAAAGCATACCTCAACTAGAGAAGTATCTAGTCCACTAGCTTCACCCAGTTCCTCACACCAGTCCATGTTAGGGTTTTCCCAAAATGGCTGGTATTCCTCAGGGTCCAGGGACCCCTTCCATTTCCAGTCCTAACCCAAGGGAATAGGGCTCAGGCTCTGATCTTGGAGGCAAAGCTCCCGATGGAGCCGAATATGGCGTTAGGCAATGCTTCTCCGGCTCCGTTTTGGAGTCGGGGATCATAATGTGGATGGTGCCACGGTGGGCCCCAGAGCCAGGTGCGTTGGCATCGGGACCTGCGTCGGGGAAGGTTGAGCTGGTATGACCGGTGTGGATCCAGGAGTGGATCCTTGGGGCCCAAATAGAGCTGCCTGCGCAGAACCAAGTGGGGCCCCTGGCAACCCCTTGGTCCCCGAAGGCGGGTCGGAGGTCAGGCCGCCCGAAAATGAAGAGCATTGCCTCATAGAATGCTCTCAGTTGGGGGTCCTCCATCTCCCGGAAAGTCGGGGAGGAGCGGAGTCTGCCCAGACGCAGGCTCCACCACGAAGCCAGGCCTAGAATGCCATCGCTCCTTCCTCTAATTGGCCGACGGACGAGGAGAAGTCTAAGATCTCTTCGACGACGACTTCTTCTTGTGACGGGACTTACCTGAGTGTTCCAATGACTTGGAGTGCCATAAGGATCTCGGACTCTGCAACAGCTTCTGGGACCTTCCTCTTAACCAGGACTCCGAACATAACGGCGGCGTACGCCAAGCTACCATTAGCTTGAGGGATCGCTTCCTCAAGGACTTGGTATTCATGGCACGGCAGTTGGATTACGACTTCAGGTTGTGGTCACGCTTGATGCACCACAAGCAAACAAGATGTGGGTCTGTCACCGACATCAGTCGATGACGGGGGCTGCAGGGCTTAAAGTCGGCCTTCTTAGAGGACATCCCTGCCAAACCAGGAGGGAAAAACCTCAAAAGAAGTCGACAAAAAGGTGAAAAAATCCAGTCAAAAGTGATTGACTGTGTAGCTCTTCTGCGGATTAGCGCAGGCTGTAGCGGAGAGAAAATAATTGACGTCAACGCACCTATGTGGTGCCTTTATAGGTGCCGTGGACTCCACTCCTGGAGCGGATAACGCCAACGACGCACGTGGAGCTGAACGACACCACCTACCAGCACGCATGGGTACTGCTCACAAAAAATCTTCTGGATCCAGTCTGACAACTGGGGAAATTCTAAGGTAAGGAATCTGCAGTTAGATGTCTCTATCAGATGTTTGCTCCATGTATAAAACGAATCTGGCCCACATATAGGGTACACATGACCCCTGAACTCTTAGTTCACTAATAGCATTGTCATCAGAGCGGGGCAGAAATATTTCTCAGTTCATGTTTAAAACCTCACTTAAAAAAATATTAATAAAGCACAGAGAGCACATTTTCCATTGAAACGCCTACAAACTTTATCACAAACATGCAGTTTTAGTGATAAATTTATATAGCGCATAAACAATGTTTGGAAATTGGGTTTCAGCAAAAATACTTTTCATTTGCACGTCACCAAGTAAAGTGTTCTAGTTTGTTGTCATCCTATAAAAATCTTTTTTTACCACACAGAATTACAACAAGCATTGGCATAGCCAATAGGTCTCGCCTTTGGGACCTTATAAGTATTTAGTTATGCAGCACAATTGTTGCATGGCTAAACACTTATAAGGTCCCAAAGGCGAGACCTATTGGCTATGCCAATGCTTGTTTTTAGCATGAAGTATTCTGATTGGCTGCGCGAAACCAATGTATTTGCTTCAGAGCGAATCTGCCTGGATAATATGATGCCAAGGGAGAAGCCGACAGTGGGCAGAAGGCTTTCTTCTGGGTCCTAACTGCTGCCAGCTATAAAGACCGTGGCTCGGGTAGCAGAGTCAATGCAGGAAAGAGCATTAGGGGAATGTAAAGAGAGAGGGAGAAGAGCACTTTGCAGGAAAGAGCAGCGGCTCTTCCAGGCGATTTTAAAAGGGAAGATGAGGATTTGGCAGTGCCAAGGTGTGGCGTAAACACCAGAGCTGCCGAGTTTAGAACCAGGGAACCGGGTTCGTGTCTCGGCGTCGGCTCAACAGCGTGTGATTCTAGGCAAATCACTTAATCTCTCCGTGGCTCACAAAAAATGAATGCGTCCTTGTGTAATGTAACTGGTTCTCATGTAAAGCATTCTAGTACCCTCCGCTCGAGTTCGCTCTAATAAACATTAAACAAAAAAAGATGGAACTGCAGGAGAGAGAAAACCGTGCTGCAGCAACATGTTCAATTCAGGAGAGAGACTCTGTTGTGAACGCGTTTTGAACTATAGCGGAAGAAGTTTGTCCCCGACTCCCCGTTCACTTCCTGTACCCGGGGAAAGATGGCGGCGCAGGACAGTGATGCAGAAGAAGAGGACTTCGTTCCGTATGGGAAACCTCTCGAGCCTCTGGAAGAAGGTAATTCCCTCTGACTCGGGATGATGATTTTATTTCCCTCCCTGGGATGCGGGCATTTGTCCTAGCGAGTGCTGTGAGGCAGTCTTCGTGGCATTAATGTTTACACACGTGACTGTAACACGGAGCAGTACAGTCACATTGCCCTGTACTTTGTGGTGTTGACGCACTGAATACAGCTGGCGAGTACACTTTTTTCAGGTCTACGCGCGAGTAGCTCACTGAATCCGTTTAACGTTTGCATTCTGGGGCCTGCAGCCTGTTCGTTCCATTGTAAAGTAATACAAGTAACTACCAGAACGCAAAGAAAAAATTGGAGTGGGATAACCGCCCACGCATGAACCTGGGAATATTTAGATCTCACAAACTAAGCAGAAATATCAACACGGGCAGACGTGTACTGCTTTGAAGTGGTTGGCCATGTGACAGGGGTATAAGGCGTATAGCCAGCCATACGTTTACACAGCGCATCAGCACTATAACAATGGCCGCGCGGCCGTGAAACTGACACGGCCGCGCGGCCGTGAAAGTAATCGCGAGGGAGGTATAAGGCGTATAGCCAGCCATACGTTTACTGAGCGCATCAGCACTTTAACAAGCAATGGCCGCGCGGCCGTGAAACTGACACGGCCGCGCGGCCATGAAAGTAATCGCGAGGGAAGCCAGACAGCGTGGGAAGCCATATGGCGCCTGATCGCGCGTGCACGCTCGCGTGAACGCAAGCTGGTCGCCAGCAAAAGCCACTGCTGTTTGCACTTCCAAAACCCGCTTACTAAAACTCTCGCCAGAGCAGCGCATGCGCTGGCTCAGGCGAGACCTAAAAATGTGCTTTCATAACTACTGAAATATATTTTGAAATGTTTGTGCAGTTCACTTATTAGCTATTTAACTGTTGTGTTAGAAAAAAAAGCCTGTCATCTTAGAGCCTTTCATTTCACATGCTTTGTACAGCATGATTGTCAGACAGTTCACTTAAAAAATCCTCAAATTTTTATGCCAGAGAAAGAAAAGACAAACCGACCTTTGTCTTATAGAGCAAATGTGACAAGTTAAAAAACAAGATTTAAAGGCATCTGTATTGCTCATTCGCCTTGAGAGTGAACAGAACACCTGTTATTTGTCAGCTCACCAGAACAGGCAAGTAGGCCTTAAAAATAGCTCGCCTTGATGAAACTGGATTAGCCATAGCAAGTGGGTGAGTAGATTTCTCGAGGCATGTTATCACCCCCAGACTCTTTGGTTGCTGAATAACTGCTCTGCTCCTTTGTAAATCTGTTTCTGTGTTCTAGAGCTTGTTCCTGTAATATTTTGAACATAGAAACTCTGACTAGCCTGTTGCTATGTTTAGTAGTTGCCAGCCTTCCAGAAGAACAAGTTACTTACCTTCAGTGACACACTTTCTGGTGGATACTCCAACAGCAGATTCCTCCTCTTGTAAATATTACCCCCAGTGTCACACTGGATTCAAAATCTTTTAAGCAGTACTCCTGCGCACCGTTGGTGGCATCGTGAGGGTCTGCACCAACATCATTCCACTCCGAAAGTGATGAGTGAGGCTGCATATAAGCACCACCCAGGCGCCCTGATGGCACTTGCTTTCTTAGGCATGTCCGTGCCCTCAGATGCGGAGCCCATTGGAAAATTGGCTTGACCAGTGTTCAGATTTCTGGGTTGGGAAATTGCAAGATGGAAAAAGAAGACATTTCACGTATCGGGGTGGTGGGGGCGGTCAGTGAGGAATCTGCAGTTAGACAGAGTATCCACCAGAAAGAGCATTACTGAAGATAAATAACTTGTTCTTCTGATGGATACTTCTAACCGCAGATTCTTCACCTTGTGAATAGATACCATAGTAGTACCTTCCTCTGTGGTGGGTCTGTGAAATGGCAAAAATCAAACAGTCTTGCAAGACCGAATGGGCAAAATGCCTATCCTAATGGACCTGAATGTCAAGGTGGTAGTGCTTTGTGAACGTGTGCACTGATGCCCAAGTAGCAGCCTGACAGGTTTCCAGGAGAGGCACTACGTTTGCTAGCGCAATATTTGTAGCCTTGTCTCGAATAGAATGTGCCTTCAATCCATCAGGTGGCTGTTTCATAGCTAGTGCATAGCAAATTTCAATGAAGGGGACTACCCATCTGGAGATGGTTCTTTTCTGCACTGCCTTGCCCTTTTTTGCTCCCGAGGAGCTCACAAACAGTTGATCGTCCACTCAATAGTCCTTGGTACGATCAATGTAGAAACTAAGGGCTTTCTTGGATGCCAAACAATGGATTCTCTTCTCTTTTGAGGGGTGAGGCAGGGCATGGGATGGTGTTACTACCTTTGGCAAAAATGCAACTTTCCTACTCAACTTCAACTTGTCTCGGAAGAATGTCGTATAAGGTGGCTGGACCGAAAGGTCATACAGACCTCTTATATGACAAGCTGACTTGATAGCAACCAGAAAGACTGTTTACAGGGTCAAAAGACGTAGTGGACAGCTGTGCACTAGCTCAAATGGGGTACACATTAGAAAAGTGAGAACCAAATTCATGTCCCACTGTGGCATCATGAAGGGCTTCAGTGCAAGGGTGCTGTAAACTTTTAAGTCATTATTTCAAAACAGGTGATCAAAATAAAGAAGGCTGAACCTCAAAATAGTCGAAAGAGCCAATTATTTGCCCTCATTAGCTTATGAAATTATATTGAAAGCAAAAGAGTGCACAAGATTAGCTGAAGGGGTCGTGTAAACGTTAAATAATGTTGAGCTCATTGAAGAGCCCTGTGGGACACCATACTTGAGCTGGGTAGCCGCAGATTTATACGGATTCAGTATGATTGAGAATGATCTGTGAGTAAAGAGTGGAGACATTTTATGGTATTACCATGGTTAAAGAGCCATTCTAGTAATACTGGATGTGAGACCACATCAAAATCAGCTGATAAGTCAAGTAAAGTCAGTTCTGATAAGCCACACTGATATTTTCTCTGGTTGCAAGTAGACCTGATTTGGTAGTAAGTGAGGGCCTAAAGCTGGAGTGAGATATATCAAAGAGAAGTTTAGATTCCAGATATTCAGAGAATTGTAAATTGACAGTTTTTCCCAAACTTTTGGTGGCCATAGGTAGAAGAGAAAAAGGTGTACAATTAGCCATAACGTGTTGCCAGCGAAAGATTTAATAACATGACCATGTGAGCTTGGTTCCACAGCTCAGGAACAATGGCCGTGGTTAAGCAGCTGACAGATAAAGGGCCAATAGTTTCCAGGCCTATGATAATGATATGAGGGGGCTAGGGATGAGACGTTGATCTAGATATACATGAGATGATGGGAGTGAGAGTCTACTTAACTGAGATGAGAGCAGGATTAGATCAGGAGACACCTGGAGAAGTGGCAGAGAAAGAAAATCTTCATATATGGTTGATTATAGAACTTACTACTGTCCTAACAATATTATTATGAAAAAATGCTAGGTCCTCACAAAGAACATCAGGATGGAGGATAGTCTGGTTAAAAATTGCAGGCTGTAGCAGGGTTTTGATAGTAGGGAAAATTCTTCAGGTATGCTATTAGCAGATTCAATGTTATCTGCATGGTTTGCAGCCTGAGTTTTCCCTATGAGTAGTTGACCGCTTTTTATGTCAGCTCTGCAGATCGTCTGGAGCCAGCATCATAATTGAGTCTCCATTTCTGTTCCAGTGATTTACAATGGTGTTTAGCCTCAATCAAGTGCTCTGAGTAACCAAGGAGCTGAAGGACTGTTGCGGGAGGGTTGCTCCTCACCAGTCTCACTGCTGGAGTCCCATCGAATGCAGTTCTACTATTGTTTAGTGATGAATACAACTGAGTTTGTTCCCTGCCACAGTCTCCTGCACTAAAGTAAATGTTCAGTTTGCTACTCTATCCGTGTCTGTCCGCAGTGCTAATCTAATCGTATCTGTCCGGTCTACCCGATTACTCTCTGCAATAGAATTACATACAGAACTAAAGGTCCCAGTCTTGTATAGCTGTCCTGCTCCAGGTGTGTGCTTATGTCTTCTACTGGGGGCTCCTGTCCTCTGGAATTATGGTAAACTTGAGTTTTCATTGAACCACAGTTACTTGAAGCCCTGGTTCATTTTTCCTGTGTTATTATATTTGGTACCGATTATGCAAACAGCAGACCGACATTGCTGTGTAAATGAATGAATTCTCTCATAGTGCATCCTGGAAAAAAAAATACTTCTAGGTGCTCAGTTTTGTGAAGCACACTTGGCCATCAGACTGTGGGCCAGTACCATCCACACACCAACTGCTAAAGCAGATTAGCATCCCCTCTAGGCCAACAGCTCCTAACATGAAGGAGTACTCAAATACCAACTTCCTCAGTGATGTTCACTTGGTCATCAGTCTAGAAATCGACACCAACAAAACACTGGCACACCCCATACAAGTCAGGGCACCCCATATATATCATGTCACCTAGCAGAAATCAGCACTTCTTATAGAATGCCAGACACTACAGGTCCACACCAACAGACTGCCAGACCATGTGATGTGCATTTGCCCTTCGGTCTCCCTCTCCCTTTGCAGACGGTGCAGTATCAGGATGAAGATCCAGATATTGATAAGCTTGACTTCCACAAAACCAGGAGAATCTTCGAAAGGCACATTTCTGAGTCACTTCATATTGAGTTAAGAGGGTCTGGGGTGGGGGAAGCTGGATATGAGAAAGCCCATCTAATCCTGTGGAACTTGTGTCATTTACACCAGACTGCAGCCATGTGTATGAACAGACCAAAGCGAACACATGGGTAGCATGGCAAAGATGCAGACCGGGGCGAAAGCACACTGCTGGCAACTCGGGTAAAGATCCTCACTGCATTTTGGTGGCTGCAGTTCATGATAAATTCAGTAACTCAAAAGTAAGGAGGTGCTGTGAACACTTAATGACACGCCAGCTCCAGAATTTATCATGAACAGCACCTAGCAGATGGCAGAGGGGAACGTTTGCTGAGTTGCGAGCTCAGTTCTTCCACTCCCCCCCAAACACACACCTTCGTATACCTGCCTAACTCCATCCTAGCGCTACTGCATCATCTGACGACAAATAAACGTAAAAACATGAAACGGGAGCATTTGCATCATCCATATTCATCCAGAAGGATCTTGGCGACTACAGGACCAAAACATACACTGATTCTCGTTATGCCTACATTACAGTAGACAATTACTGAAGCAATATGGCTTCCTCACTTCCTGAAGGAGTCAAATCAAAAGGGCCCCTGTGTAGCTGCCATGTTAGATGCCCTTCAACTCCCTTATGACATTGCTGTCAAAGTGTACAACCCACCAGTCTGCCCATAATGAAGTTACTCTCGGAAATCCCCTGGCTGATTCAGCAGCCTCTTTCACTCCCCCAGGCTATTCCAATGCTTCCTCTCCACCCCATTGTAAGTTCACAATGGCAACTTTGCAAGAGGTTGTTAAACTACAAAATACCACATCAGAAAGGGAGAAACAGCGGTGGAGACGGAACGGATGTAGGTTTCATAGGGACCACTTTTAGCATTCCCAAAACAGTTACTTTGTAGCACCAGGTGTCCTACTCCCTTACCTTGCTTGCATGCATCATTGAATAGAGCAAGTCAGCAATGTTGGGATTTATTTATTAATTTGAGAGCTTTATTAAGAGTTTTATTAAAAATGTACATGATCCCAGGAATCAGAATGCTGCTGTGAAAAAACATCAGTTCGCCCAAAATTTCCATACAGTGGCACAGCATTATTGTAACGCGTGCAACATTTGTGAAGCCCACAATTGAGAAAAAGCAGCCAAAAAGGTCATCTATAATATATACAAGTGGATTTCATTAACATGCCTAAAATCCACAATTATTAATATACTTGTATGTTTGCATGGTGGATAAAAGCCTACTCTTCTATTAAAGCTGATGCAAAGACAGTAGCAAATTACTGCTAAAGACTTTATTCCTCAATTTGACATTGTATTTGCCTTAAACAGTGATAATGGAACCCACTTCATTGCCCAAATAATGTGCGACATTTGCAAGGTCCTCCAAGTACAACAATTTCACTGTGCCTATCACTCCAGTCAGCGGGGAAAAGGAAGTTGAGAGAAACAATAGCATCTAAAAACAAACTTGCGGGTTCTTTGCGCCTCCTGGACCGCCTTCAACTTCTACAGCGAAGAAACTATCCTAAACACACTCACTACTTTGAATCCCTCCAACCATTTCACAGACCCTCTCCCAGCATCCCACCTAAAGACCTTCATTCCACTGCTAGTGCCCCTATGGACTAAGATTATTAATACCTCTCTTCTGCAAGGAACCATCCCTGACATCCTCAAAACTGGTCAGGTTTCCCCCATCCTAAAGAAAGTAACAGCAGATCCCTCAGACTTGAATAACTATCGCCCAATATCTAACATCTCAACCCTGGCCAAACTGCTCGAAAAATGTGTCCACATGCAGCTTAGTAACCACATAGACCATTTCAACCTACTCGACCAATTCCAATCAGGCTTTCGTTCAGGGCACAGTACCGAATCAGCCATGACTCACATAATGGATGACGCATTACAAATACTGGATCAAAACAAAGCCTGCTTGCTAATCTTACTGGACTTATCCTCAGCCTTCGATACAATCAAACACGACAACCTAATGGACCTCTTGAAGCAAAGAATGGGACTATCTGGAACGGTGTTAAACTGGTTCACCTCCTTACTTCAAAACAAAACACAAAGATTCAAGATTAACCAATCCTTATCTAACCCCACCCCAGTCACTTTGGGAGTACCCCAGGGATCCTCCCTCTCCCCAACACTCTTCAATCTGTTTATGGAACCACTCACTGAGCTTCTCAACTCCGCAAACATCCATTATCACATGTACGCCGACGACACACAGTTCTACATTAAGGTCCACTCTCTTTAAGACATCAAGTCCCTTAACTCAACGCTCCAAAAGACACAGACCTGGCTGGCTAGGAACCATTTAAAACTAAACACACTAAAGACAGAATTCCTCCTAATTGCTCCCCCCAACCAAACATCCATCATCCAAGAGTGGATAAAGCACCTAACTGCACTCGACGGTCAACCTCTCATCATCGATTCCGCTAAATCCCTAGGAGTAACCCTGGATAATAAACTAAATATGCAGAAGCACATCAGCGCTGCAACTAAAGGAGCACATTTTCAGATAAACACCCTGAGAAAATTGAAACCCTTCATACCCGCAAATGACTTTAAACAGGCAGTCCAAAATCTAGTAATTCCCAGAATTGACTATGGGATTGTCGCTCTTTGTGGCCTTCCTAAATCAACGGCCGCTCCGCTAAGAGCAGCAATCAATACAGCCGCTAGACTCGTCACTGGCAACAAAAGAAACTGCCACATTTCCCCTGTACTGCAGGCCCTCAACTGGTTACCTTTTGAGGCCAGAATCCATTTAAAAATCGCTTGTATGACACATAAGGCATTGCATCACAAAACCCCGAGGTACCTAGCGGAGAAACTAGTACTATCGGGTGGTAACAGATCTACCAGGAGCTCTGATAATCTTCTACTTAAACCACAACGTTTCTCCAAGAAGAAAACATATAATCGTACCTTCTCAGGAATGGCTCCCAGGATTTGGAACTCCTTACCCCCAGAAACAAGACTTAATCCGTCCACTGCTTTTTTCAAAAAGGAAGTGAAATCGATATTCATGTCTAAATTCCCTTGAACATTTTCTTATACACTCCTGTAGATATATGCTAAGCGCTAATAGCTAACAATACTTTATTCGCATAATTCTGTGTTTTCTATATGTATATGTCATCCACCTATATCTGTATTCGCAAAATTCTGTGTTTTTCTATATGTATATGCCATCCACTTATATCTGCCTTGTAAAGCGCTCTGATACCCGCAAGGGTCTTGTTCGCGCTATACAAAACTGTCAAAATAAAATAAATAAATGAATCTGTGTGGAAACTGACCTCCAATAGCCTGATGCATGGCTCACTGCTCTCATGACCATGAAATCTACTGAAAATAGGGAAACAGGGAAACACGCTTTACCCAGCAAGAGGTCCTAGTTGGCAGACTGATGAGAATCCCTGTGACAACACTGGTACTCCTGTCTGCATTATATATACACTTGGCTGATGAAATCTTGGATCATTGCTGTGCTTTAATAAGTTGTGTAAAGACCTTCCATTCACAGATATCAAGGACATTGCCCCTGGAACCCAGGCACCCTTGTCAACTTCAGCCAGGGGACTGGGTGCACGTAAGAGTACATCAGAGAAAGACAGCATTGCAGCCTTGGTTGAAGTGTCCCTTCCTGATAATATTTACCACAATACAGAGGTCAATTATCAAGGCCTCCCACCATGGATGCGAGTGTCCAACTATAAACGTGCATGTGCTCCAGCTGAAAGGAGGAGCAAATCTAAGGGTGCAAGTTCTACCCTGGAAAAGAAGAGGATTTGCTACTACATGCCAAAGAGGATTAACCACTACCGCAGAGGATGAGCCACTATAAATGTGTTGTGCGGTTCAACCTATACTACCTCAGACCAAGAAAACAACTGCGTGAGGTAGGTCCAAAATGGGGCTGTGTAGTATGGCTGTTCTTTGTTACAATATGTATGGCCCTACTCATGCTATGGTGCTACCCTGAACAACTGCTTTCCAGCCTGGCCCGCAGCCAGAGAGACTTGCATTCACAAGTATTATGGACAGCTGTAAATAAGACTGAAATAATAGCTGGTTCTAATGTGCACCCTTGAAATGTTGGGTATTTTGCATTAAGTATCTTCAGCTCTGTTCAGAATCCAAATTCACCAGTAGAATGGAATGTTTCTGTAGCATGAATGTCTCTGTAATAACAGAAGAGTGTTGCATTATAAATAGCTGGCTGAAGAAACGTTGGGCACTGTAGATATGTGCAAGTAATAATATTGCTTTTAATCGTTCTATATCATTGTCAGCTTCTCTAAAAGAAATGTTGTAAGTAAATCTAGACTGAAAGAAGATGTAAAATATGTGGAAATGCTACAGTATTGGCACAGTGCATTCAACCCAAAAACACTTCTTGCAGGTATCCTGAGTGGTGGAGAAACAAAATGTATCCTAGTCACACAATATCTGATCATCGACTCTCCCACCCTAGATTAGCAAGGGAAAAAACATATTTGTCCCTCTGACAAAGAACCACCTTCCTTTGGCAGCCTATCCATCTCCAAGCTCTGCACAATGTTTTTTCCTGCCACAAAAACAGCCATGCACCAAGGGGTCTACATTGATATGCAAAGGTACATTTCACACTGTGCCTATCATGCTGATTTAATAGCCTCTGTACAAGAGACCAGAGGGACTTCAGAGAAAGTGAACACTACTAACCAACTTTGAGTGCATATAAGTGTACTGGAAGATGCGGGAGGAGTTTTGGCAGTACAAAATCACTTAACGCCATTGCTCAAGATCTCAAGAAATGCAGAGAGACCAAATGCAGCTTATAAACTGCAGATCAGCAACCAAGCATGCAACAGAACTTGCATAAACAATCCTAAACCACAACATTAATATCGCATTCATCACAGAAACATGGCTCAATGAATCCTCACACCTAATCATGGACGTGCTAGTCCCACCAGGGTTCTCAATCATCAAGAAGTGGAGGTATCGCCATTCTCCCCAAGGACAATATCAACGTGAAGAAGGCAGACACCTTAACTTACAACACATTTGAATATATCAGCACCACCATAAGGATGGGAGACAACACTACAATGAACTGTCACCGTCTCTACCACCCACCAGGCAATGTACTCTCCTTCAGTGAACACCTAGCAGATCTAATTACACACTACTCACAAGTCAATAACATCATCCTAGGTGACCTCAACCTTCACTGGAACGATGAAAGCAATTCTTTAATCCAGTCCCTAAGCGACCTCTTACACAGTAAGAACCTCTGCCAGCACTGCAAAGGTCAAACACACAACAAATGCTCAACCCTAGATGGTATCCTAACTCAACAAGAAACACTAACCATTAACAACATCTTCCCTGTCAAATGGTCGGACTACGAAATCATTTTGTTCCACATCAACAAAGTGCTCCACCACCCAACTTGCACGCAAAAAAACCCTCCAATAGAAGAGAGACATAAGGCAAGTTCCTTTAGCATACTTGGAAAAATTAATGTTGGCTTTGCTATCCACCCCCATCAGAAAACCTCCCAACAACCGAACTCACCACTCACTACAACTCAAAGATGTCCTTCATCCTGAAACAAGTAGCCCCTCTGAAACTAAAAAAGGTGGCAAACACACCATCGAGATCTTGGTTCAACAAAGACCTCAACATGGAAGAAGACAGCTCAGAGCAGCTGAAAGACTCTGGCGAAGTGATCCTTCCACAGCCCACCTCGACCAGCTCAGGAGATAATGCAGGAAATATAAAAAACACGTCATGAATTAAAAAGCCTCCTTCTTCCCTAGCGCTCTAGATAAAGCAAAAAAACACACCAAAGAACTCTTCAACATTCTCAAACAACAAACCCCCAAGCCAGCCCTATAAAACCCTCCAATATCTAAAGCTCGGTGTGACAAATTCGCCAATTTCTTCAAAGATGAAATCGCGAAGATCGAGCTCTCCTTTGATCATCACAACCAGTCACAAAGGGAACCCCTCACCTCCCAAAAATGACGATAACAACCTCCCCTTCATGACCACCCAAACAACAATCACCCTTTTGGACAATAACTGATCTAATCGAATCCAAAGGCCCCACATAACTCCAAGAAACTGGAAGGTATTCAACCCACTCTCGGAGGTGGGCACATCAGCTTTGTTGGCTACGTCCAAACCCTCCTCCCACCTAGCAGACCCCTACCAGCCTCCCTGGCCAAAAACCTCAATCATGCACTAACCCCCTTTCTGGACTAAAATTATAAACAGCTCCCTGACGACTGGGGTGATGCCTGACCATCTCAAGCTTGGTCAAGTCATGCCACCGCTTAAAAAAACAGAAGCAGACCTGAACGACCTCAATAACTTCTGACCTGTTTCTAATCTTCCCTTCCTAGCCAAAACTCTATAGCGATGTGTTCTCTCACAGCTCATCGAAAACAACAATCTCATGAGCCCTCACCAAACTGGCTTCAGAAAAGGATTCAGTATGGAAACAGCTATTTTGAACATAGTAGATGACATACACAAATCCCTGGATACAGACAGATGCTGCCTGCTCATTCTGCTAGACTTAACGGTGGCCTTCGACACAGTCGACCACAAGCTTCTCCTGGATTGCCTCCAAAAAAGGATCTGTGCCGATGGGGTGGTCTTACACTGGTTCACATCCTTCCTACAGAACCGATCTCAACAAATAAAAGTAAGCAACCAGACTTCTGATACAACATCAATAACCCGGGGTGTCCCTCAAGGCTCCGTCCTCTCACCCACACTATTTAATATCTATATGAAACCCCTCACCACCATCCTCAACCAAGCAAACATCTCCTTCCATCCATACGCAGACGACACCCAGCTCTACATGGAAATCTCCCCTCTAGATAATATACATCAGTTAAATGCCACCATCAAAGAAGTCCAAAACTGGCTATCTAGCAACCACCTAAAACTCAACCAAGACAAGACAGAAATTCTCCTCATATCAAATTCAGACCAGTCCCCCATATGCAAGATTGGATAAACTCCATTGACACTCTCAATTGCAATCTAACCCTAGCTGACTCTAAAATCTCTTGGAATCACACTGGACCCCAAACTGACCATGAAAAATCATAGCAACATCACAAAATAAAATGATGGATGGAGTCTTAAAACCTTTCAAACACTCACCCCCAGTCACAGATCTGGGTTTAATCCATCGTTATTTTGCTCGCCACGTCACCCCAGTATGGACCCAGCCATATGCAAATCAGTCTTGACCCTGCTCCCCATGGGAACAGTCCAGCCCGAACTGCCAAGCCAGGTCCTCCCTGGACTGGAAACAAGCATCCTGGGACAGGTTTTGGGGTATCATCCCTCATCAGCCAGGTTTGCTTGTATCCAGAGGCGCAGTGAGCAAAGGACCCACGTCTAGGCATACCCTTCCCACTTAGGGCGCACATAGCAACATCACCATATAAAATGATGGACAGAGTGTTGAAACTTTCCAAATACTCAACCCCAGTCTCAGTCCTTGGTTTAACCCATCGTTATTTTGCTCGCCACATCACCCCTGTTTGGACCCAGCCATATGAAAAAATCATAAAAAGAATAGCGCAAAGAACGCCTTCTACAGCCTGAAAACGCTAAACAAAATCAAACCCTACTTACCCCAAAATTATCTCAAATCCGCCACAAAAGAGCTGCTGTTGTCTAGATTGGACCATGGGAATGCCATCCTCACAGGCTCTGCTAAATCCCACCTTGCACCCCTTAAAATCACTCTCAATGCAGCTGCCAGATTGGTCACAAGAATAAAAAAAAATTACCACATCTCCCCTGCCCTGAAAGAACTGAGTTGGCTCCCGATTGAAGCTCGCTGCAGCTTCAGAACTGCCTGTCTTACTCACAAAGCCCTTCACACTGGGAAACCTGCTTACCTGGCCTCAAAACTCAAAAAAGCAGGTCAGACGAGAAACCTAAGGAGCTCAAACACCCTCCTCCTCATTCCGCCCAAAGCCCATAAACAAAAAACACTGGCATGCTCTTTCTTGAGCAATGCCCCTAAAATCTGGAACTCCTTACCAATACATATCAGGACAAAATCCTCCCTATTGAGCTTCAAGAGACAACTAAAGGATCTCCTCCTCAACTGACACCTCATGGGTCATCAACTACCCAACATGATAGACTCTCCACCCTCCACCCTCCACTCCCTATACCCCTTCCTTGTCATCTCTATTCCCTTGTGCTCAACCAATGACTTGACTGAACTCGACTCAGTTGTCATGATTATACTTGTTGTTTTGATGTTGAACATGTACCAATGTAAAGCGCTCCGATACCCTCGGGTCCTGTCATCGCTATGTAAAACTCTGAAATAATAAATAATAATATACAATAAATAAACATTGAGGTGGATGAGGAAGTGAACAGATGCCAGGGGAACGAGGACAGCCTGGCCCAGGGAGAGCAAGGTGGAAGGGAGTTAGTATGGTATGGCAAACTCAATCTAAGGTTGCTACATTTGTTTGAAGGGACGGATCAACTGCACTTAGATTTCACATCACACATAGCAGACACCATTATAGTGAGCATCAGAAGACTAGCACAACTAAATGTTTGGTAAGCTTTATGTTGACCTTTAATACGGCCTTCACTCTTGCAAAGAACTCTGTCTGAATTTGCCAGTGGTTGTGTGCCTTATGACCTGGTTAAAAGTGCATATCCGGCTATAATAAAAAGGTTACCTGGGCTTTGGGAGGGCCCTTTGCTTGAATCAGTCCTGTCATACAGAGTCATTATAAATGGCCAATGGCCTTCCTGCAAACTGGAAATAAACGTGGAAGTACCGAGGGGCATCAGAAGTGGTCAACGGACTTTACGGACTGCAATGTCTAGGAGGCAGCTTCAGCTGGTGTCCCCTTTGCACTTTGGAAACTGTATCCATGTGGTCACTTCCACCTGGCCCCCAGAGAACACGGAAGATGTGGATGTGAAGTTATTCCTCTAACAAGATTCCTGGATCTGGAAGCCAACTACAGCGTCTTTATGGGCAATGGGAAATGGCACATTCTGTGGGAATGCACCTGACAGGACACTGCGTTCTCAGCAGGGAGAGAGTGTGGCCCCAGAGGATTTCTGCCAGGAGCCTCAGGTTCTCTATAGACTGGGATATTATGTTGTCCTTAGTCCCCAGGTAAATGCTGTGATCTCCAGGTATATTCTCAAAGACCACATCCTGCACAATGATAGTGAGCTAATGAACACAGCATCTTGTTGTGGTGCTAATCGCCACCGACAGCCCAGCCAGTATGTATTTGTGTTCCTGGGACATCATCTCTTGCCTCCCACTGTGTTCTTTCCTATGGAGCACCGTAGCTCTAAACCCAAGTCCCAACTTGTGCAAATGCTGCAGAGCGGTTTTTGTCTGCGACAGACTCCAGCTGATCACTGCACCCCTAGTCTCAACTTGCAGATGCAAGCGCCTATAGTCTTGTGATCCGTATGAGAGTGGTAAGTAAGGCCTGCAGGGTCACCCTGCACCATTGCTTGGCTTTGAATTTTTGTGGTTTTTGAGAAGGTGGGACTTAAACTTCGATGTGTCCATCAAAATGTATAAGGGATTTAGCACCTTTACGTCTTTGCTTTGGGGATCTGTGTTTTTTTTGTTGCTAAATTGCTTTCTCACTTTGTCCTAATAAAATACCTTTGTTCCAGTCAAATATCAGGCTTCGGAACAAGTACTTTTTATTGTCGTCAGTTTGACATATTTGTATTTGTTATTGACATTGTAACGCATCATTTAGCCATAATTTACCCTTATGTAACTAATTGATTTGTAGAAGGAAAATCATAACGAAACTGAGAAGTTATGTTCATTGTGCACGTGAAACACACAGGTGCGTAATGCTGATGCTTTCTCCTATGATGCTGCCATATACCACGTGTTTGAAATATGAGCTCTTTTTTCGAGAGTTAGGCGAAACTCTGCGGAATCTCGAGTTTTTATATAACTCGGCAGAATTCCCCTGAGTCAAACTCAGCGAGTTCCGCCCACCCCTGCCTAAAATGATGTTTCTTTATAACGTTCTGTACGATCCTTGTACTTTGGGTAGCAACAGGATATACATGCTGTATGACAAACAAAGTGTTCTAGAGGGGGGGTCTGGAGGTTGTAGAGGAAAAAGCAGAAGAAAAAAGAGGGGTGTAATATTGATGATTTAAACTGAGCTTGAGGATGCAAAAAGAGGGCATTGTGGAGGATAAATGAAGAACAGAACAGTGCCATGATGAAATAAAAAAAATGCATATGTGCAGATATAAACTTGTGTCCTATGACCTCATGACCAGTGCTCTTCTCCTAAACACCAACAATGTCTGTGCAGGTTACTTTCTATCCTGTGAAGAATGCAAACTAGCCGTTTCTGCTTTAAAACATTTGCTGTCCCTATACGTTTCTTACCACATATCATTGAACAAAGCTGAACCATTAAGCATTTTACTTACTATTGTGTATTGAGAAGCTGGAACGGTTTCTAATTGCAGGAAGCCTCGCTCAAATGATGTTGGTCACTTATTAAGCAGTAAAACACTATGGGCCTTATCACGAGTACGCTGTGGCGATCCAACAACCGCCACACTGTGGGCCAGCCTGCAGTATTATGAGTGTGGTGGTCTGACTCAGAGCCAACGTCGACAATATTCCCAATTGGTTGATACCTGGAATTGAACCATAAGAGTGGCCAAAACTCTTTGAGCCTCCTTTTTATTTTTGTAAACTTGAATATACACACAACCCTTGGGATCACAGTGTCTTTGTCTTATAATGATTGTTGTCTGTTGAACCACTTTATGTACACTGCGTCGTCTGCACTATTGATTCACAATGTCACACCTTTATATATGTATGACCACAATATATGTATGACGGAAACTTCATTGGTCCAGTACTTTATTGATTTATTCTTTTATCTCAGAGTCATGATGATTGTTCTTTCAACAGTGTATACTTAGTACTGTTGACGACTAATAAGTTAAAATATCTAATATTTTCGATTGATGTTTGGAACCCTTTAATTTCCTTATAAGGTTTTGTGACTTAAATGAGTCCCACATGATGTTTTGTATCACTTGATATACCAATTTGGGAAGTGGCACCACAAACATGTTTAATGAATGTTGTGGAGGGCTTCAGAAAGTGAAGCAGAACCCTAGAAATCAGTCACAAAAAATAACCCTATTTTTTCTGGGGTCTCTAAGCATGACTTCGGGAAAAGTCTGGGATTTTTTAAGCATTCACAGTGCTGGAACTTTTGCTCTCAAGCTCAGGAATGCAGAGACCCCTTGTGGATGGCCTTAGAGACCACTGCCCCCACAACCACCAACCGCCTGCTCTCCTGGACCAACATCAACGACGAGGACACCAGCGAGATCATGAACACCATCCACTCCGGTTCACCGCTAGACCCGTGCCCTCACCACATCTTCAACAAAGCCAGTACAGCCATCGCGCCCCATCTCCGGAAAATAATCAACATCTCCTTCGAGACAGCAACCTTCCCGGAAAGCTGGAAGCACGCCGAGATCACCGCCTTACTCAAGAAACCCAAGGCAGACCCCAAGGACCTCAAGAACTTCCGACCCATCTCTCTGCTCCCGTTCCCCGCGATGGTCACCGAGAAAATCGTCAACAAACAACTGACCCGCTACCTCGAGGAGAACAACATCCTGGACCCTTCCCAGTCCGGCTTCCGCAGCAACCACAGCACCGAAACCGCCCTCATCGCCGCCACCGATGACATCAGGACCCTGCTAGACAACGGAGAAACAGCAGCCCTCATCCTCCTGGACCTATCAGCCGCTCTTCGACACGGTCTGCCACCACACACTACGAACACGCCTTCACGACGCCAGGATCCAAGAGAAGGCCCTGGACTGGACCACATCCTTCCTCTCCGGCAGAACACAAAGCGTCCGCCTCGCCCCTTCCGATCCAAAGCCACCAAGATCATCTGCGGCGTACCCCAAGGCTCCTCCCTCAGCCCAACGCTGTTCAACATCTACATGGCACCCTCGCCCACGTCGCCCGACAGCACAACCTCAACATCATCTCCTACGCCGACGACACCCAGCTGATCCTCTCCCTCACCAAAGACCCTCACACCGCCAAAGCCCACCTCCACGAAGGAATGAAGGCCGTCGCCGAATGGATGAGGACCAGCCGCCTGAAGCTGAACTCGGACAAGACGGAGGTCCTCATCCTTGGTTCCAACCCTTCAGCCTGGGACGACTCCTGGTGGCCAACATCACTGGGAACAGCCCCGCCACCCACCGACCACGTACGCAACCTAGGGGTCATCCTCGACCCCACCCTCTCCATGACTAAGCAGGTCAACGCCGTTTCCTCATCCTGCTTCAACATCCTCCGAATGCTCCGCAGGATCTTCAAGTGGATCCCCACCGAAACAAGAAAAACAGTCACCCAGGCCCTCGTCACCAGCAGGCTGGACTACGGAAACGCCCTCTACGCAGGAACGACGGCTAAGCTCCTGAGACGGCTGCAACGCATCCAGAACGCCTCTGCACGTCTTATCCTCGACATCCCCCGACGCAGCCACATCACACCCCACCTGAGAGACCTGCACTGGCTCCCTGTCAACAAGAGGATAACCTTCAAGCTCCTCACCCACGCACACAAAGCACTCCACAACTCCGGACCAGCCTACCTCAACAGACGACTCAGCTTCTACACCCACACCCGCCAGCTCCGCTCGACCAGCCTCGCCCTCGCCACAGTCCCCCGCATCCGGAAAACGACCGCCGGCGGCAGATCCTTCTCCCACCTCGCCGCCAAGACCTGGAACACCCTCCCCACCAACCTCCGACAGACCCAAGACCTACTGGCCTTCAGAAGACTCCTCAAGACCTGGCTTTTCGATCAGTAGCAGCACCACCCCCCTCTTCCCCCAGCGCCTTGAGACCCTCGCGGGTATGTAGTGCGCTTTATAAGTGTCATGATTGATTGATTGATTGATTAGAGCTGAAGTATGTGGCCTAAGTGGTATAAAAGAAGGATTCTGAGACATGGGATTTTAATGTCAAAGCTTTCACATGCTAGAGAAATAAACGTTTTTGAGTGACGTTTGATCTATGACGTACATAGCAAACATTTACAGGGCTCGGCTCTAAGATCCGAGCCAGGCCCTTGGCTGGGCTCTCCCCATTAATTTATTGGCTTGTCCACCTCTATCAGAAATTTAGAGTCTCCTACGGTCTTGGCCTTGGACAGTCCTGTTTTTTTTACCATCTGTCCCAGTAAATTTCAATAAATGTAGACAAGCTTGACAGGACAGCCGCAACATACAGGTGACTCAACGAATATATCCCTTTGTCTTGCGATCTGCTCCATTACTCCTACCACTTGAGCCTTTCTCGTTTTTGTGTTCTTTTTATTTTGTTACTTGTCTTTTTACTTTATCGCTATGGAGAATGGTTTGTGTCAGGGATGTGTGTTGGCTCCAGCACTGTTCGTGCTGAATTTAGCCGATTTGCCTAAAATCTTATAGTCTACACAGTCGTTTTCACCAAAAATGGGAGGTTGTCATCCCATACCTCCTCTATGCGGCTAATTTGAAAATCTTAGACAACAATCCAATTGGCCTTAAAAGCAAATTCGAGGGATTTATGAGGTATTGTGGAAACAATGATCTAGTAATACACTTTGATAAAACTAAAATTATTGCATTCGTCAAAAAGAAGGCGGGGAGTGAATGGGCTACTGGGAATACTCCTGTTGCGCAAGTATTAGAATACAAGTATTTGGGAATGATTTTTACTAAATCTCTCTCCTGGGGTTTGCACATTGATAAGATAAAATATAAAGCCTTCTCAACCATTAGTGGCTTGAAAAAATTCAAACCCAGTTCTGGACAGATTTAGGGCTATGGTTCCCCCACAATTTTTGCACAGAGTGGAGGCCCTGGGATTGAATGGGTACAGAGGTTGGGCAAAGATGGAGGGTTTGTGTCTGAAGAATTTGCTCTCCCTACCAAAATATGCTATGGCCCAGGCAATAAGGATGGAATCTGGCTTTGACATGGTCAACGATTGTTCTTGCCCAAACCTTGATATTCTGGGATAAACCAATAACCAATAAAAAAAAATTTCTTTCCCTTCCCCCCCGGCCCCAATCTGTTAGGTCCTGAATAATTATCTTCGCCTCTTTTGGTTTCTCTGTTTCTGTTGCTGGCAGCGCCCAGACACCTTCGGACAGTAGTGCGCTATATAAATTGTGTTTAATACTATTGGAGCAGTAAAAAGTAACATCCTTATTCAGAGAAGAAATAACGAAAAGTGATTTAGGTTGGACCAGGGAGGTGAAAAAGCGGCTGCTGGAGATGGCAAAAATATTGTGCATAAACAATTATAGTATTGCTTACTCCACCACCCTATCAAAGAATGAATTAAAGCTGCGGGGTGAAGGTCGGGAGAGATAAAAATCTGGAGAATTTAAGACAAAAGAAGGCTTCTGCAGTTGATATTTGCGAAGTTTGGGAATTGACTAGCTCCTTTTCTTACCTGTACAAGTTGCCCAACCATGCAATGCGTAATGCAATTTTAAGGATCAAAACTGGTCTGCATCCACTCAAATCTCACCCAGCCGAGATAGTATCTATTAAGAATTCAGATGGGTTGTGTAGTTGTGGGTTAAATATGCATCTAACGGCCATACATATTGTATTGGACTGTCTTTATTTTTTAGATTTCCGTACGAAAATTTGAAAACCAGTTCTTTTAAAATACAAGGGCAAGATCGGCAGCAAGAGTTTTTCTGCTTCAAATGCAACATTTGGATGTAACTTGTGCATTAACTAGATTTTTAAAGGTTTTAAAATAAGTCATGCCTGTAATAAGTGATTCATAACTATTCGTAGATTTTATCAGAGGCGGGTCCTCCGTTATGGCGGAGGAGCGATGCCCCGCCTGCTGCGAGCGCAGCAGGTACACACATTAATAAAATGGAAATAAATAAAATGTCATTATAATGTGTCGCAGGCTTGCACTGTTACAGAGCGATGTCAGGGGCGGGCTGATTCGTTCAATTGCACTATTAATTCAACCCCTGCCAGTGCGCAGGTCAGATTGACCGACTGTCTAGAGCCGGCCAATCTGACATGCACACTTCAGAGCTAGCAATCCAAGGGCTGAGAAAAAGCCAGGGAATTGCAGCCACAGGCCCTCAGCCTCAAAATGAGCGCTGGGTTAGCCTGCTACAACCAAACCTGGAGCTGCAGTGGTTGGTTCACGGTCCTTCCCTTTCCTGCTGGAATCACCGCCAAGGAGAGTGCCAGGACAAAGTGAGACCGCAACCAGAGCATGCGTGCAAGCAAGTGCAACATATATGGTGAGTTTTTTCGGCATCGCACCCCATCATATTTTAATGTTGCTGCGTGCTACTGGATTATTTCTACTTTTTTTTTCAAACTCGTTGACAAGTATAGCAGCTCGTTACATTACATGGTGTACTTTTCACAACATAACTTATCATTCCAATCGGTCTTTTAGGAGACGGAGGAGAAACATGGGTTGGCGTTGTACCAAAGAAAGACGAGTGTTTCCCTCACCTGTGGAGGGCGCTACTGGAGATACAGATTTTTCATCTGGGGAAATAATATCGTCAACTGTGAGCTAATGTCTGTCCAACCCTTCCATGTATATGGGTTAAATCTCGTAGGTTGCCGAACGTAAAAGCCCCAAACTAACTTACCGCCCCCCTCCCCCACCACCCACCAACAATGAATGAACCAATGGAGGTGGTAGCTAGGGATAGTGTTCACTGGGCGTGTAGCTGAATACGTGATTTTGAGGCCGTAGTACCGGGATCCCGGAAATGTCTGCCTCAAGGGAAACGTGTTCTAGAATTGGAACAGATTCATGGCCCGGAATGAAGGTGGGCAGACCGCTGAGGGTAGACCCCGTGTAAGGTATGTAACTAATGGACCCCATTTATACTCAAAGTTTTTGTAATAGTCTCTGAAGATGTCCGCCATCCTCTCCATGCTGAGAATTTTCCAGAGACGTGAGTGCCACTGAGACAACTCAGGTGCCGCTTTCTTCTTTCAAGCTGCCGCAATTGCAGTTTTGGCAGTGCCTATGCATGCCCACATGATGGCTCTATCCGCTTTAGTTTGGTGTTCCAGTTCTGGGTCTCTCATATCCAGGAGGGTCCCCTCCATGGAAGTCGGAACAGGGTAGCCCAGCATATCCTTCATGTGTGCCAGAATTTCCTCCCAAAAAGTTTTGATTGTGGGGCAATCCCACCAGATATGACGAAAGTCCCCAAGTAGGCCGCATCCCCTCCAGCACTGATCTGAGGTGTCTGGGAATATCTTTTTGAGTTTTGTAGGATACATGTACCAGTCACAGAGAGTCTTAAAGTGGGCTTCCCTTAAGTCTAGAGAGTGAGTGCTCTTAGTGATATCTGTCCACAGTTGTTTCGATTCCTTCTCAGAGAATTTCCTCTCTGTCATATGTTCCCAGGGGTTCATACATCTGGGTCTCGGTGAGTGTAGTGTAGAGAGTAGCTAGCTGTATAGGAATGAGATCACGCCCCTCATAGAGCCCACCCGCCCCACAAAATTTTCTATTGGTGTTCGTTCTCTTGTGGCTGCTTCCCTGACCTGTGGCTGAAGGACCCAGTGCTTGAGTTGTAGATAGTGAAAATGTTCGCTAGGAGGTAGGTGGAACTCTCTTCGGCAATTCTCAAATTTGAGTATCTCAAAGTTGTGAAAAAGGTCTGAAATCATAAGGCACCCTCCCTCCTTCCATGCGTCAAATGGGCCCTCCTGGAGAGCCGACTGGAATTCCGGGTTATAATGGATCAGAGTGTAGGGAGATGGAAATGCAGCCCACTCCTTTTCCTTGGACACCTAGTCCCACACCCTAAGCGTGGTTGAGGGTCTATCTTTTTTAGGTTTCCATATGAAATCCCATATTGTTCTCACCGATATTGCTCGGTCCATATTTAACCAGTGCTTATCTGATTCTCTCTTGGACCATTCTGCCACAATCCTCAATTGAGGTATGTAACAATGGAGCAACCCGGGCAACCACTGGACCTGGGTAAATAGTGGTACAATAAGGTAATGTCACAGTGGAGAGCAATTTAAAACAGATAGACAAAGCAAGAGTTAATCTATTGTATCTGAACAGAGTAAAGCACCACCATACAGTTGTTCCACCAATGGATGTGATTTTATTTCATCACAACATTGAAATGAATCAAAATATAAAGTACAAAAAATTTCATAACTGAATATCTTTCAACAAACAGGCGCACAAAGGGTGAAGTGATAAGTGCATGGAAGGGATAGTGAGAAAGGACAGTAGTGCGCATATATATACATCAGTAAATAATTAGATAATGGACTATCCAGACAGTTTCCTGCCAAATACATTAAATGTCAAATCATAACATAGTTGCAGATATATATTCTCTGTCATATATGCCTGACGATAAAGTAAAAAAGTGTTGACGTTTCGACCCCTAAACGGAACAGCAAAATTGGCGCATTATGGGCGGGGTCTTCATCAGGACTGAGGTGAAGGTGAGGAAAAAGCACCAGTGAAGCCAGCTATATTGCTTCAGGCTGCGGGTAAAAAAGCTGGGCTGTGTGAGCTCTCAGACTTCTTCTTAAATGTCCATGATATTCGAAATGTAAGGGCCAGGTTGATTAGTAACCTGTGGCTCTGGGCTGCTGGCAGGGCCGGTGAACAGCTAACGTTAGCACTACTGTCCTTTCTCACTATCCCTTCCATGCACTTATCACTTCACCACAATCCTCAATTGAGCCGCCTTATAGCATAGGTGGAAATCCGGGAGAGCCACCCCCTCCGTGGTCTTTGCCCGTCTCAGGGTATGGAAGGGAAGGCGGGCCCTGCCGTTCTGCCAGATATAGCGTGTGATTAGGGAGCGTAGTCTGAGCAAGAAGTCCCTGTCTAGGTCGATTGGTAACACCTGGAATAGATATAAAAATGTTGGCAGTACCATCATCTTTATTGCGTGTATGCGTCCCAACCATGAGATAAAAAGTGGTTTCCAGCGTTTGAGATCTAGCTGGAGTAAGAGAGGAGGGAAGTTGGCCCTAAAGAAGTTCTCTAGTCGTGGTGTGAGTTGTATGCCTAGGTATTGGAGTGAGAGTTTGGTCCATTGAAAGGGTGTTCTCTCGCGGAGATGTTTAACTTCATCCTCTGTCACCGTGAGGTTTAGTATCGATGATTTAGTGAGGTTGACTCTGAAACCCGCTAACTCCTCAAATTCGTTTAGTTCCCCCTGCAGAGCCCGCAGCGAGTTAGCCGGGTCGCTGAGCGTCATCAGGATATCATCCGTGAATAGTGAGATTTTATGTTCCTCACCTCCGAAGCAAATGCCTCTCAACTCCGAGGATGTCCGGATCTTCAATGCCAGCGGCTCTATACTCAGAGCAAACAAAAGGGGGGACAGTGGGCACCCCTGCCTTGTCCCCCTGTCTAGTGGGAACGGGTCTGAACTGGTCCCATTAACCTGCACCCTAGATCGAGGCTGCGCATAATTGCCTTGACCATATTTATGAATGTCTTCCCAAATCCAAAGTATTCCATTGTAAGGAATAGGAATGACCAGTCCACCCTGTCAAAGGCTTTTTCGGCATCCAGGCCCACAAGTATCGCTAGGATCTTATGTTTAGTTACTTTCTCAATCAAATGTATTGTCCTGTGAATATTGTCATGGGTCTGTCTACCTTTTATGAAGCCAGATTGATCAGGGTGGATTAGATCCAAATAGCTGTGTAGATTTTGGCGTCTAGGTTCAATAGTGCAATTGGCCTATATGAGGCACAATGTTGTGCGTTTTTCCCCGGTTTGGGGATCACCGTTATCACGGCTTCAGCCATGGACGGTGTCACCCTGGAATTTTCTGCCATAGCGTTAAAAAGCTGTGCGAGCTGTGGGATGATATCTGGAGCAAATGTTTTATAAAAATGCGCTGTCAGGCCATCGGTTCCAGGTGCTTTGTTGGCTTTAAGTGCCTTGATCGCCTTCGATACCTCCTCGTCGGTGATGGGTGCATTAAGGATATCATTCCAGGCTGGGGGGACCTGTGGGATGTCCAGTGACTGCAAGTATCGGTGTTGTGCTTCCGTATCGTGCAGTTCATGTGTGTAAAGTGTCTCGTAGAATGCCATGAATATCTTGGCCTTGTCTATATCTGAATGTGCGATATTACCCTTCCCATCTTGTTACGGCCCAAATGTATTCCCTCTCTCTTTTTTCCCGGAGCTGTCGAGCCAGGTGGGTTCCTATCTTGCTTCCCTGTGTGTAAGAAATCTGTCGGAGACGTAGCAGGGTGTATTCGGCCCTGTTGGTTTAGATCGCCTTGATTTTCCCCCTTAGAGCGGTAAGTTGACGCTGCAACGTCCGGGAGGGCACCTTCTTATGTTCTCTTTCCATGAGTTCTAATTCCACCTCTAGGGTTTCCCTCTCTTTAGTCCTTTGTTTATTTAGGGTGGCGTTGAGCTCCAAGCATTTCCCCCTCAGTACCGCCTTAACCCCTTCGATGCTCATGACGGAGCGGTTCCGTCATGAGCATCGGTTGGGCTGTGCTTATGACGGAACCGCTCCGTCATGAGCACAGCCCCTGGGGGAAGCGCTGGCGCTCCCCCCCTGGGGCATCGATCTTGCCCCCACAGAGGGGGATGGCAGCGGAAGAGTTTCCGCTGCCACCCCGGCCCCTCCACGCTTCCCCATGACGCCAGCGCGCACAGCGCGCGCCGACGTCATCGGGAGCGCTGGACGCGCTGGAAATCATTTCTTTCCAGCGCGTCCAGAGGGAGGGTGAGTGTTTGTTGGTGCGGTGGGGTGGGGCCCCAAATCTTGATGCCTTGAGGCATCAGGGGAGAGGAAACTATGTTTCTCTCCCCTGATGTCTCAATGCAGGGCATTCCTGGTGCACGATCGCGCACAGCGTCGCGATCGTGCACCAGGAATGTCCCACTAGACACCAGGGATTCGGTTTTTTTCGGTTAAGGAAGCGACCCCTTGGGCAAGGGTCGCTTCCTAAGGGGGCACATAATTTAAAGACTTTTCTGCCCCCCCTGGGGACAGATCGGCCGATTTTTGGCCGTTTGTGGACCCAGGGGGGGGCAGAAAAGCCCACTAGAGCCAGGGATTTTTTAAAAATTAAATTGGAAGCGACCCCTTGGGCAAGGGTCGCTTCCTGGGGGGCCAAATTATTTTAAAGTATATTCTGCCCCCTCTGGGGGCAGATCGGTTTTTTTATTTGGCCTTTCTGCCCCCAGGGGGGGCAGAAAACCCCACTAGACACCAGGGATTTTGTATAAATGTAAATGGAAGCGACCCCTTGGGCAAGGGTCGCTTCCTGGGGGGCCAAATCATTTTAAAGTATATTCTGCCCCCTCTGGGGGCAGATCGTTTTTTTTATTTGGCCTTTCTGCCCCCAGGGGGGGCAGAAAACCCCACTAGACACCAGGGATTTTGTGTAAATGTAAATGGAAGCGACCCCTTGGGCAAGGGTCGCTTCCAGGGGCTAAATATTTTTTTAAAGTATATTCTGCCCCCCCTGGGGACAGATAGCCAGATTTTTGGGGCGTTTCTGGATCAAGGGGGGGCAGAAAAGCCCACTAGAGGCAGGGAATTTTTTTTTTTTTTTAATTGGAAGCGACCCCTTGGCCAAGGGTTGCTTTCAGGGGCCATTTTAAAAAAAAAATTATATTCTACCCCCCTGGGGGCAGATCGGTTTGTGTATTTGGCCAGGGGGGGGCAGAAAACCCCATTAGACACCAGGGAGAGTTTTACATTTTAAATGGAAGCGACCCCTTGGCCAAGGGTCGCTTCCTTATGGGCCTAAATAATTTTAAAGACTTTTCTTCCACCCCCTGGGGACAGATCACCTGCATTTTATGGCATTTCTGGCCCGGTGGTGGGGGGTAGAATAGCCCACTAGAGCCAGGTATCTAAAAATAAATAAATTGGCCGCTTCCAGGGGACATATATTTTTTTATGTGTATTTGGCCTTTCTGCCCCCATTTGGGTAGTGACATAGCGTGTTATAATGTTGTTTTATTTCTTGTGAATTGCAATTGTAATGCTTTATTTCTCCTTTTTTGTTAGGTCAAGGCTTTTGCTCTTTAGACTGTTCCAGGTTGCGGTTTCGTTACTGTTTGCGTAGTTGCATGTGTTTGGTAAGAGACTTTTTTGTACAATGTAAATGAGTTTTATTTCTCTGCATGAATGTGTTTTTTGCGAATGGTGTAATAATAGCAGTATGTTTGCCTTCTGTTTTTTGAGTGTCAAAAACTTTTTGCATTTGTGCTCGATGTGTATTTTGATGTATTGTGAGTAATTGGTTTTGTTTTTTCCTTTCTAGTGGGATATCGTTGGTTTTTGCTGTGTCTCTGCAGAGTAGGTGCTGGTGAGTGTAGCTGTCTCTTGTAAGTGAATCGTATAGTTTTTGAGTATATAGATCTTTGTGATAAAGGCACACATTTTTTTACTTACTTGCTTTGCACAGTGTTGGTTGTTGTTGACTTGTTTGTGCAGTCTCCTTTCTTAGTAAGGATAATGGCTAGCCGCAGGATTACTGCTCAGCAGGTTGTTGGTATGCTTTTTGAGTGTTCCTCTGACCATGGTTCAGAGACTGACTCTGCATCTGAGGCAGAGGAGGCAGGGGACGATTCAGGCAGTGAGTTTTCTCTCCACATGGAATCATCGGATGATGAAGCTACTCTCAGTGCGGATGAAGCTACTCTTAGTGCAGATGAAGTGCCTGTGTTAGAAGAGGACATTGATGTGCCGATAGTGAGGCAAGAGGCATCTGGGCTGCAGCCTGGGGCTGCAAGGCTTCATGTTGGTGTAGTGCGGCAAGAGGCATCTGGGCTGCAGCCTGGGGCTGCAAGGCTTCCCGTTGGTGTAGTGCGGCAAGAGGCATCTGGGCTGCAGCCTGGGGCTGCAAGGCTTCCTGTTGGTGTAGTGCGGCAAGAGGCATCTGGGCTGCAGCCTGGGGCTGCAAGGCTTCCAGTTGGTGTAGTGCGGCAAGAGGCATCTGGGCTGCAGCCTGGCGCTGCAAGGCTTCCCGTTGAAAGTGCTGACCTCTGGGTTGCCCCAGGCATGGTGCAGCCGGCATTGCCAGACTTTACTGGTGTTCCAGGGTGTAGAGTGAATACTGAAAACTTTTTGCCGATAAATTTTTTTCAGTTGTTTATGGACGATGTGTTTTTGGCAGAGATTGTTGAGCAGACTAATTTGTATGCCGAACAGTTTTTGAGGGACAACAGTGCCAGCCTTAAGCCCCACTCTAGAGCTACCCGGTGGACTCCCACAAATTTGGAAGAGATGAAGAAGTTCTTGGGTTTAACTTTTTTGATGGGCTTGCTAAGGAAGCCATCAATGTCTTCATATTGGTCTACTAGTCCCTTGATGGCAACGGCTATATTTCCGGCAGTCATGAGTCGTGATAGGTATTTGCTTCTGCTTCGGATGATGCATTTTGTCGATAATGGTTTAGCGTTGCCACGAGATCACCCTGAATGTGACCGTCTTTTTAAGATTCGGCCTGTCATTGATCACTTTGTTGATCGATTTTCTGAAATCTATGCTCCTGGAAAAGAAATTGGGGTGGATGAGTCTTTGGTGTTGTTCAAGGGCCGCTTGGTTTTTAGGCAATACATTCCTAGTAAGAGGGCAAGCTATGGAATTAAGCTGTATATGCTGTGTGACAGTAGGACTGGATATGTCTCTAATTTCAGGGTGTACACCGGTAAGGAATCCAGGATTAACCCCCCTGGTTGTCCGTCCACTTTTGGAGTGACTGAGAAAATTGTGTGGGAACTTGGTAGAGGATTTTTTAACAAAGGCCACCATTTATATGTAGATAACTTCTACACTGGTGTGCGGTTGTTCAGGGAATTGGCCAAAGTGGACACTGTTGCTTGTGGCACAATCCGCTCTAACCGTAAAGGTTTCCCAAAAGAACTTGTTTGTAAAAAGCTTGTGCGGGGACAGTGCAGTGCGTTGCGTTGCGAGGAGCTTCTAGCTGTGAAGTTTGTAGACAGGAGAGATGTCTACATGCTGACTACCATCCATGATGAAAGCACTGCACCTGTGACTGTTTGGGGTCACATTGCTGAAGTGCGCAAACCTGTGTGCATTTTAGACTATAATAGGCACATGGGTGGTGTTGACAGAGTAGATCAGAGGTTGGAACCTTACGCTGCTCTTCGTAAGGCTTACATTTGGTATAAGAAGTTGGCTATCCATCTTTTCCACTTGGCAACCTTTAATGCTTTTGTTGTGTTCCAGGATTCTTGTCCTGAGTCAAAGATGACTTTTGTTAAGTTTCAGGAGTCTGTAATAGGCAGCCTTGTTTTAGTGGAACAGGCAAGTGTTCCTAGAGTTGGAGTGGTGGAGGATGTTGCTAGATTGAAAGATCGCCACTTTCCTGATCACATTCCTCCCACACCCTCAAAAGACTTTCCCAGTAGGAGATGTAGATTCTGTTGTCGAAGAGGTATGCGGAAGGAGACTCGTATGTACTGCCCCGAGTGTCCTTCTAACCCTGGGCTGTGTGTGCCTGCTTGTTTTAGAATGTACCACACGCAAAATAATTTTTGGGAGCATCCATGAGTGGTAAAGTGAACTGCCTGGCCTCTATTTGTCAGGTTTCGAGCCGTGTGGCGCCTACTCAGTCCCTCGGGACTACAACTCCCAGGTATTACAGTGGGAGGAGCCTAGCGACTATTTGAGGACGCGGTGGACACGCATTCCGCGTACGTAATTCAGACTGATGCTCGATAGCGTCAGACTCTTTTCAGTCCCGGTTTGCTTTGTGGCATTGAGGTCGGCTGCGAGGAACCTTGGCGGCGGAAGACATCAGTATATCTGGACACGCGACGCAGGCGGCGGTGTGCTATACCGCGGAATGCCCGTCGTAGTGAAGTAAACTTCAGAGGAGCAGAACGCAGTAAGGAGTTGGCCGAGTTCGCCTGGTCATAGGAGATCAGGTGAGAGCCTTTCACGGTGCGGGCGGCGGTGTGCTAAACCGCGGAAGCCCAAGAACCGGGTGTATTATTGTTTATAGTTTAGGTGAATAGGCGGCGGTGTACCATACCGTGGAAGCCTTCAATCATCACCGAGCCTCATTAACACTGGTTCTTATACTATTAACGACGGTGCTATTAACCGTTCGTTCTGCCATAACATTGTTATGGGCAGATGAGTTAAGAAGCCTAAAATACCTTCATACCCATTTCCTGGGCGGAATCAGTTGCAAGGTGGGGGTCAGGATTACCCCATGAATGGAGAATCGACAGGTCGGTTCTATTTGAAAGAACCACGCTGTCATGATAGTTCGTTTGTTTCTATGATTTAAGGAAGGAGTGTGATTAATTTTGATAAAGGTACATACTGGGTTTTTAGCGAGATAATAGAGAGTAGAAATGTATTAGCACCTGGGTAATAATGGTGTTGTTGTTTTCTATTCCAGATTCTCATCCCAGCTGTTCCCACCCCTTCCTATCCCTCACTTGATCGCCCTGTCACTCTATATACTTTTATGTTGGAGTGTGGGGATGTCAGGAGGTGGAACCATTATTGCTTCATCCGGACCCTGAGGAGTACAGATCCTGACAGAATTACGTACCCACGACACGATACTCCTCCCGGTCGGGTGGAAGCAATAAATGGCATCCTTAGATGATGTGATGCAGGCCTTGGCATTAGTACAACAAGAGCTTACGGCATCACGGCTGGAGACCGCAGCCTTACAAGAGAGGGTAGATAGGATTACTAGAAACCCTTTTGATGTTTCAGCCCCTATTACATCCCCAATTCAAGTAACTGTTCCTCCCCCATTCCGTTAGCTAGTCCCGAGAGGTATGCAGGGGACCCCCAGAAGATACAAGTGTTTCTTACACAGATATTGCTTCATTTCTCCTGCAGGCCTTCGTCGTTTCCCAATAATCATTCTAGGGTGGCGTTTGCGATCTCGTATTTGATCGGAGACGCCGCCAATTGGGCAGTTCCTTTAGTGAGAAATAACGATCCAGGGTTATCGGATTGGGAAGCGTTCCGTTCCGCGTTTGAAGGTGTGTTCGACAGGCGTACATCTACATTCAGTGCGGATCGGGAACTCCTGGAACTACGACAAGGGAAACGTGATTTAGTCACTTACCTCACTTCTTTTAATCGTTTGGTGGCTGAAGCAGCATGGCCTGAGGAAAAGAGAATGTCTCTTTTCTATCAGGGGTTGCGAGAGGAACTGAAAGATGTGATAGCCCAGATAGATCCCCAGCCTAGCACCTGCGCTGCTCTTATCAGTTTAGCGTTGCGTCTGGATGGTAGGATGTCTGAGAGAAGTGAACGGACTAGAGGGGAGAGGCAGCTTTATAGGTCAGACAACGCCTCCAGGAAGGAATCGGCCATCACTGACAATCCCAGCGAACCCATGGAGGTGGGAGCTATCAGAACGCCTCTCTCGAGGGCTGAGAGAGAGAGCCGGAGATCCCAAGGGTTGTGTATGTATTGTGGGAAAAGAGGACATTTTGTACGTGACTGTCCCTCTAAACCGAAAACACAAGGAACTTCGTATAGAAACAAGAAGGCAGTGGTACCGGTGGTGAGCACGGAGTCAGGGCCAAATATAGTATCTCCTGCATTTAGTGTGGGTGAGAGGGAATGGAAAATCCCGTCCTTGTCGAGTATCACGGGTAGAGACACCGAATCCCATATTGTGGTGGTAGTGGGGCTAGAATACCAACAGCAGGTGCACCAAGTATTGGCTATGCTAGACTCGGGAGCCACAGGGAACTTTATGGACAGTGGGTTAGTGAGGAGACTAAACATAGGTAGCGTACCTCGTAAAACCCCTGAGGAGGTGTTTGCAGTGGATGGGAAACCGCTTAAGTCAGGTCTTGTTACGGAACAGACCGACTCCCTAACGATATCAATGGATGATGGGTTGAGGCAACATGTGGAGGTACTATCTTTAAATATCATTGACGCACCACAATACGAGGTGATATTAGGCATGCCCTGGTTCTGGAAGCATAACCCTACAGTTGATTGGAGACAGAAGACAGTCAAGTTTTTGTCTCTGGAATGTGAAGAACACTGCCTACAGCAGTACAGATCTCAGGCGGCGGCATTGTTACACCCGTTTTGTGTAGCCACAGCAGCAGAGAAAGAGGTAGAGTTGCCAGATGAGTACGCGCAGTTCTCAGACGTATTCAGTGAGACACAGGTAGAACAGCTTCCACCACATAGAGCGTATGACTGCCAAATTGATTTAATCGAGGGTGCCACCATTCCGGTTTGTAGGGTGTATGCTTTGTCGGAACCAGAAACCCAACACCTGCGGGAATACTTGAACCACTTTCTAGATATTGGCTTCATTCGACCCTCACGTTCTCCCGCAGCTTCCCCTCTTTTCTTTATCTCTAAAGCGAATGGTGAACTCAGGGCATGTTGTGACTACAGAATGCTGAACAAGAACACAGTCCGTAACAGATACCCCTTGCCTCTGATTCCTGTTCTATTAGATCAGGTGCGGGAAGCCATCATATACACCAGATTGGACCTGAGAGGGGCGTATCATTTGGTGCGCATCAGAGAAGGCGACGAGTGGAAGGCTGCGTTTAAAACGCGTTACGGGTTGTTCGAGTATACTGTGATGCCGTTCGGGCTATGTAATGCCCCGGCGGCCTTTCAGTATTTCTTGAATGACGTTCTGAAAGACTTTGTGGACCGCTTTGTGGTTGTGTATATTGATGACATCTTAATATACTCAGGGTCGACAGAAGTACATAACAGTCACGTTATGTTGGTTTTGGAGAAGCTGCGGGAACATCATCTGTTCTGTAAACTTAGCAAATGCGAGTTTGGGGTGCGGGAAGTAGAGTTCCTAGGGGTGATTCTGTGTCCAGAAGGGTTGAGCATGGCTGGACGCAAGGTACAAGCAGTGCAGGAATGGCCCATCCCCAAGTGCACTAGGGACGTCCAGTGTTTCTTGGGGTTCGCGAACTATTATCGCAGGTTCATTTTGAACTTCTCACAGGTGGCTGTTCCTATCACCAGGCTGCTTCGTAAGGGGGTTCCCTTTATATGGACACCTGAGGCCTCTGCGGCTTTTGATCACTTGAAAGAGGCTTTCACCACAGCACCTGTGCTAACCCATCCTGTAATGGAGGCTCCGTTCATAGTGGAAGCAGACGCTTCAGACGAAGCCATCGGAGCCATACTGTCTCAGAGAGACAAAAACACCGGACAACTCCATCCGGTGGCTTATCTCTCCAAAAAGCTCAGCGCGACCGAAAAGAATTATACCATTGCGGAGAAAGAACTGTTATCCATTAAAAAGGCTTTCCAGGAGTGGCGACAGTATCTGATGGGAGCACGATATCCGATCACAGTATACTCAGACCATCGCAGCCTGCAGTATATGAAGACGGCCCGCCACCTCACACAAAGGCAAATGAGATGGACTCTTTTCTTTGCTGAGTATGACTTCATCATTACTTTTCGGCCTGGTACTGACAACCGCAAGGCTGATTCCCTTTCTAGACAGGAGTCTGTGGTAGAAAGACAAGCTAGCACCCCTGCAGCTATCATAAATCCAGAAAAGGTCATCTGTGTACTGCGTAGTCGAGCGGTTCCTGGCGGATGTACGGAAGAAGAGATCTACGGCAGGGTGGGAGAGGTGGGCCCAGGAGGACGGAGCGCGTAGCATAAAACAAGGGCTGCCTTTCCAGAACGATAAACTGTATCTCTCCAATAAAACCTTACAGAAAGCGGCATATGCATGGTGCCATGTGTCCCCTTTGGCTGGACACCCGGAATCCGTAAGACAATTGATCTGGTAAAAAGACACTTCTGGTGGAAATCGTTGGGCACCGATGTTAGTGCATGGGTAGCACAATGTGAAGTTTGTGCCAGATGCAAGGGAAACAACTCTGGGAAAAAAGGAAAGCTCAGACTGATGCCAACTCCACAACAACCTTGGCAACATATGAGTCTGGACTTCATAACAGGTCTGCCTATGGATCAGGGTTGTTCTGCAATATTAGTGGTGGTGGATAGTCTTACCAAGATGGGCCATTTTATACCTTGTAAAAACCTACCAACGGCAGGCCAGACCGTACAACTGCTGATGGACAGAGTAATCAGACTACACGGATTGCCCAAAGTAATCGTATCGGATAGGGGACCCCAATTCATCGCCAGGTTTTGGAAGTCATGGTGCAAAGCCTTGCAGATCGAATCGGCAGTGTCAACAAGTTTCCATCCACAGACCGATGGTCAGACCGAAAGGTTAAATCAGACCCTGAAGAAGTATCTGCGATGTTATGCCATGGAGGCACAGGAATCCTGGGTGTCGTTGCTATGGATGGCGGAGTTGGCATACAACAACACTCTGCACAGCTCCATCGGGGTCTCCCTTTTGAAGCTACTTTTGGATACTGTGCAAAGACAATGCCCATTGATCTGCCGGTTGACCTTGCTAACCAACCTTCTGTTTCAGCACACATAAGAGAACTATGGTCTGTTCACAAGAAAGTAAGGAAACACCTGGTAAAGGCCAAGCTGCTGTATAAGAAGTGGGAGGACCGACATCGAATCGACGGTCCCACGTATAGGGTCGGGGATCGGGTTTGGTTGTCCACCAAGAACATTAGGTTCAAGTTACGTAGTGTCTTCCATCCCAAGTACATTGGCCCTTATAAGGTGGTGCGACAGGTAAACCCGGTAGCCTTTAGGTTGCAGCTACCAGCCAGCCTCCGTATCCATCCGGTGTTCCACTGCAGTCTCCTGAAACCGGCTGGGATTGTTCGAAGACGGTCGCCTCCTCCGATCTCCTGTGAAGGTGGACTAGAGTATGAGGTGAGGTGCATTCGGGATGCGCAATATCGCAAGGGCAGGTTGTGGTACCTTGTCTCCTGGAAGGGGTACACCTCTGAAGACGATTCCTGGGAGCCCTGTGTCAATGTGCATGCTCCGGAGGCTGTGTCTGCCTTTTACCGCAGATTCCCCGGGAAACCGGGTTCTAGGAGGCGCTGGTAGGGGGGGGCCTACTGTCAGGTTTCGAGCCGTGTGGCGCCTACTCAGTCCCTCGGGACTACAACTCCCAGGTATTACAGTGGGAGGAGCCTAGCGACTATTTGAGGACGCGGTGGACACGCATTCCGCGTACGTAATTCAGACTGATGCTCGATAGCGTCAGACTCTTTTCAGTCCCGGTTTGTTTTGTGGCATTGAGGTCGGCCGCGAGGAACCTTGGCGGCGGAAGACATCAGTATATCTGGACACGCGACGCAGGCGGCGGTGTGCTATACCGCGGAATGCCCGTCGTAGTGAAGTAAACTTCAGAGGAGCAGAACGCAGTAAGGAGTTGGCCGAGTTCGCCTGGTCATAGGAGATCAGGTGAGAGCCTTTCACGGTGCGGGCGGCGGTGTGCTAAACCGCGGAAGCCCAAGAACCGGGTGTATTATTGTTTATAGTTTAGGTGAATAGGCGGCGGTGTACCATACCGTGGAAGCCTTCAATCATCACCGAGCCTCATTAACACTGGTTCTTATACTATTAACGACTGTGCTATTAACCGTTCGTTCTGCCATAACATTGTTATGGGCAGATGAGTTAAGAAGCCTAAAATACCTTCATACCCATTTCCTGGGCGGAATCAGTTGCAAGGTGGGGGTCAGGATTACCCCATGAATGGAGAATCGACAGGTCGGTTCTATTTGAAAGAACCACGCTGTCATGATAGTTCGTTTGTTTCTATGATTTAAGGAAGGAGTGTGATTAATTTTGATAAAGGTACATACTGGGTTTTTAGCGAGATAATAGAGAGTAGAAATGTATTAGCACCTGGGTAATAATGGTGTTGTTGTTTTCTATTCCAGATTCTCATCCCAGCTGTTCCCACCCCTTCCTATCCCTCACTTGATCGCCCTGTCACTCTATATACTTTTATGTTGGAGTGTGGGGATGTCAGGAGGTGGAACCATTATTGCTTCATCCGGACCCTGAGGAGTACAGATCCTGACACTATTGTTTAATATTTTTTGTTCAGTTTCAAGGTTGGCATTTGTGTAGTGTATTTAGTTTCAGATTTTGTGTTAGTAGATTTGTATTTATTTGCAATTTGTTTATGTTTTCTTATTTATATTAAAAAAATCCTAAATGTGATGGCGGTGTGCGTGGAGTGGCGCTTGTGTGGCGGTGTGCGTGGTCTGGCGTTTGGCTGGCGGTGTGTTTGGATTGGCGCTTGGCTGGTGGTGTGCGTGGACTGGCGCTTGGCTGGCGTTGTGTGTGGACTGGCGCTTGGCTGGCGGTGTGCGTGGACTGGCGCTTGGCTGGCGGTGTGTGTGGACTGGCGCTTGGCTGGCAGTGTGCGTGGACTGGCGCTTGGCTGGCGGTGTGTGTGGACTGGCGCTTGGCTGGTGGTGTGTGTGGACTGGCGCTTGGCTGGCAGTGTGTGTGGACTGGTGCTCGGCTGGTGGTGTACGTAGACTGGCGCTTGGCTGGCGGTGTGTGAGTAGTGACTAGCTGCTGGTCACTCACACACTGCTAGCCAAACGCCACTCAACGCAATCCGTGAGCTGGTGTGGTTGCTGTGTCAGGAATGTGGGCATGTGAAAGTGATGGGCCCTTGAATGGCGCTGTCTGCTGGTGTGAGTGTTGTAATGTGCTGGGCCCGCGGCTGGCGTTGTGAATGGTTTTGTATGTGTCACACGTATGAAAGGTGTATGAATGGCCTGTAAAGAGGTTGGTGCCTTGTCGTGGCTTTACAGCTCACGAGCTGTGAGTCAATGGTTCAGTTTCTCGTCCTTTCAATTAACAGTGCATTTCATTTTTGTGAAATCTCTGGTTAATACAACTGTATATACTGAACCATCACTCACCCTCGTGCCAAATCCAACCAGTATGTATGTGTGCGTGAGGAATAGGTGGTTGTGCATAAAAATGTCTTTTCTGTTTTTGTCAAGCAGGGTGTACCTTGTCCTTTTTGGTGAATGTTGTAATGTGTTGGTTTTGTGCCTGGTGGTGTGAATGGTCTTGTGTGTATCATGTATGAAAGGTGTGTGAATGGCCTGTAAAGCGGTTGGTGCCTTGAAGTGGCTTTACAGCTCACGAGCTGTGAGTCACTGGTTCAGGTTTTTGTCCTTTCAATTATTGACAGTGCATTTCATTTTTGTGAAATCTCTTGTTAATAAAATTTTATATACTGAACCATCACTCGCCCTCGTGCCAAATCCAACCAGTATGTGTGTGTGCTTGAAGAATAGATGGCTCTGCAGTAATCTTTGTCTGTTTTGTCTCTCTGCCAAGCTGTACATTTTATCTAAGAATAACCTAACAACTGTAGTTTTTGTCATAAACTAAACACCCATGGGAGTGCATGGTGATGTCTCTTTTGTGGATTCCAACAAGTTATCTTACCCACAATGTCCTGCAAACCTCAAAATGTGACTGCGACATTTTCCTTGCATTATTGTGTCCAACTTTTCACACTGCAGAAAGTAACAACAAATTTCCAACCCCCCAGCATTTCTCCAAGTATCCCAATAGAAATGATACCTCACTTGTATGGGTGGGCCAAGTACCCGCTGCAGGGAAGGGCCCAAAACCTATTAATGCGACATTAAAATTACCTATCACAAACCAACCTGGTTTTGCATGGGGGTCCCATGAGTTTTTGGCCCGGGCTCGCAGCCATCTAGGGAAACCTACCAAACCCACACATTTCTGGAAACTAGACACCCGGGAGAGTCCAGCGAGGTATGGCTTGTGTGGGTCCCCCATCATTCTCCTACCCAGAATCCCCTGCAAACCTCAAATTTTCCCCAAATTTTCACTTTTTTCTCACATATGTGTGGTGGAAAGTTTTGGAATCTGCGTGGATCCACAAATTTCCTCCCACCCAGCGTTCCCCAGGTCTCCCGATAAAAATGGTACCTCACTTGCGTGGGTGGGTCAAGGACCCGCGACAGGCAAGGGCCCAAAGCTATTGAGGCGACATCAAAATTACCTATCACAAACCAACCTGGTTTTACATGGGAGTCCCATGGGTTTTGGCCCGGGGCTCGCAGCCATCTAGGGAAACCTACCTAACCCACACATTTCTGGAAACTAGACACCCGGGAGTCCAGCGAGGTATGGCTTGCGTGGGTCCCCATCATTCTCCTACCCAGAATCCCATGAAAACCTCAAATTTCGCTGAAAAATTCACTTTTTCTCACATTTCTGTGGTGGAAAGTTCTGGAATCTTCGTGGATCCACAAATTTCCTCCCACGCAGCGTTCCCCCAGGTCTCCCGATAAAAATGGTACCTCACTTGTGTGGGTAGGCACAGTGGCTGCAGCAGGAAATGGCCCAAATCGTACTCTGGAGACTTCAAAATTACCTACAGCAAAACTACGTGGTTTTGGTGGGGGGGTACCTGAGATTTTGGCCCCGGGCTCGGCGGCCATCTTGGGAAAGTACCGAACCCAAACATTTCTGAAAACTAGACACCCGGGGGAGTCCAATGAGGTATGGCTTGCGTGGATCCCCCAACGTTTTCCTACCCAGAATGCAATGCAAACCTTAAATTTAGCTGAAAAAACCACATTTTCCACATATTTTTGTGTGGAATCACTGTGCCGGCACAAATGTCCTACCACCCAGTGTTCCCCTTGTTCTCCCGAGAAAAATGATACCTCACTTGTGTGGGTGTCCAAAGCAGAATTAGCTAAAAACTTATTTTTTTTAAAATGTAGCGCTTAGAATTCTCGGTGCTATACTCGAAATCCCTATGTTTTGGGCTCTTCCTAGCCACAGGCCTTTGGCCCACCCACACAAGTGAGGTATCATTTTACTCGGGAGAACAAGGGGAACGCTGGGTGGGTGGACATTTGTGCCGGCATGGTGATTCCACACACAAATATGTGGAAAATGTGGTTTTTTCAGCTAAATTTAAGGTTTGCATTGCATTCTGGGTAGGAAAACGTTGGGGGATCCACGCAAGCCATACCTCATTGGACTCCCGGGTGTCTAGTTTTCAGAAATGTTTGGGTTTGGTACTTTCCCAAGATGGCCGCCGAGCCCGGGCCAAAATCTCAGGTACTTCCCCCACCAAAACCAGGTAGTTTTGCTGTAGGTAATTTTGAAGTCTCCAGAGTACGATTTGGGCCATTTCCTGCTGCAGCCACTGTGCCTACCCACACAAGTGAGGTACCATTTTTATCGGGAGACCTGGGGGAACGCTGGGTGGGAGGAAATTTGTGGATCCACGAAGATTCCAGAACTTTCCACCACAGAAATGTGAGAAAAAAGTGAATTTTTCAGCGAAATTTGAGGTTTTCACGGGATTCTGGGTAGGAGAATGATAGGGGACCCACGCAAGCCATACCTCGCTGGACTACCCCGGGTGTCTAGTTTCCAGAAATGTGTGGGTTAGGGAGGCTTCCCTAGATGGCTGCGAGCCCCGGGCCAAAAACCCATGGGACCCCCCATGTAAAACCAGGTTGGTTTGTGATAGGTAATTTGATGTCGCCTCAATAGCTTTTGGGCCCTTGCCTGTCGCGGGTCCTTGACCCACCCACGCAAGAGAGGTACCATTTTTATCGGGAGACCTGGGGAACGCTGAGTGGGAGGAAATTTGTGGATCCACGCAGATTCCAGAACTTTCCACCACACATATGTGAGAAAAAGTGAAATTTTCGGTAAAATTTGAGGTTTGCAGGGGATTCTGGGTAGGAGAATGATGGGGGACCCACGCAAGCCATACCTCGCTGGACTCTCCCGGGTGTCTAGTTTCCAGAAATGTGTGGGTTAGGGAGGTTTCCTAGATGGCTGCGAGCCCCGGGCCAAAATCCCATGGGACCCCCCATGTAAAACCAGGTTAGTTTGTGATAGGTAATTTTGATGTCGCCTCAATAGCTTTTGGGTCCTTGCCTGTCGCGGGTCCTTGACCCACCCACGCAAGTGAGGTACCATTTTTATCGGGAGACCTGGGGGAACGCTGGGTGGGAGGAAATTTGTGGATCCACGCAGATTCCAGAACTTTCCACCACAGAAATGTGGGGAAAATGTGATTTTTTTGACACTTTTTTAGGTTTGCAAGGGATTCTGGGTAACAGAACCTGGTGGGAGGCAGTCAAGTCACCACATCCTGGATTCCCCTGGGTGTCTAGTTTTCAAAAATGTATAGGTTTGCTAGGTTTCCCTAGGTGCCGGCAGAGCAATGGTTCAAAAACTACAGCTAGGCACTTTGTCAAAAAAGGGTCATTTTTCACTGCGAAATTGAAGTGTGTCCACGTTGCGTTTTGCGCCGTTTCCTGTCGCGGGCACTAGGCCGACCCACACAAGTGAGGTACCATTTTTCTCGGAAGACTTTGGGGATCGCGGGGCGGGTGGAAATTTGTGGATCCACGCAGATTCCAGAACTTTCCACCACAGAAATGTGGGGAAAATGTGATTTTTTTGACACTTTTTTAGGTTTGCAAGGGATTCTGGGTAACAGAACCTGGTAGGAGGCAGGCAAGTCACCCCATCCTGGATTCCCCTGGGTGTCTAGTTTTCAAAAATGTATAGGTTTGCTAGGTTTCCCTAGGTTCCCGCAGAGCTATGGTTCAAAAACTACAGCTAGGCACTTTGCCAAAAAAGGGTCATTTTTCACTGCGAAATTGAGGTGTGTCCACGTTGCGTTTTGCGCCGTTTCCTGTTGCGGGCACTAGGCCGACCCACACAACTGAGGTACCATTTTTCTCGGAAGACTTTGGGGATCGCGGGGCGGGTGGAAATTTGTGGATCCACGCTGATTACAGAACTTTCCACCACAGAAATGTGGGGAAAATGTGATTTTTTTGACACTTTTATAGGTTTGCAAGGGATTCTGGGTAACAGAACCTGGTGGGAGGCAGTCAAGTCACCCCATCCTGAATTCTCCTGGGTGTCTAGTTTTCAAAAATGTATAGGTTTGCTAGGTTTCCCTAGGTGCCGGCAGAGCTATGGTTCAAAAACTACAGCTAGGCACTTTGCCAAAAAAGGGTCATTTTTCACTGCGAAATTGAGGTGTGTCCACGTTGCGTTTTGCGCCGTTTCCTGTCGCGGGCACTAGGCCGACCCACACAAGTGAGGTACCATTTTTCTCGGAAGACTTTGGGGATCGCGGGGCAGGTGGAAATTTGTGGATCCACGCTCATTTCAGAACTTTCCACCACAGAAATGTGGGGAAAATGTGATTTTTTTGAAACCTTTTTAGGTTTGCAAGGGATTCTGGGTAACAGAACCTGGTGGGAGGCAGTCAAGTCACCCCATCCTGAATTCCCCTGGGTGTCTAGTTTTCAAAAATGTATAGGTTTGCTAGGTTTCCCTAGGTGCCGGCAGAGCTATGGTTCAAAAACTACAGCTAGGCACTTTGCCAAAAAAGGGTCATTTTTCACTGCGAAATTGAGGTGTGTCCACGTTGCGTTTTGCGCCATTTCCTGTCGCGGGCACTAGGCCTACCCACACAAGTGAGGTACCATTTTTCTCGGAAGACTTTGGGGATCGCGGGGCGGGTGGAAATTTGTGGATCCACGCAGATTACAGAACTTTCCACCACAGAAATGTGGGGAAAATGTGATTTTTTTGACACTTGTTTAGGTTTGCAAGGGATTCTGGGTAACAGAACCTGGTGGGAGGCAGTCAAGTCACCCCATCCTGAATTCCCCTGGGTGTCTAGTTTTCAAAAATGTATAGGTTTGCTAGGTTTCCCTAGGTGCCGGCAGAGCTATGGTTCAAAAACTACAGCAAGGCACTTTGCCAAAAAAGGGTCATTTTTCACTGCGAAATTGAGGTGTGTCCACGTTGCGTTTTGCGCCGTTTCCTGTCGCGGGCACTAGGCCGACCCACACAAGTGAGGTACCATTTTTCTCGGAAGACTTTGGGGATCGCGGGGCAGGTGGAAATTTGTGGATCCACGCTGATTACAGAACTTTCCACCACAGAAATGTGGGGAAAATGTGATTTTTTTGACACTTTTTTAGGTTTGCAAGGGTTTCTGGGTAACAGAACCTGGTGGGAGGCAGTCAAGTCACCCCATCCTGAATTCCCCTGGGTGTCTAGTTTTCAAAAATGTATAGGTTTGCTAGGTTTCCCTAGGTGTTGGCAGAGCTATGGTTCAAAAACTACAGCTAGGCACTTTGCCAAAAAAGGGTCATTTTTCACTGCGAAATTGAGGTGTGTCCACGTTGCGTTTTGCGCCGTTTCCTGTCGCGGGCACTAGGCCGACCCACACAAGTGAGGTACCATTTTTCTCGGAAGACTTTGGGGATCGCGGGGCAGGTGGAAATTTGTGGATCCACGCTGATTACAGAACTTTCCACCACAGAAATGTGGGGAAAATGTGATTTTTTTTAAACCTTTTTAGGTTTGCAAGGGATTCTGGGTAACAGAACCTGGTGGGAGGCAGTCAAGTCACCCCATCCTGAATTCCCCTGGGTGTCTAGTTTTCAAAAATGTATAGGTTTGCTAGGTTTCCCTAGGTGCCGGCAGAGCTATGGTTCAAAAACTACAGCTAGGCACTTTGCCAAAAAAGGGTCATTTTTCACTGCGAAATTGAGGTGTGGCCACGTTGCGTTTTGTGCCATTTCCTGTCGCGGGCACTAGCCCTACCCACACAAGTGAGGTACCATTTTTCTCGGAAGACTTTGGGGATCGCGGGGCGGGTGGAAATTTGTGGATCCACGCAGATTACAGAACTTTCCACCACAGAAATGTGGGGAAAATGTGATTTTTTTGGACACTTTTTTAGGTTTGCAAGGGATTCTGGGTAACAGAACCTGGTGGGAGGCAGTCAAGTCACCCCATCCTGAATTCCCCTGGGTGTCTAGTTTTCAAAAATGTATAGGTTTGCTAGGTTTCCCTAGGTGCCGGCAGAGCTATGGTTCAAAAACTACAGCTAGGCACTTTGCCAAAAAAGGGTCATTTTTCACTGCGAAATTGAGGTGTGTCCACGTTGCGTTTAGCGCCGTTTCCTGTCGCGGGCACTAGGCCGACCCACACAAATGAGGTACCATTTTTCTCGGAAGACTTTGGGGATCGCGGGGCGGGTGGAAATTTGTGGATCCACGCTGATTACAGAACTTTCCACCACAGAAATGTGGGGAAAATGTGATTTTTTTGACACTTTTTTAGGTTTGCAAGGGATTCTGGGTAACAGAACCTGGTGAGAGGCAGTCAAGTCACCCCATCCTGAATTCTCCTGGGTGTCTAGTTTTCAAAAATGTATAGGTTTGCTAGGTTTCCCTAGGTGCCGGCAGAGCTATGGTTCAAAAACTACAGCTAGGCACTTTGCCAAAAAAGGGTCATTTTTCACTGCGAAATTGAGGTGTGTCCACGTTGCGTTTTGCACCGTTTCCTGTCGCGGGCACTAGGCCTACCCACACAAGTGAGGTACCATTTTTCTCGGAAGACTTTGGGGATCGCGGGGCGGGTGGAAATTTGTGGATCCACGCAGATTACAGAACTTTCCACCACAGAAATGTGGGGGAAATGTGATTTTTTGACACTTTTTAGGTTTGCAAGGGATTCTGGGTAACAGAACCTGGTGGGAGGCAGTCAAGTCACCCCATCCTGAATTCCCCTGGGTGTCTAGTTTTCAAAAATGTATAGGTTTGCTAGGTTTCCCTAGGTGCCGGCAGAGCTATGGTTCAAAAACTACAGCTAGGCACTTTGCCAAAAAAGGGTCATTTTTCACTGCGAAATTGAGGTGTGTCCACTTTGCGTTTTGCGCCGTTTCCTGTCACGGGCACTAGGCCGACGCACACAAGTGAGGTACCATTTTTCTCGGAAGACTTTGGGGATCGCGGGGCAGGTGGAAATTTGTGGATCCACGCTGCTTACAGAACTTTCCACCACAGAAATGTGGGGAAAATGTGATTTTTTGGACACTTTTTTAGGTTTGCAAGGGATTCTGGGTAACAGAACCTGGTGGGAGGCAGTCAAGTCACCCCATCCTGAATTCCCCTGGGTGTCTAGTTTTCAAAAATGTATAGGTTTGCTAGGTTTCCCTAGGTGCCGGCAGAGCTATGGTTCAAAAACTACAGCTAGGCACTTTGCCAAAAAAGGGTCATTTTTCACTGCGAAATTGAGGTGTGTCCACGTTGCGTTTTGCGCCGTTTCCTGTCGCGGGCACTAGGCCTACCCACACAAGTGAGGTACCATTTTTCTCAGAAGACTTTGGGGATCGCGGGGCGGGTGGAAATTTGTGGATCCACGCAGATTACAGAACTTTCCACCACAGAAATGTGGGGAAAATGTGATTTTTTGGACACTTTTTAGGTTTGCAAGGGATTCTGGGTAACAGAACCTGGTGAGAGGCAGTCAAGTCACCCCATCCTGAATTCCCCTGGGTGTCTAGTTTTCAAAAATGTATAGGTTTGCTAGGTTTCCCTAGGTGCCGGCAGAGCTATGGTTCAAAAACTACAGCTAGGCACTTTGCCAAAAAAAGGTCATTTTTCACTGCGAAATTGAGGTGTGTCAAAGTTGCGTTTTGCGCCGTTTCCTGTCGCGGGCACTAGGCCTACCCACACAAGTGAGGTACCATTTTTCTCGGAAGACTTTGGGGATCGCGGGGCGGGTGGAAATTTGTGGATCCACGCAGATTACAGAACTTTCCACCACAGAAATGTGGGGAAAATGTGGTTTTTTTGACACTTTTTTAGGTTTGCAAGGGATTCTGGGTAACAGAACCTGGTGGGAGGCAGTCAAGTCACTCCATCCTGAATTCCCCTGGGTGTCTAGTTTTCAAAAATGTATAGGTTTGCTAGGTTTCCCTAGGTGCCGGCAGAGCTATGGTTCAAAAACTACAGCTAGGCACTTTGTCAAAAAAGGGTCATTTTTCACTGTGACATTGGGGGGTGTCCACGTTGCGTTTTGCGCCGTTTCCTGTCACGGGCACTAGGCCTACCCACACAAGTGAGGTACCATTTTTCTCGGAAGACTTTGGGGAACGCGGGGTGGGTGGAAATTTGTGGATCCACACAGATTCCAGAACTTTCCACCACAGAAATGTGAGGAAAATTTGTTTTTTGGACAATTTTTTAGGTTTGCAAGGGATTCTGGGTAACAGAACCTGGCGGGAGCCAGTCAAGTCACCCCATCCTGGATTCCCCTGGGTGTCTAGTTTTCAAAAATGTATAGGTTTGCTAGGTTTCCCTAGGTGCCGGCAGAGCTAGGGTTCAAAAACTACAGCTAGGCACTTTGCAAAAAAAGGGTAATTTTTCATTGTCAAAATGTGGTGTGTTCACGTTGGGTTTTGAGCCATTTCCTGTCGTGGGCACTATGCCTACCCACACAAGTGAGGTACCATTTTTATCGGGAGACTTAGGGTAATTCAGATTTGTAAAGCAACTGTTATTACCTATTGACTTTCGATGCATTCTGCCTTCCAAATGAAAAACATTGTGTAAAAAAGAAGTCATTTTAAAAAATAACCGATAATTCTCATGCTAGTATGAGTATTCCCAATTTCGGAAATGTGCAAATATCTACTGTTTCTAAACTCTATATTTTGTTCCCATTTCAGAAATGCATAGGTGTCTTTCATACCGATTTTTCCATGTATACATTTTCCCACAATAATTGCTATATACCCGGTACATAATAAAAAACCATTGCAAGACGCTGCTCAGTTATTGGCTCTGGGTTCGTCGGGTTCTTGGTGAACCTACAAGTCCTATATATCCCCACAACCAGTAAGGTCCAGCGGATTTAACGGTATATTGCTTTCAAAGAGCTGTCATAATTAGAAGAAATTACAGGTGAAAACATTGACACAAAAGGCTGTTTTTTCCAACTAATTTTCAATTTTTCCTATATTTAACTGTTACTTTCCATAAAGAAACCTTGATGGATCTACACAAATGACCCCTTGCTGAATTCAGAATTTTGTCTACTTTTCTAAAATGTATAGCTTTCCAGGATCCATTATTGCTTTCATACCCATTTCTACCATTAACTGGAAGGAGGTTAAAAGCACAAAAAATAGCAAAAATAGGATATGTTTCAGAAAAATGCCAAAACTATGTAAAAAATATTGGTTTTCTGACAAAAGTCTGTCATTCCCTAACAGCTGGGAAAATGGTGATTTCAGCCCCACAAACCCTTTTTGATACCATTTGCAGGGAAAACCCCAGACGCTTTCATTTGCAGCCCTTTTTCGCATTTTTCCCAAAAACCCAAAATTTAGCTGTATTTTGGTTAATTTCTGGGACCCCTCCAAGGGAATCCACAAACCCTAGGTACCTTTAGAATCCCCATGATGTTGGAAGAAAAGGACGCAAATTTGGCGTGGATACCTTATGTGGTTAAAAAGTTACAGGGGCCTAAGCGCGCACTACCCCAAATAGCCAAAAAAAGGCTTAGCACAGGGGGGGGGGGGGGGAGGCCTAGCAGCGAAGGGGTTAAATGCATCCCAATTGTTCTGGTGCGAGGTGTCTTGCGGGCCATTTAATTGAAAAATTCTCTAATAGCCTCCCTTAGCTCATCTCTTAGCAGTCTATCCCTTGTTAATGACACGGGGGGAAGTACCATCTTGGTGTCTTAGGAGTGGCGTTTCCCCAAGTCAGGCAGACCGTGACGAGGCTGTGATCTGAGATAGTGATCGGGAGAATTATCGCCGCCTGGAGCGAGCCCAGCAGGTTTTGGCTAATAAAAATATAGTCGAGCCTTGAGTATGAATGGTGCACATGTGAGAAAAATGTGTAGTCTTTGGTCGTTGGGTAAAGGAGCCTCCATGAATCCTTAAGTCCCAAGGTATTAAGCGTCTGCTTTATCCCCTTGGGGAAGCTACCTGTGGCATTTCTATGTGGATGGGTGCTGTCCATGTCAGCCTGCCATGTGAGGTTAAAGTCCCCCATAAGGATTGTAGGGCCTTCAGCGAATACTCCTATCAGATCTAGCAGGGAGGATAGAAACGCCGGTTGACCCACATTGGGTGCGTATGCTGAGACAAATGTGCACAAACGCCCCCTCAGCTTCCCCTATACCATGACAAACCGGCCGTCTTTATTCGATTTAATAGATTCCGGTTGGAATTTAGTAGAGTTATGAAAAAGTAGTGCCACCCCCCTCTTTTTGGTGCCTGCTGAGGATCTGTATATTAAGGGATAGTGTTTATGGCATAGCCTGAGCTCCTCAGAGCGTTTTAAGTGAGTTTCTTGGAGAGCCACAACCCCGAAGTGGTGGTCTACTAGGTACTTCCATATCTTATGTCTCTTAAGGGGCGAGTTCAGCCCCTTCACATTCCAGGAAGTAATCGAGATCACCATAAATCAGTTTTGGCGCTCCCCTCCGCCCCCGAGACCTTCAGTGTTAGTTTCCTGCTCTCTCCCGCTGTGTTTGCCGCCCAAGTCACATATCGTCTCATGTCCCTCAAACTCTGAGTGGTCCAGTGAAATGCCATAGTCAGTGTCCCCATATAGCCACCACCATCCCCCTAAGAACCTCCCCCACCCCAACAACATAAACAACATAAACAAAAGTAACCTGCTCTGGCTGGCCCGAGGGCCTCCAGCTCTAGTGTCCTTGTATGGTAGGTTTGTGTTGGCCGGCGCCTAGGTAGGAGCCCGCAGCCACGGCTGCCCCTCGTTCTTCGTAAGGGTAGCCAGTACTTGGTTTTGGATCAATCGTGGCCTGGATCACGCTGTGATGGGTGTCCTCCCGGGGGCTGGTTCCTCTTGCCCTCCGAGGCCTTCTATAGTCCCCTGTTATATCTGTGTCTGTGACAGGTCTCACCCGCTGGCCTTTCGGGATCACCGCTTCCACCGTCCCGTTCCTGTTACGATCTAGAGCAGCCGCGTTTGGCGGGTGAATTCCATTGGGAGGCCCTGTCCGCGCTCTTTCCCATTAGACGATCCCGGATTGTTTTCGGCCTCCACATGGGGGAATCCTAGTACTCTAAGGCACTCTTCTAATTCTACAATGTGGCGCATTTTATTGTTGTATTCGAAACTCAAACCAAAGAGGTACGTCCATCTATATTTAACCTTCTCCATTCTCAACTTCGTAGTGATGGGTCTGAATTATTGCCTCCTCAGCAAGGTGGCGGGTGTCAGGTCTTGGTATAGGCCGTAGCGAAACACCTGAAAGGCTATCTCATCCTTTTTCCTGGCCTCCTGCAGAATCGCCTCTTTGACCTTAAAAGAGTGAAGTTTGACGAGGACGTCATGTGTAAGTCGCCATTCCCCCGTTGCGGGATTACCCACTCGGTGTGCCCGTTCAATCTTGATTTTTAGCTGGTGCGATCCCAAAATCTCTGCGAAGAGACCTTCAATAAAGGCCTCCAGGTCTGGTCCCTCCGCTCCCTCCTCTAGGTCTCTAATTCTAATGTTGTCTCTTCTTGACCTATTTTCTAAGTCCTCTGTCTTCAATAGGGCCAGTTGGAGCTGTTTTTGGAGGTCTTGTATCTTGTCTTGCGTGGTCGTGGCGTGTCTGTCCAGGTCCTGCGTCTGGGATTCCACCTCTAGGACCCTGGTACCTACAGAGTCCACGTCTTGCTGGAGGCCGTCATGCGGTCATTTAGGTCAGCTTTAAGTTGGTCCATAGAGGACTTAATGTCTATTTTAATCTCGGAGCGGAGTTCTGTCTTGAATTCCCTTAGGGAGGCCAGTAGCTCCTCTTTCGTGAGCGCCATGGAGGCGTTGTCTTCTCTCAGGTCCCCGGGGGCTGTCTCTTCTCAGCAGGGTTTATATAGTTGGAGACTTTACTTGTCCCTTTCTTTGGAGGCATAGATGCGGACCCTACAGCACTCTCCCCTCGCACGCTAGCAGCCTTCAGCAGACAGCGGTGAGCCTTACTGGTAGAGCAGCGGTCACGTCCAGCAGCCAATGGCTTTGTGGGAGTGTTCCCCCTCTTCTAACTCGGTCACCGGCTCGGATGTATCACCCCCTTGACTAGCGTGAGCGTGTATTGTTTCTCGAATGCTTCAATGCCTCATTCAAATCGGGCCTTGCCCAGTGGTTAGATTTAATGGCTGTGCTTCATTGGTCTAGGGAAATCCCTTCCTTGGTCTCGAGCCCTCTGCCGTGTGACCAGGACCCGGGGTGTCTTATCTCACGGTATCAGGTTCTCCTCGTGGTCGGCGTCATCTTAAGGTCAGGCACCTCGAGTACGATCTCCCGCATAAGCCCACAACATCTCCAGGCTCTTTGAAATTAATGGGGCGCTGCTCTTCAGGGCTCTTTGTAGCTTCCACGTGTGGCAGGGAAGCTGCCCGGTCCCCCTCTCACCTCTCAGGTGGCAGCGGTAGCACTGCCGTCTAAGAGTTGACGAGGCGGCCAGTCGTGTCGCTTCCTCCGCGACAGTCCGCGCCGCTGCCTCCCAACCGCTGTGTGGGCCGGGGTGCCGCAGCGTCTCCTCAAGTCTCCTTCCCTTGGTCCGTGGGGGCGCCGCCTCACAAACTGCCGCCGCCATCTAGCGAAGCGCCGGCACAGCTCCCTCACGGTGACTTCAGGCGCCGATTTCTTCGCACTCGATGTGACCAACCATTCGGTTGGGACGTCGCTGCTGTCGCGAAGGTTTGACCGTCGGCTGGGTAAGATTTCAACTACCCCTCACATCTGGAATCTTATTCGGGCAGTAGCGTGGCTCCGGAGCCGAGGTGAATCACGTCCACCCTGGCCATCTTGCCCGGCCACGCCCCAACATTTCTACTATTAACAGTAGTTTGATATTATGTCGTACTGATTTGCTATTAATGGTTTAAGGGATGTTTGTCTCAAATAAACGTATTTATTTATATTACAAAAATTACTTTAGCGCTCAAGCATTCTTGTTCTTATTTGCACTGTACTATTCTTCAGGTTTGTTTCATTTCCCTTGTCATGTACCGCTCTGCTCCCCGATACACTTCTATCCTTCCTTCCTTCCCTCACTCTTTCTTTTTTTTATTTAAATAAGAAAATGTTATTATTTTCGATACAATCAGTTGCTCTTTCAGGAAAATCAGTACATATATGGTCCGTTCCACTCTCTTTCCTTGCCGCTTCTCCAAACATCCCCTATTTTCCATCCCTCTTCAGTCCGTGGTTCTCTACCCTCCCTCGTCGTGTTTGCTCTCCTCGCTTCCGCTCAACCCTCTCCTCAGACTTTTTAAACAAACTGGCAAAGTACTTTTGTTAATGTATAGTTCTTAACGCACACAATAAAAAATAACGCTTCCGAGTGTAGATTAAGTTGTAATCACCACATGCTCTTTTGGCGTAAATGCGGAAAACATTATACACGTTAGGAAAGATCGTGAAGTTGATTCCTGTTAAATCATAAACCAATTTTACTTTAACAGACGAGCTTGATACAATGCTCAATCCTGAAAGGTGTTTTTACCAATTAACAGTGCACAAATAATCATACGTCTATGGGTAGCAAATACATTTGGATCAGGCTCTCATTCAAGCAATGCAATTGGGGGGTATCATTTTTTTCCGATTTGTGTTTTCTTTGAACGGGTAAGTCTAATCGTCGCTCAGCACAAAAATTGCTGAATAAAGTTCAAGAAACTATAAGGTCTGCATACAGTAGAGTAAGGTTGCGTGTGTGTTCTGGGGCGTGGGGGCAACGCCGATGTGCGGCGCAATTGTTTTTAGAGTTTCCGATAAACAGGTGTACTGACCCCTAAGTAGACAGGCAACTTACAGCTGACTTCAACATCTTCAAAGGCGAAATAAACCAGGAGGCGGAAGAGCCGCAGATTATCCGGGAGACAAAGTGTCCCCAAGGCTATATGGCACACGCAGACGGTGTAAGAGAATGTATTGTCTGACGATCATAGCTCGGATCAGGGCACAGAGATATGGATTAACTTGCATAGCTGTCCATTCCGCTCCTACCAACAGCAGCAAGGGAGGAGAGAGCCGAGACAAGCCCCTGTCTGCCTGGAACCAAGATGGTAACATTATTTAAACGCCGGTAACCTGACCTGGCAGGCCTACCCAAATAGGCACGGTGGGAGGGCGGGCAGGAGCGCGCGTTATAATTTGTGCGTCAGGGGCAGGGCGTCAGGATGCGGCACCCCGCGGCCTGGTCACAAAACAAGGCCTCATGCAATGACCAGAGCAGCCGCCGCGGTCGCGGGCGCTGGCAGGACCGCCCGCACTATCGAGTATATTAGGAGCTACGTCTGCCAGTCTTCATCGCGCTGCCCTCAGCGTGAGTCGGCTACTGCCCGCGTGGGCATTGGCGGTTTCCATGGGAACATCATACATACCATGCCCTTTGCGGATTCCGAGGCAGAAACATACCTGGGCTGGAAGAGAAAAGTCATTCAATCAGTGGCCCAAGCTACTCCCCACTTAAATTCTTTCGTTCACGAGCCCCATCACTGCCCCCATCTGGCCAGTCTGACAACACTAAACACTCTAGATCAGGGTTCTCCAAAGTCGGTTCTGGAGGGCCGGATGATCCATGCCAGAATTTTTGCATATCCAGTGCTTTAAATGGGAAAAAATAAGTGCAGGTACTCATTAAAATGAGCTAGAGGTGTAGTGAGGGGGCGGGGCTAAGACATGTTGATACTTAACTTCTATATTAGTTGCAGCACATACCAAAACACATGAGAAATGTGTTTATATAAAAAAAGCAGGTTAACTCATTACACAAAATGAAAGAGAAATGCAATAATATGTTAACATTTCCTTTTTTGCAATAGTTGCACCTTCTTAATGTCATACTGTTAATTGCTGTTTGGCACAATACTATATATTTTTGAGCACGCGAGTAGGAAGAAACTGAAAATACCCCCAAAACGCACCAAAGCTTTTATGGCACCAAGCACATGAAGCAACTCATCATGACCCTCCCCAGAAGATATCTCTTGTCTCTTCCATCAATCTATCCATTCATCCTTTCATCCTACCATTTACCTGCTGATGTCCACCATTTAACCTTTACATTCTATCGCCTATTCAGTCTTTCATCAATCATTCAGTTTTTCACCATTCCGTCTATCCACCCTTCATATCCAAACCTATCCATCCATCCATCGCCAAACCTATCCATTCATCCTTTCACTCATCCATCTCTTTAGCCACCCTTTCCATCATCCATCAATCCTTTCGCTCATCCGTCCATCAACCCTTTCACTCCTTTATTCCATCCACCCTTTCACTCAATCCCTCCTTTCACTCATCCATCATCCACCCTTTCATCCATCCTCCCTACCTTTCATTCATCCATCCAATCTTTCACTTATCCACGCATCATCCGCACTTTTATCCAATAATCCACCCTCTTTCACCCATGCATGCTTTCACTCATCCATCCATCTATTCATCCATCCACCCTTGCTCACTCATCCATCCACTCACCCACCCACCAACCCTCCCTTTTACGTTATTTATGAATCTTTGTCGCCGAGCAGACATGTCCAAAGTGCCACACATTTTCTTTAAAATACCTCCTGAGAGTGTTTTGATTCTCTCTTTCTTTCATTTTTTTCTTACAAAAACAGGCATACACACAAACATAGCAGACACACAAAAGACTCGGGTATGATAAAAGCCATCTTTTCTCTTCACCTACCATGGCTTTTTTAATTGCCACCAGGGCCGGACTGGCTGTAGCCTGATTGCCACTGCCAGGGAACTGACATGATGACTGTGCTTGCAGGAACGCACAGGATAGTGTGAATGTGATTGACAGCACAGGGCCTGAATGGACCCTGCTCTGTCAAGCACAGCGTGATGGTGAGCACCCGGACATTATTCAAATGAGCCCTGCTGAATAGCTCAGCTGGGGCTCAGATCGGTGCTACAGAAGCGGCGCCTTAGCTGCCAGAGACACGTTCCACTCCTGCTCACCAGCACAGCCAATGAGCCTACCTTTTCATGAGTACCGGTACTGTCCAGGGCAGTAGAGAAGTGCCGGTACTCAAAGTGATAAATCTAAGAAGTGCCGGTACTCAGTACCGGTGAGTACCGGCCCATTTAAAGCACTGAGCATATCCCCATTTAGATAAATGTAGTTATCTTAAAATCTGGCATGGACCCGGCCCTCCAGGACCGACTTTGGAAAACCCTACTCTAGATTAGCCTGATCGCCTACATCAATCCCAGCTACATCACATCTATGGACCTTTCTGCAAGGTGCACACTCCTACTCTGGGGGTGTGAGAATGTGATACTTCATTTTCATCTGAACTCTTCCACACATGAGCAACCCAAAACTTTTTGACATCCAGTTTAATCAATCCCGGTTTTCTGTTGCTCATCGAGAAGACAACGTGCATAATGAGAGCTTTTGTCTTTGCCTCGCGCATGGAGGGTGAACAGTCTCGATAAAGGAGTTCTCTGAGCTCAGTGTACTAGATCACTCTGTGAATGTTCATTTCTTATGACACATAAAAATTGATGACTTTTTATATTACGTATTCCTTCCTATAACAATGAAATTGTTCAGTATTAATCCATCACAAATATTATATTTTGCCAGAGACTGACAGGTTATGCTTCCCTGACAGGCTTAGGAAATCGTGTTTATCTTTAGTTATTAAAGGATCAGTGGTGAACAAATAAAAAGGTGGTTATAAAAAGCAGCTTCAAATGTAGACCGAAAAAGGAAAATGTCTTATTTATAGTAGCTCTAGTATCTTAGTATAATTAACTTTTTTCCTGTTATTAAATCTTCGCCTTCAGATTCGAATTAGGACAGGGAGGAGAAGCATACTACTACATTGAGGTTGGTAGTAACAGCAGGTAGCCTTAATAATCAAAATCTGCTGGAGTTACAACAAGCATTACCCTTCCTTTCTGTTATTAAGTTCCATTGGTAAGTAAGAGACAACTTTGGCCAGTAGGGTAACATGTTGACAGATACAGTCAACATTCTGGTCAAACCGATCTCTTAAACATACACTCACTGTACAGATCACAAATAAATCCTCCAGTAGGCCCATTTATCAGCATTAAAGGCAACATAACAAAGATCTCAAATACAGGTTAAGTTGTCAATCTAGTGGCTCATGCTTGTTGGCTCCGCAGGCAGTGTAGCAAACCATTCAATACATTCTAACAGGGAATGGAGGCCCAGAAAGCTTTCCCAACCAACATCTACCTGTTGTCCATTGTTTAAAAAAAAAAAAGCTGAAGCACAATACTAACTTTTTAGTATGGTCAAAGAAAGATATAGAAAAAGATGGGACTACTATTTTCAGTCTGCTGATATGCCCTATGCTTGAAGGTTATCTTGGAAGGAGGTAGGCATTGAGAAAAAACTCAAGGCTGGCAATGAGCAGGAATCCTCTGTGGGAGCAGATATACTGTCACCACCATGGACTCGCAGCCAGCTTGAGCTACAAAGGTGGTGCATAGGAAAAACTCCATGCCTTCCACAGCGTTGTACAGCTTAATGTACATGCTGAACATTATGTGTCCAAAAGGACATTTGGATGGAGTTGATAAGAATCAATGCAACGCTCCTAGCCCTTCTTTCTAGCATTGGTGGTCTAACTGCTTACACATTTATGTGATCTCTGCAACTCACAGACATAATCTTGCAGACTCTGCTGCGCTTTCCGTAGACGTAATGGATGAGTTCTTAGAAAGGCTAAGAAGCGATGCAGCATTTCTCATCTTTGTTCGTTCAATATGGGCTAACTGGCAAGTGACATTAAGAGAAGAAAAATATGCAAAACATCCATTAAACCATTGTGTTTTTATGACTGCAGTCATGATCTTTGGTATAAAGAATGCCATTGGCACATTCGTTTGCAGAGAGAAAAATAGTGTAATGTACTTGTTGCTCGAGGCAAAGGAAAACTATCATAATTTCACATCACTGCAGTATTCAGCAGTGTCTGAAGCTCCTTTAAGATGGACCTGTAGAATGCAAAGGGTGAAATTCATAATATGGGCCTGGCCTTGGAGAAAAATACATACCTGGAACACATCATGGAGTGGAGAACTTGTGTCAAGGCTTTAATACCACAGTCAAACCCGAGCCAGGCTATGCCGGAAAGAAAGCCAGACATTATATAAAGTGCAGACCTATCATAGCTCGAAGGTTGCCCACTTTCCGCACTGCTAAAGTAAAAGCGGAACAAATCAACAATAGACTGTGATAATGATTTTAGGAAATGGACAGTCATCTAGTGTAATGCCCCAATGATAACTATTTCCTATACGGAATGTACCAGGGCTGCCGTGAGTCTATTGGACGAAGAGGATGGCCCACATAGCTTCCAAAGAATTGGGTGGGTCCCAGAGTATCAAGTGGTGATATATATTTTTTAGAAGGCAAGTGATTCCAACAGGAGATGGAGTAAGGTTGGAGGTAGGAAAAGTATTCCCCTCCCTTGAGGAGGACATCATAAACAGTAACTCGTAAGAAAAGGTTACTTTCGTTAACAATCTTTCTGGTGAACACTCTACCTGTAGATTCCTCACTTCTTGAACATCCTAGGTGCCACAAGGGATACAGAAACCTCTGACATAGCTTGCCTGCACCAGTATGGGGCACTGGCTCCATCTCGATGTTGGAAGTGGAGTCGTGTTGAGGTCACTGGAGCCATAAAGAGCCCTGATCTCAGTTCCCATCGCCCACCAACAACTCCCACAGCCAGTTAACCGACCAGACACCGCTCACCACGCCAATCACCACAGTGATTATGACTTCCATCCACTCCAGAGCACCACCACACCCCTGCCCCCACCATGCCTTCAACCTGGGACAGGAGAAAATTAGCAGTGCACTCACCAACATCCTCAACTCATCCAACAACTCAAGCAGCTTTCCTGATGCCTTGAAACACACAGAGCTACAACCCCTCTTGAAGAAACCACTCGTCAACCCCAACAAACGCGAGAACTTCCCCCCATCTCGCTGGTCCCCTTCCCGGCCAAGGTCCTGAAGAAAGCCATCAATCCCCAGCTCACAGACCACCTGAAAGGAAACAACTTACTCGACGCCACCCAGTCTGGCTTCCGCTCCAACCACAGAACCGAGACCTCCCTGATAGCACAACCAGCGACATCAGAGCCATCCTTGACAGGGGCGAGATGGCTGCCCTAATCCTCCTCGATCTCTCAGCGGCCTTCGACACCGTACCCCATCACACCCCCATCACCAGACTCTACCACATCAGCATCAGAGGAAACGCCCTCAAGTGGATCACCTCCTTCCTCACAGGACGTACACAGAAAATCCGTCTACCACCTTTCACCTCCCAACCCAAGAAAATTATCTGCGGAGTGCTCCAAGGATCCTCCCTCATTCGCACCCTCTTCAAAGCCTACATGACTCATTTGCTGACATCGTGCGCTCCTACGGACTCAACATCATCTCATACGCTGACGACACCCAAATCATCCTCTCTCTCACGGAAGACACCGCAACCACCAGACTCAACTTCCAGAACGCCATGACCAATGTCACCGACTGGATGTAATCCAACTGTCTGAAGATGAACACAGGGAAGATGGAAGTGCCCATCTTCGGAAAGAACCCCTCCCCATGGGAAGCCAACTGATGGCCCAAAGCACTCGAACCCTCACCCATCCCCAACAACCACGACCGCAACCTCGGCATCATCCTGGATAGCTGCCTCTCCATGGCACAAGGCCAATGCAGTGGCCTCATCCTGCTTCCACATGATAGATTGCACCAGGTGGAAGGGAGTCACCACCTTGGGGAGAAAAGCCGCTTTAGTTCTGAGGACAAGTTTGTCCGGAAAGAAGCATGTGCATGGTCACGGTCAGTGCCTGCAGCTCACTGATACATGTCGCTGAGTGAACAGCAAATAGAAAAATGGTTTTAAAAGTCAAGAAATATAACTGACAACTATGAATTGGCTCAAACGGAATATTCATCAAACAGGTTAGAGCCAAGTTTAAATGACATTGGGGCATGACAAAGGCAATTTGAGGAAACATGTTAGTCTCTTCAAAAATCTCATCACAACAGATGACTTGAATAGAGACGGCTGATCCAAGAGGAATAGAAATGCTCTTGTCATCTATTGAAGCAATTAACGGCGTTATAATAAACGGGAGAGTCGATGGTGATATTCCGGCGGCATACACCAGACTGGGTCCAACTAAGTCCTCAATTATAGATTATTTTATCTGAGAAAAAAGTCCCGGGCACACGTAATGAGGATAAGATACTGGTAGAAATGTCTCGTATTTATATTCAAATGGTCGACACCAGTGGATTAGTTAGAAAGTTTTAATGATGCAACAACAAAGAAACGACCAGCCGACACGTGTTTCGTCACAAAGCGGGAAGTATCCCGTGACTCTTCAGGGCTGGGAAGGATACAAGACATTGAGTGAGAAAAAATATATACATGGAAACTGTAATGTTCCCAGACAAAAACTGGACATCTTTGTACGTGGATCAGACACACCCCTGTAACGTGGAAACCCTACGTGCAAATGAGTGATCAACACAATATACTGGTGACTTGGTGGCTTCACAGACGTACCTGTGGTCGAAAAGTGACTGTACACTGGAGAGAAAAATGGCGGAACAACTGGTGACAAAAATTATGTACACTGTAAGTGATGGTGTTGAAGTGACCTCAGAACTGTGACTAAGCTGGAGCACAGGAATTATTTTTATAACCAAACAGAAATAAACAAATCTTAACTTCTTAGCCTAACCATTGTGAGGTTGGCCTATGTACACAAATTGTTCATCTAAATCACCGACAAAACCAAAACAAGTCTACAAATGTGAGCCTGACCCTCGTGTGGGTGGCTTAAGGGCATAACCAAAAGTTGATGATTGACATGGTTGTGGACAAGCCATGAAATGTGACGTCTCAAGGGAGAGCACATGTAATGCTAATAGGGCTGGGAAGAAGAACACACTGACCACAAAATAAAAATAACAATCAATGCAAGAATGGGGAGCAATTGGACTGTTCTTATGACTCAAGGTGAGTGGACATATGAGCTGGAGGGCAAAAAAAAATATAGACCTGAAACTGAAGAGTATGTATAGATAGATACCTGTGTGGTGGTGTAGATAGATGGTGTGATCTGGGGGAAGGGAAGAAAGAAGACCGAATGAGAAATCAAGGTGGCTGGGTATGGCAGATGGCCCGCCTGACCACTGATATGACACACAAACAGAAACCAGGAAGAGGAGGCTCACCAGAGAGCCGGTGGAGTAACCAGAGCGGCCAAGGGGTCTGATGACCTGGCGATCAGATACACGGGTACAAGTATTGACTGACGTGAAACCCACGGAACTCGGAGTGCCTGGGGGGAACAAATGAGTGTGAGGACACAGATACAAGGCAGTAATGAAAACAACCCCTCAAGCAGTGGAGAAGGGGGTTCCCAAGCTTGCCTACTGAGGATATGACAACGTTTCGCTGTGATGTGTGGTAAAGAAGGTAGTATCCTAGATAGGGTGGTAGACACTAGGAGGAAGGAGGCAGTGAAATGAGTAACAGTCGCATGGCAGAACACGGAAACTGTGCTCTGTGTGCCGGGGACTTACCCAAGAAGCGGTGTATGCTGTTGAAATTCAATTAACAGGGCGGATGCAGTCGGGCGGGTAAGCCGTGTGCACAGGGGAGCAGGGTGCTGCAAGGCAAGGGGGAACTGAGTTTGAAACGAGGTGGGTAGGGGAAAGTAAAAAGGTGGCATGAAGGAAAAAGCTAAGGCAGGCACAAGAAGGGAATGGATCTTACCCAGTATGGACCGTGTGTCGACAGTCCAAAAACTGGATGGTGCGGGAGGCGGGTGCGCCGGACACCTGAAAAACATATGGGTGGGGGGATCTAGTCAGAAATTATAGGAAACCCCGTCCAGAAGAGAAGTAGGGTCCGTGGGGACAGGGGCGGCTTACCTTACGTCAGTCACAGACTGGATGCAAAGATCAGGTCCGTGCGAGCTCCGGATGAGGAAGTCAGCGGACCCGATCGCCAAGCTATTTGACTTGTGGTGGAGCGCAAAGACTAGAACGGCAACGCCACGGTGATCCCTGACGTGCGGAGCGTGGCGGGGCTGGCGGGCTCGAAAATGTGACGGGAAGGACCGCACATGCGTGGAGGACTGAAACGGGAAAATGGATTGTGACGTGTTGTCAAGGGGAGGAGAGCCCAGGCTCAGGCCGCGCATGCGCTAGGTGAAATGGACAAAAGATAAAGAAATGTATGCTGGATACTTGAGGGAAAGCACCCAGGGGAGCTCAAAAGGAGGGAAGGCCACAAGCGGGATTCACCCATGCCATGTGGATGTTGAAATACAAAATAAAAGTGTAGAACCAGCAGGAATCCTGTTTGAAAGTTTCCCCAGAAAGGAGAGTGTCACTGGAACCACAATGACATGACCATGGCAACAAGCAAGCCTGTAGGGCAAGCCTGAGGACAAAAAAACACGAAAATTCCAAAATTCAAATAAAACGGTCCACATTGAGTCATGTGTGATCACCGGTTGGCGATGGGGGGACGAAGAGTGGAAGGAGAAGGGAGCAAATGCCAAAATCTAAGAGTGGCACACACAATGCAGCAAAAGGTGCGAATGGGCAATGCACCCCATGAAAGTGTGAGTATAGAAAGTGACATGACAATGACCAAAAGACAAACAAAGGAGACCATCACAAGTCAAGGTGATGTCTTATGGAGAATGGCGACGAAAGTGCCCTAAATGCTTCAAAGGGCTTACATGAGAGGATCAACCCATGTCGGTTGGCTGATCAGCAGCGACACATGCTAAATGTGTTCATCAAAGATCCAGACCAAGGTTAACCTGATGAATGGGTCAGCAATGTACAGAGAGACATATTAGACAATGTTTCTGAGAGCATGCAATAAAAAAACCTTTAGGATATAAACTTTGTACAGTATGCGAGAGGGAAAACAATAATGCATATAAAATGACGACACTAGCAGGTCACTTGTGTTAAAATGCTGCAAATTCAATCTCCCAGGAAGTAATGTAGCTCCTGGTCAGTATTTAGGCTGTGTTGAACTGACTGTAGGCGCATGATCCAGGTTGCTTCCAGACGCCTGAGCTTTAGTTCTCTGTTGCCGCCTCTGGTGCTGATGGGTGCGACATCAATTCCGAAGAAAGAAAAGCGTTTTTTTGCCCCTTGGTTAGGGCAGGTGGCCGCATGCACTGCCATCGGGTATCTAGTGTCTTGATTTTGGAGTGCCCTGATGTGCTCTCCAATCCGTTCCTTGAGCGGTCTGATGGTGCTTCCGACGTACCAACGTTTGCAGGCGCATTCAAGAGTGTATACTACAAATTTGGTATTGCAGTTAATGTTGCACTTGATCTGGTATTGTTTTTTCTTCACGGCCGTAAAGTTCTTGACGCCATTCTGGGCCAACCTGTACACCCCATAACACCCACATTTGTAGAATCCTATAGTGTGTGCCGTGAGCCATGTGCGATTGTGTAGGGTGCTCGGTACACTGGGACTTAGTCTAGATCTGAGTGTTCTACCCCGTCTGTAGGTGATTAGAGGTTTGTTGGTAATGACCTCTTTGAGACTTGTGTCCACAAGCAGAATGCCCCAATGTGTGTTGAGGCTTTTCCTCATGGCTAGACCCATATCGCTGTAATCAGTGATAAGTCTTACAGGCTGATCTCGTTCACTGACCTTTCTCTTGTTATCCTGTAGAGTACCTGCCCTTGCTGTCTGGTTGATTCTTTTTTCTGCCTGGCTGATGCTACGTGCATTGTAGCCTCTGGCCCTGAATCTGTGTTTCATATCAGACATACATTTCTAGAACTCCAGATCCTCACTGCAGTTCCTCCTCGCTCTGACGAATTCCCCATAGGGGATTGCCTGAATTTGATGGAACGGGTGAGAGCTCTCAGCATGCAAGATGGCATTGCATGATGTAGACTTCCTGTACAAGCGACTGTGTAGTGTGTCTGATTTGATGTACAGTTCTAAATCCAAAAATGTGATGCTAGTGGTGCTGAATTCACTAGTGAATTTCATGTTCATGTCATTGGAATTGAGATATTCACAAAACTCTCTCAGTTTATGGTGAGACCCTGACCAGAGTAAAAGACAATCGTCTATGTAGCGCCCCCAGTATACTATGGAATCGACCCATTGTGCCCCTGTGCTGCCCCAGATCCAGTTTGATTCTAAGACACCCATGTACAGGTTCGCAAATGAGGGCGAAAATCTAGAGCCCATGGCCACACCTTTGTTTTGCTTGTACCAAATGTTATCATAGATGAAAAAGTTGTTGTTTAAAATAATGTCCATCATTGTGATAAGCATATTAGTGTGTTGCCATAGGGAGGCTGGCCTGTTAAGCAGTAGGCTACTGACGGCTTTGAGTCCCAGTTCAGGTTCAATAGTGGTGTAAAGAGAGACCACGTCAAGGGTGACTAGAGTCATTCCTGGTTGCCATTGGACATCATCCAAGATACTCAAAATGTGTTTCGTATCTTGTATGTAAGATGGAAGATTTTTCACCATGGGATTCAAGAAAAGATCAACATATTGTGCGAGTCTCTCAGTGGGTCCGCCAATACCTGATACGATGGGTCTACCAGGTGGGAATGGTGCAGGCTTATGTATTTTGGGTAAGGTGTATAACCAGGGGAATGCAGGTCTGTGTACCTTCAAGTAAAGTAACTCCTGATCATCAATGAGACCCAATGAGTACCAATCAGAGAGGCAGTTATTGATTTTGATGGTGAGTCTACCCATGGGATTGTGATGGATCTGCTCATAACAGGCGGTATATCCTGTAATTGTGACAAGATTTCATTGTGGTAGTCGGTCCGATTCATTACCACGACACTTCCACCTTTATCTGCCTCTTTGATCACGATCTCGGTGTTTGTCTCCAAAGTTCTTAAAGCTACCCGTTCCTCCCTATGTAGATTATCCTTGGTTCTATGTTTGGTGCTTTGTACCTTAAGTTCATGTTTGTCAATGTCAGCCATTACAAGGTTGTAAAAAGTGTCAACAGAGTTCCCATCCGGGAGCATGGGAGTCCATTTGGACTTGGTCTTGAGACCACTGTTGAGTGACAGGTCTGCCTCTATATCGAGTTATTGGAGAAGATTCTCCATGTTCATGGGGAGGTCATCAGAGTCAGCAAGGGATAATAAGAGATGTGTATCTTGGATGTCTTTGATACTCTGCATACCTGACGGGTTATCACTACATAGATTCCTGATATTCTTGGAGACGGATGGTGTGCCACTGAAGTGTTTCTTTATTTTTAAACCCCTGACAAATTTAAAGAGGTCTATCTTGTGTCTGCAGGTGTCACCTTGCTCATGGGGGTTGAAACTCAAGCCTCTGCTTAGCAAAGAAATCATCCCACTATCAAGGGATTGGGACGATAAGTTGACTACCTGAATACCCAGATCTTGTTGGTCTACTTGCTCTTTCCGTCTCCAGACCTCAATTTCCTTTTGTATTCTTCTGAGTCCTGCCCTCTTCCCTCTGCGGGTTTTTTATCTTGGACACCTTGTCTCTGTTGCGTTCTGTTCTCCCTGCGTATTGCCTGTACCTCTCTTAAAAAAGACGATTTGGTTGACACTGATCTGATTGAACTAGTTGACTGATTGTCAGTGTCACTATCACTAGTTGGGATGGTGTTGATAGAGGTGGAACTGGAAGACACCGATGCAGTGTCCGTTCTAGTAGATCTTTCTCCCTGTGGGGTGGGTTGGACCAACTTATCGTATTTCTTGGCAAAGGTGAAAACACGTCCCTCCCTGTCATCAGCTTTGTCCCTCTTAAGTTGTTGTGTCTTTCTATCTTTGATTTCGTTCTGGTGTTTGGTCAAGATGTCGTTGAGAATTACGTAACTTTTTTCCGTTGCTTCCTTCAGGTCTAAGTCAGCGATCTCCTTTTCTAAGTTGGCTATGTCAATTTGGAGTTTCGCTACCTTGCGTTCTGCGTTTTCTATTAGTATGTGAATTAGTGTAGTCGAGTTGGAAGTGAGGGTTTCTTCCCATTTGCCTAGTAAGTCATCATCTAAGTCGTCAAAAGTAGGGAATATTTGGGAGCGGAGTCCCCTCGGGACTCTGTTAAGTCTCAAGTATTGTTTCAAGGTGGCACTATCCCACCACCTGGAATTCTCAGTTTTTTTCAATCTCTCCAGTCTTAAGAATTTTTCTTTGAAACCCTCTTGCCGTGGGGGATTTCCACTTGTGTATGTTATGCTAATCGTAATTCCCTTGGATAAGTTATCAAAGAGTTCTGATGCGACCTTATCTCTATCCATACCCTTAGTCTGGCAATGTGATTACTAGAGTGTTGGAGACGCTGCGGCTGCCCTTCCTGAGACCTTGGAATACTATCTTGATGTAGGGTTTTTAGTAAGACAGGAAGCTTGGCGCTCAGGCTGATGTGCGTAATGTATGAGATGAGGAAAGTAAATACGGTGCTACCAGGTTGGGGGAAATACCCTGTAACCCCGTAGATGTGTGGGTCGTGAAAACCCACCCCAGTAAATAAGAAAAAGTCCCGGGCACACGTAATGAGGATAAGATACTGGTAGAAATGTCTCGTATTTATATTCAAATGGTCGACACCAGTGGATTAGTTAGAAAGTTTCCATGTATATATTTTTTCTCACTCAATGTCTTGTATCCTTCCCAGCCCTGAAGAGTCACGGGATACTTCCCGCTTTGTGATGAAACACGTGTCGGCTGGTCGTTTCTTTGTTGTTGCATCATTAAAACTTTCTACGAAGACTTTATACGAGACATTTCTACCAGTATCTTATCCTCATTACATGTGCCCGGGACTTTTTTCTTATTTACTGGGGTGGGTTTTCACGACCCACACACCTACGGGGGTTACAGGGTATTTCCCCCAACCTGGTAGCACCGTACTTACTTTCCTCATCTCATACATTACGCACATCAGCCTGAGCGCCAAGCTTCCTGTCTTACTAAAAACCCTACATCGAGATAGATTATTTTATCTGTAGCTTAGACCTATTCTCGAAGGTCCAATCTTTTTCTACCCAATATACCCACGAAAGTGATCACGCATTACTTTCTGTAGAAATTGACGTCTTCACTCAGCATACTCCCTCGTGGTCACTCCACTCTATGGAAGGACGGGCAGTTATAAACCACAAAACTGGAAGGATCCACTGGAATTCCAAAACAATCAGTAAAATAAATCATGCAATCTTCCAAGTCCTGCTAACACCCGCGAGTAGAGTAGGCAATCCTATAAACAGATTTGAAGTTTCTATACAGTCGGTAGTTGCCTCTCTCCAAGGATTTACAGCGAGGCGTGAAAACGTTAAAATACTTCAAAAAGGAAAACAAGCCGATAATAATTCTCGAGAACTAAATAAATTGACTAGAATGCAATTTCGTTCTGTGTGATAAGACAAGGAGAAATAAGGAAACTGAAAAACTCAATCAACGGAAAAAGGAGAGAGAAAGACAAGCCCTAAGAGATCGTGTCTGGGTCGACATTCAATTAGCAGTAAAACACAAAAATAATAAAACATTTTGGAATATAATCTCTGCACAAATGGGGATACGAAAATCTGCTCAAGCAACCCCAGTATCATCATCTGACTGGGAAAAGATTATTCTAAGGCTTTATAAACCGAATCATCAGCAATGGATCTTCCCCAGTCAGTATTAAATGTTGAAGAATCAAAGCGAGCAGGAATCAATGAAAATCTCAGCCACACAAATTTCTATTCTTATATCCTCTGCCAGGTCATCTGAAGCGATGGGACCAGACAAGATCCCAATTAAAGATTTACAAAGAAACGCAGACGACTGGGGGAAATATTTAGCCCCACTTTTCCAACATTGCCTGAAAAGTGGAGAAATACCGGAATCTTGGCGGGGGAGTGGGGTGGTGGTTCCTCTACTAAAAAAAGGCGCAAGAACGAATCCTGCAAATCACAGACAAATAGCTCTTCTCGACGCCACCGGTAAGATCTTTGCAGGTTGCGTTTTGGAACACTTAAAAGACTGGGCTTTTTCGAGAAAAGTGATCCCTATGTATCAGGCTGGGTTTCGCCCAAAGCATTCAACATTGGATAATATCGCTGTGTTCCAAACAATACTCGACAAGTATGTTACGTTAAATGCTCAAATCTTATATTGTGTTTTTATTGACTTTCGACTGCTTTCGATAGTGTAGATAGATTGACCCTATGGAGAAAATTGGCGAATTTGGGGATTCCTAAAGATCTTTTAACAATAATACTTTCCTTCATACATCTACATGGTGTAGAGTCCAAATGGGGGAGAAAAGGGCCTAACCAAACCTTTCCCCACGATGGATGGGCTGAAACAGGGATGCTTATTAGCTCCCCTATTATTCTCTATATATATTAGCGATTTACTGGGGCGTCTCTCTCAAATCAAAAATGATCCTCCGAAATTAGCACAAGTTGACATACATTGTTTAATGTATGCCGATGATATAGGTATACTCAATCGCACCCCGATAGGCCTGCAAAGAAATCTGAATGAACTAAATCAATATGCAACTGAAAATTTTCTGGTGCCAAATATAACTAAAACTAAAGCACTCCCTTTCAGCGGCAGAAGGAAACCTCTATCTTATATATGGTCATTAGGAGGTGAACCAATCGAGACAGTAAAAGAGTATGTCTATTTGGGGCGTATTTTCACTCACAATTTACAAGATACAGCCCACTCCCAATACTTAAGTCGGAAGGCAGAATCGCACGTTGGGGCTCTACAGAGACTGTATCACTCTACGGGAAATAGACACTTTATACCAATGCTGGAGGTTTATGGCATGAAAATCCCTCTGATTCCATCATATGCCATGGAATACACACAAATTAAAACATGGCAATCTATAAAAGTAAAGGAGGAACCATACTCCGAAAATTGGTAAAAGTGTCGCAGTCGGTACCAGTCCAAGCTCTCCGTCTCGAGCTATCTATAACGGGAATTTTTGCGCGAGTAATTTCCATTATCATAGGTTCAACCTATTACATGCAGCGCCAGACACATTAAGGCATCTGTTAAAACTGGAGACCTTTAGAGAGGAAGCGTCCGGGTATTCTTTTAATAAGAATATGTTAAAAGCCTTTGAGGTTTCACAATGCACTGTTGCACTTTTACAGGAGTGGTCTCCAGCGCACTTGAAACTGTTTTTAAAACACTTGGCCCCTAGAATTAGCTATGAAATGGATAAAGAGCATTGCATTCAATTGAAGCATTATAAAGCGTTCGCAGAAAACACAGAATTTAAAACCTATGCCCCCTATTTACGATTTCAACTAGAGCACGGGGTAAGGCGCTGTATTCTGCTGTTACGTTTGGGTATACTCCCATTAGCAACATTCTTAGCTAGCTGGGACGGCACAAATAACACCAAAGGCCTATGTGAATTGTGCAAAGGTGGTCGACATGATTTGTTTCACGTTTTATTAATCTGTCCTAATGCGCGTATAGTAGAGGCTCGACGACGATATATAACTCCAATTCAATTAAAGTATAATGCTATCTTGGCACAAGATTTAATTATGTTGTGTAATTCTCCAGCCAATGAATTTGTGTGCTATAACTTGTTTAAGTTTTAAAAAGTTTTCTGAAGCTGTTCTGAAGGTAAAATGTACAATCTTAAGAGTTTATTTTATTCTAATGAATGATGTATAAGTAGGCGATAAAACATCATTACTTTCCATTTTATAGTGTGTTTTAAAAGTACTACCTTTTTAATCATTTTAAATTCAATAATAATAATTTTATATCTGTATTTGTTGATCTCAGTTGAGGTCTGAATCAAATAAAAATAAAATTACGAAAATTACGAAGAGGAATAGAAAAGTTGACAAGTCTGCAATATACGCTTTAACAGTACCCATTGCAAAAACCCTGCTGGGCTAGCAAGAGCACAAAATGGAGGATCTCGGACAAACAAGCCCTCAAGAGGTTCACATGTTGAGCAGAACACCAAGTGACAAATCTGTTCCACCTCCATAAACAAGTCAACTTTGTGGAGGGTCGACAAGGGGAAAGGATCACGTCAACAACCTCAGGTGGCAGCGGAATGGGCTCAGATGTTCCTGCTGAATCTTCAGGCTTGAAGGTGTTGGGTCTAGAGGTTGGGGTGCAGAACCCGCCCCTCCAGCGGGGAGAGAAGATCCGCCCTGAAAGGAAGACAAAGAAGGGGACCCACCAAGAGCTATAGGTGTTCATACCACACCCATCGTAGACAATCTGGGGTAATGAAGATGGCTTGGCCCCAGTATTGGTGAATCGGAATCAAGGGTATGGGTAGAAACGTATAGTAAAGTGAAAAATTCCACTTCAACTGAAACGTGCCCCCAAGTCTCCCTGCAATGGATACTGGACAGCACTAAACATCAGGCAATGGGTATTGTCTTGAACAGCAAAGAGATCCACCTGAGACATGTCCTGTTGGGCAAGATATCCTGAAACACAGGTTGAGAGAGACACCACTTGGGCTCAACATGATAATGTTCACTGAGGCTATCTGGTTGGCATGTAGACAGCCAACCAGAAGGTTGACAACTAGCCACTTTCCATTCTGGGGTGCCCAGGCCCAGAGCCTCAGCACTTCCTGACAAAGAAGATGAGAACCCTCTCTCCTCCCTATTTGTTGAGGACCACATAGTGGTCATATTGTCCTTCAAGATCTGGAAGGACTGACCACAAACAGATGGGAGGAAGGCCTTGAGCACCAGGTGAATTGCCCTCATTTCGAGCAGAGTGATAGGAAGTACCTATTTTCCAGAGACCAAAAGCCTCTTATCTCCAGTTTCCCCAGATGAGCACCCCACCCAAAGATGGATGCATCCCTCGCCACTGTAGCCCCAGCTGGCGAAGGGCAAAAGATATCTCTTGAATTAGGATCTTTCCTACTGACCACCAGCTCAAGTGCACTGCAGTGTCCTTGAAGATCAAAATGGTATCAGCCGTATCGCCCTCGTGCTGGAACCACTATTTGACGAGGCACCACTGGAAAGCCTTTGTGTGCCTACAAGCCCGCAAGCATGACCAAGTAGATGAAGGAAGCAAGCATACTCAGCAGGTGCAAACCGTCAGAACTGGAATCCAATCATCCATCTGATATATTGTGTTAGAAATGGCCCTTTTTGCAGGGTTATCCCCAAACCTTTTGCTTCTTCCTCCTATTTTTTCCTGACCTGTGTTTGGTGGCTATAGGACTCTGGGCACTTTACCATTGCTGATCAGTGCTGAAGTGTATATGCTCTCTGTGTAAATTGTTATTGTGATTGGTTATCCATGATTGGCATATTTGATTTACCAGTAGGGCCCTGGTATAGTGCACTGAGTGTACCAGGGCTGGTAAATCAAATGCTACTAGTGGGCTTGCAGCACTGATTGTGCCACCCACATGAGTAGCCCTGAAAAGATGTGTTAACTGCCATGTCGACTTAGCAAGTGTACCCACTTGCCAGGCCCTAACCTTCCCTTTTCTTACATATAGGGCACCCCTATGGTAGGCCCAAGGTACCCCCCTGGGAAGGGTGCAGTGTATGAGAAAGGTAGGACATGTACTGGTGTGTGTAACATGTCCCGATAGTGAAATACTGCCAATTTCGTTTTTCACTATTGAAAGGCTATCTTGCCCCATAGGACAGAATGGGGAATGCTTTGTAACATTTTACAAGCATATCTTCCCGTAGGGATAAGATAGAAAAATGGAGTTTGGTATCCCTGAACTCAGGATTTAATAACACATCTTTTAGTAAAGATAGTTTTTAAATTGTGTGTTTGAAAATACCAATTTTAGAAAGTGGCTATTTTCTTGTTCAACCATCCTGTGTGCCTCTGCCTGTTTGTGGATTGACTGTCTGGCTTTGGAGTGACAGGGGCTGGGGAGGTGCAGTGGCCCCAGGAGTCTGGATGAGTCAGCACTAGGCTGAATAGGCCTGATCTGCATTTGGAGTGGTGGGAGGAGTAGCACCTATACCTGAATAGGGCTGTGCCTGCCTTCCACAATGCTGGCTCCGCACCCCTGTGGTGTGTCTGGAGCCAAGGCTCACACTGACAATGGATGTTTTTGTGCACTTGCAGAGTGCCCCCCAGAACTGGTTTGAACTGGGCTCAGAGCCCCTTGCACAAAGAGAACAAAGACATTTTTGAGTATAAGTATCAGACCCAAAACCCCAGACTTTTAGATCATTCCTGGAATTCAAGAGGAACCTTTGCCAAGTAGAAGAGCTGGAGAGACTGAGGAGAAGTACTGCCCTTGCTGTGTGTCTGGGGTTGGCCTGCAGTTGCTGTTTCTGCCAAGGAAAGGAGAAGGACTTGCTGTGTCCCCTGCTTGAAGGAGATCTCCAAGGCCCTGAAGTGTGCTGGCCTCCTGTTCTGAAGTCTCAGGGACACAAAAGACTTCCTGCAAATCTGCTGGTGCTGCTGGACTCTGCCATCTGTGAGTCCTACCCTTGCCTGAGGTGCCTCCTTCCAGTTACAGGGCCTCAGAGGTGGGTTTTGCAGCTAATCTCTGCAAGAACCGGCGCGAAGCATCACAAAGCCCTGCAAAGTCTCTCGGAACGGACGCCGGACGATGAGAAGCCTTGCTGGGCGACGCTAAGTCTCGCCGCGCAGCCCCCAGCACCGACGCCGGACGGCGTGAAGCCTCGCAAAGCGACACATTGCCTCAAGTGAACCACGCATCGTACCTGTGCACCAAGTTTTTCCACGCATCACCCTCAGACCAGAATCGTCTTGGATTTTGACGCGTAACTTTCCTCTACAGTCCGGATTCGACGCATCACTTCTCCTGTGTGCAGCAGAACTGTCGCCTCGACTCCCCAAGGACTCAGGAACTGACGCATCGCTGTGTTTTCCAACGCTTCCTTTCTCTGTGGCTGCTTGGCCTTGTGAATTTTGACGCATCTTCAGGTACTTTGTGTAAAAGTCACGCATCCATAGTTTTCTATGGTACAAGTTCTTGAAACCTTTTGAAAGTCATATTTTTAACTGTGTATGTTGGATTTTTGTCGTTTTGGTCTTGTTTAGTTTAGATAAAGATATTTTATTTTTCTAAACTGGTGTGGTGTCCTTTTGTGGTGTTTTCACTGTGTTACTGTGTGTGTTGGTACAAATAATTTACACATTGCCTTTGGGATAAGCCTGTCTGCTCGTGCCAAGCTACCAAGGGGGTGAGCAGGGGTTATCTAGAGTGTGTATCCCCCTTACACTGACTAGAAGCAAGGGTCTGTATGTGGACAAAGGTACCTACCTCTGCCAACTAGAGACCCCCATTTCTAACATATTGGAATTGTATTCTGAATGTCCTTTGATCCTTTGTGGAAGAGGAAAAGCTTGGAGTGGTGTTGTATCCCATACTGCCCCTATGATCAGGCAGTGGTGAGAGGGCTGTAGGTGAGTCTTGGGCATCTAGATGAAAAATTCAATGTTGAACAGCAGGAACTTCATTGCTTGCAAGTGGCTTGACATCAACTGTGCCAACTTGACTTAAACAGTCAGATGTCAAGGTACGGGAATACTGGGATTGAGCTGAACAGCAACCACTACCATACTCTTGTGAAGGCTTGAGGTGCTGATGCCAACCAAACGGCAAGACCACAGACTGGTAGTAAGTGGGCTCACCACGAATCACAGGTACCTCCTGTGAGACTGCAGGAGTGATATATGGAAGTGCCCATCCTGCAGGTTGAGGGACACCATCCAGTCTCCCGCTTTCAGCATCAGGAGGACCTGAGCCAGTGATAGCATCAGGAACTTTTCCTTGCACAGGTAAAAATTCAGGATCATGAGGTCAAACATTGGACAAAGATCGCCATCCTTCTTGGGAACCAGGAAGTGCAGTAGCATCCCTGCCCAATTTTCTGCTCTGGCACCAACTCCACTGCTCCTTTTCGCAGCAGGGATGCTACCTTAAGCTGCAGTATCCACATATGGTCCTCTAACTGAAGGGGCTATTGTGGTGGGAGATGGGGGTTTGCTGTTGGAAAGGGAGGGTATACTCTCACTCTCCTGTGAAAACATGAATCTTGTCTGTATCATACTCATATATTCCTTTGTAATGTAATGCTAGCAATCACATACATAACCCAGAATGAATCAACACTTATAAAACGACATTCAAATTGCTTATATTTCACTCCTCTGGTAGGCCCAGAAGCCATAGGGCTCAGGGTTATACCTTGCACATTTCCTAAAAGAGTAACCTTGTTTTCAAACTTGGCAAATTGAAGCAAGATTTTGTAAGAATAATGAGGCTAGTATTGTGCATATAAATGTTATCTTCCCCTCAAGGATGTTTCTTGTTTCCTCAGGGGGAAATATCTGAACATCTGCACATTACATAAGTTTCTGTCACATGATTAAGCTTCATTGACTTGAATTGCGAGAAAATGTGTATATTCTAGGCTGATTTAATATAAATTTTAGCTCTTCTCCAACTGGCTGTTCGTTTTCTAGGGAGAGCCCTCGACAGTTGAAATGACAGTTGTCTCTGATCTTTGCTATGCTGGTTGCTATTTTTGCCTTAAACATTAGTTGGACTTTAGGCTTCCTGATATATTGTGTTTTATTTTTGACAGATGGTGCAGTGGTCTGGAATTGCCTCATGATAAGAAGAATACAGGGGAGCGCTAGACGAGCTCCACATGATGACCCCAGGGGCCATAGGTAAAGGACACATTTCGCTAAGGGAATATGGGTGGAGAATGGGCCAGCATCGGACCTGGCAAGTGGTTAAAATAAGAGTGTAAACTGAATTTTAAAAAATTAGGTAAAGTTTAACAGTGTTTACTTTACTTCTTGTCTGTTGCTTGCTTTGCTTGGCTTAAATTGTCTTGTGGCTAATGTATTGTTAAAAACGTGAGAACAGTTGTCATCCAGGTAGGAGACAACAGGGAAAATTAAAAGTGAAAATGGATATGTAGGTAGGACTGGGAGGTGAATACATATGACAGGGGGCGGGCAGCGATTTATGCAGTCGACATTGATAGCCTGGAATGGGCCTACCTTTGTGGTGTGCTGACACGTTTCGGCCTTGCAGTACACTTTGTGACCTGGACCTGATTACTATACAGTGATCCGTTGGCCAAGGTTCGCATGGGTCGAGTTATATCAGAAGGCTATCGAGTGGAAAGGGGTACACGGCAGGGTTTTCCTCTGTCGCCTTTGCTCTGGCCATGGAACGGCTGGCTTGCTATGCCAGGGTGAGAGGTGCATACAGAGGTATAGTGGTGGGAACACAATCAATCAATCAGCATTTGTTTAGCACAACACTGTCACCCCTAGGGTGAACTGGGCGTTGAGGGTGCCATGTCTCTGTCCAAAAGACAGGTCTTGAGCTTCTTCCTGAAGTCTGCCAGGGAGGTTGCAGGTCGTTCCCGGTCTTGGCGGTGATGTAGGAGAAGGAGCGGCCCCTTCTTCGGCTGCGACAGATGCAGGGGTGTGCGCGGGCATGTGAGGAGGAACTCTGGTGTCTTGCGGGTAAGTGGAAGTTCAGTTGATGGTTGATGTAGAATGGTCCTTGATCGTGTAGAGCTTGATGTGTAGAACACAAGTACACCAGGTTGCATTGTACGCTGATGACCTCTTATTGTTCTTCATGATGTAGCGGAGGCATTGGCAGGGGCCTGAGAGCTCCTGTGGTGCTTTTGCTCCCTGTCTGGACTTAAGATCAATTGGCGAAAGTCGTGTTAGTCACCCGCATTGTCTCCAGGGCACCTTCGGATGCTTGGGGGGATTGCAGTGGGAGCCTCGCTGTTTGCCGTATCTGGGAGTGCAGATTTATCATGAGCAGGCGGACCTCTTGGAGGGGAATGTCAGTAAGGCCTTGAGAGCACTTCGATCTAGCATAGAGTTCTGGAAGACGCTGCCTTTCTCAGTGGCGGGCCGGGGAGCCTTGTTGAAAATGGTGGCTTTCCTCGATTGCTATATTTTTGGGGGTACTACCGGTGTGGATCCCACATGCATTTTTTTGGCACCTTGACACGCTTGTTACAGGTTTTCTGGGGTGCTCTGGCTGTCAGAGGGTGGCGCGGACTACACTTCAAAGACCGACGGCGGAGGGTGGATTGGCTTTTCCCGACTTTGAAACCTATTATTTAGCAGGCCAGCTGCAGTGGCTCACACAATGGATAGCGGGTAGGCTCACGCCTGGCATGGAGATGGGTCCTTTTGTCCCTGATAATCATAAACCCGCTAAAATGCTTCTCTGACTTCACTGTCCAGGCGTGGAGGACACCGCAGAGATTAAGGTGTTACGCCGGTCGTCGATCAGAAGCCTGCGGAGGGCTTGGGTGAAAGTACCATATTCCGCCAATATTCCGCTGAGCTTTCTAAAAGAGCTTCCACACGGCAGAGATTGTGGGTGGTTGACGAATTGGGTTGCAGCGTGGGTGACAACCCTTGGAGCTCTGTTTGAGGCAGAGGTGCTTCTCCCATTTGAGGAGTTCTATTTGCAATATGATCTACCCCAGGGACACATCCTCCTTCATGGAGCAGTGACAGCGGCCATCCGTAGGCACTGGGGACAGGATTTGGCAGAACCACCTCAGACCATTGGTTGCCAGTACTTGGTTACCTCCTCCGGGAACATTCAAAGCAATTACTTGCCTATATGGGAGATCACAGGGGGACATGACGCTGCCCTTAAATACCCTTAAAGCCCATTGCATGGTGATTTGGGGATCCCAATTTTGGAAGAGGGCTGGGAGCAAATACTGGAGCATGTGTCCACAGTGTGCCGGAATTCCCGGTTTAAACTTATTAATTTCTATGTTTTGCGCAGAACGTATCTCAATCCTGGGAGACCTAATAGATACTTTGCGACAGAGTGCCAAATGTCCGAGGTGGGGGCTGAGTTTATCCATATGTTTTGGAATTGTATGATATTGGCAGATTACTGGGGTAGCATTACAGGCACAAGGGCCGAGATTACGGAGCGGGAAATACCATGTACTCCAGGGTCATGTCTGTTGAGCTGGTTCCCACATACGGCTAAAACTAAAAGAACAAACCAGTTCCTCGATCTGGCATTTATCCTTGCCAAGCGAGAAAGTACTAGAAATTGGAAGAATCCAAGGGGACCCCGAGTGGCAGTGTGGAGAAGGGAATTATTAAGGTGGGAGAGCTATGAGGGTGAGATGAAGCTTCGAGAAGCCAAATGGGGTCATGGCTTGCTAGAAAGAGCTAGGGCCTAGGAGTCATTAGTCAATGCATTACAGAGCTCGGGTCCTGATGCCCCTTGGGAGGAGGTGCCACCCCCTAGATAAAGGGAATAAATAGGGAATAAGCAGTCCTTCACGGAGATTGCAAATCTGAGCACGGGGGAGGCGGGAATTTATGGGAAAAATGAAAAAGGCACACACAACTGATTGGGACCACTACCGCATGCTATTGCACATACTATTTCAGATGGTTGGGCCACTCAAGGCATGCAGGTGGGAGGCAGGGTGGGAGTTAGGGGTGGCGGTATGTTTGTTTATTGTTATGTTAAGTGTTGAGAGAAGACTAAGATGAGTGACCTCACAATGATGGGGATACCGTACTGCTATGGTGTTTTGAGATATCCTGATAGTGCTGTATGAGTGTTGTAAATGTACTGCGGTGCGAAGTCCCGATTGTCGAGGTATATGTAACCTGAAAACTCAATAAAATTTGTTTGGAAAAAAAACATGAATTGAACGTGATCCCAACAGAGGCACAGGAAAAGAGATTGAGTTTTTGAATTTCAGTAAGTAATGGGACAGCCAATCCTCTATGGCACTCAGGCAGTCCTGCAGGTGGTGGATAGCAGCCAGTGATGACTATTTTAGATATAGTTGTGCATCATCAGGTTGCTACTGTCTTAAGCTGTCCAAGTACAACACCGTATATAGCTGCCCCCCCCAACACAGAAATAAAATCTGTATGCTGGTTCCGAGCTAACTGTCCATCCAGTGAGAACCGCTTTATACGAAACTCATATAATCTAGGATACCTATGTGTGTGGACCCAATAGAAAGAAGTGACTAATGGTCGGCCGCCTCGAAGGCTGCCTGGTGATAATGCAGAATGGTAAACAGACATCTCCACCACCTGGCGCACACATGAAAGTAAGTGCCACCTGAATGGTTGCGGTCTCAGAGCCACATCAGGAATAGAAGTAAGACTGATAACAGAGCAGCAAGCGTTAAGGTTTTGCTACGGGGGGATATCACTGCCCTGTAAGATTACAGGTCTGAATAGATGTTCAGAGGATTTTTAAATCTTCAAGTTTCTCTTCAATCACAGTTTAATTTCTTTACAACAAGCCTGACTTGTTGCCATGACCTTTAAAAGATTATCAACACTACTTCCCACCACATTGTGGGATGTAAAATATATAAGCTCCAGCTGGAGATTTACAGTGCCCAATAAAACCTTTTTCTAGTTGCTGAATATATCTTTGACTTCTTAATAGGCTGCAGGGTTCCAAAGTAGAGGTGGGGATTCTTGCTGCAGAGCTAGACCTGTCAGTTTCTCTTGCTTCTGTAAGCCAGGGAAAGGAAAACACCATTCTGCATAAAAAGCTGAGTCTTCCAGTCAATGATTGGGTTATGGTATCTCAACCAGGATGTTCCCAGAACAAACTTAAAGGGCAGAGCATTGATCAGGTCAAAAGTAAAGTATTCTACACGTCCTGAAGATATTACTATGAACACAGGTAAACTTGCAAAATGTCTCCCAGTGTCAATGGTATCAATCTCTTGGATGGGTTCAACCTTGATCTGGTCCTGAGTAGGTATAGCTGCCATCTTTTGAAATACATAGTCCATAAAACATCTGGATGCCCCACAGTCAATTAAGCCCAAAAGAGAAAAGGACTCCGTGGGAGGACTGTGCACGGATATATGCCTGTCCGGGGTTTGCAAGTCAAAGACGGGCATGGTATTTTCCTTAAGCGGCAGGCATTTCCGTATGAGGTGCCCTTGCTTCCCACAATCAAGGCAGAGTCCTTTCTTGTGCTACCAATCCTTCTCTTCTTTGGATAGAGGTCCTCTCAGGATTCCAATCTGCATGGGCTACACTATCCTGGCTCCCGATGCTAGTTTCTTAAGACTCTTTTTCCGGAAGGGGTCAAACCCAACCGCATCGTTCATTTCTTCGACTCTGGTGCTGCGCCTTGATCTGGGGGTTAGATCAATCAGTGCCTCTGTAGTGGTTGGCTAGTTTACAACCAAGGATAAGGCAATTCTTATCCTGGCCCATTATACAAGGCAGCAGCTGTCATTCATCAGTCCACCCCATTTCCACCTTTAGCTGATGGATTTGCTCGCGTATTGTATTATGTCTCTGGAACTTTGTTTGAGAGTAAGAAACACATGAGCTGAGTGGACGGTTTGTTTGCAAAAATACTACTGAATTGGTTCACACAATCAGGATTTTATTTCAGCAAGGTACTGCCTCCATTAACTAAATGAGTGGCCGAAGCCAGTGCTTTCTTGGTTAAATGAGATATTATGTAAGTGAACTTTACCCGGCAATTAGGAAAAATGAGCAATCGATTACATTTTTTTATTTATATTGCGCAAGAAAAGACTGAAACATCCTGGGATTACCCGAAATTTTTTCACATAAAGCCAAGTGAGACTGACCTAGCACTAAAGTAGGTACAGTAGTTAAATTCCCACTTTTTGTTACAGGACGTTTACGCGCTCCCCCCCCCCCCGTGATTGAAGACATATTTTCTGTGGATACATTAGAGGCCTGTGAGGTAACAGTTGACAGAGTATTTAATATAGAAGTGTCCTCTTGAAGCACCGCATCTATTTAATTTTAAATGTTAGTGATCGCTGGGGCCACTGCCTGGAGCGGATCACCTCTCAAACCCATGCCAGCAGGTGGGCTTGTCAGACTGTTCGGAATGTCCCCATCCCACAAGGGAATAAGGTCACTGGATTCAGAAGTTAATCCACCAATCTCCATGTATGGACTTCTCAAGAAGTAAATTGTTCAATGAGGAGGCCCTAAGCAGTGAAAAATGCGGTTGGGGTGAGGAAAGGGGGGGAGAACAGATTACGCCTGCCATCTGACACCCCAAGAAAGGCCTCTCAGTACTGGCAGAGGTAATGGCACTGAAAGGTAGTTGTTACACTGCATGTTGCATTAGCATATATTAACAAAGATTCTCAGCACATGACATGTTTTCCTTTGTAAAGCATTCTGGATTCCAAGTGAATGTTGATCTTGGAATCCTGTGAGTATGCTGTGAGAAGTCTGTTGCTGTCCCTGAGTCTGGATGCATTGCTGTGCTGCTGATTAAACAAACTTTCAACAAAATTTGCATTTGTGGATTCAACAGTAGCCTCTGGGTCTGGGTGGAATCCCAATATAATGAATAGCAGAGCAATATTCGCGAATGCATAACACAGTATTCATGGATCTGACTATGCCCGGCAGTGCACTCGGACAACCTAGGAACGCAATGATGTCGCCGACAAATCAGGGACAAAAATGTTGGTCGACCGTCTTGTAAGTCAGGGGAAAAGGGTTCAAGAAGTAAAAAGGGCAATAGGAATCTTAAGAAAGGAACAAAACAACAATGGTGAGGGACACATGCCGGTGACTAATTTAGCAAGGGCAGGAGCCGTACAACACATGAAAAGTTTCTAGGCACCATCTTGCTAGTTCTGACTCCTTTTGTGGGTGCCTGGAGCAGATGTGCTTGCTATGCCGGTCCCAATCTGGAAATTATGATTTCTGACCCCTGGGTTTTTCTGTGAACTAGCTGCTATGAGATGGTCTTCCGCAGTCTTCAGTCTCTCTTGTTAAAGTGAGCGTGTCTGTACCTATTTCGGATGTTCTTGCACAAAATACGTTTTCCTTGTTCTCGCCTTGATGACATTATGCCAGGTTTCAACACCACTTTATAAAAGGAACAAGCTCCAAGGGTTGAAAAATGCTGAACTCTGTCCTTTCATTTTATGTTTCCAACTTTTGAGACGTTCATGTTGTCGAACTTGAAGTTTTCAAGGTAAACATTCAAATATTGAATTTTAATTTTAGGATGCCACTGGGGTTACAGGGATTCGTTATGTTGTTTAAAATGTGAGGTTCCACTGCCCAAAGTGTATTTTGCCAAGGTGAACCCCAGGCAAACTTGCCTTTGATTAATTGTATCTAGGATAGGATAGGATAGGAATTTATAAAGCACACTAAAACCCGAGGGTGCCAAGGCGCTGAGCGGATGGGAAAAGGAAAGGAGAATGAGAGGTTACTGACTAAACTGAGAAAAGCCAGGTCTTCAGTAGTTTTTTGAACACCGGAAGGGGATCCACCTGGGAGATCGAGGAGGGTAGAGTGTTCCAAAGTTTGGCCACCGCCACTGAGAAGGAGCGGCTGCCCCATCTGGCTTTGCGAACTGTAGGGATGTCCAGTTTTCTCTGGGATGAAGATCTCAGAGTCCTCCCAGGCGTGTACCATTTAAACATGGTTTTCAGCTGTTGCGAACCTATATTATGCAGGGCCTTGTGAACCGTACACAAGGTTTTGAAAAAGATACGCTTCCTAATAGGGAGCCAGTGCAGAGTGTGAAGCTCCTCCTTTGCTGAATGCCTTTTCGGGATATTAAGAATCAGCCTAGCAGCCGCATTTTGTATGACCTGAAGCCTGTTCAGGGAGGCCGTACTAGTATCAAATACAAGGCGTTACAGTAGTCAAGCCGGACGGTAACCAGTGCAATGACTGTGGGCCGGTGGAGTGCTGGTGGAATATACGGGAGCACCTTTCTGAGAGTCTTCAGAATGTAGGCGCAAGTACTGACAGTGCGACTGACCTGAGCATCAAAAGTCAGGCCTGTGTCAAAGATGTACAACTTACTGAGGGGAGATTTTAATACAAGTCAACGTGCGCTCCCTGCACAGACATGGCATAGAGATCTGGGACCTCCTCGACACCATTTCACCAGACGTCGCCTTCTTCACGGAAATCTGGACCAACTCCACTTCCGGCCCCAATATCGCCACCGCCATCCCCGACAGATACAAGATCCAGAGAAAGGACCGCCCCAACGGCCCAGGAGGAGGACTCGCCATCGCACACAAGAGCTCCCTCCGACTCAGCACCTCCAGCATGAGCGACAGCCCGCCCACCACGGAACACCTCCATTTCCAGATCCAAACCAGCCCCAGAACCACCCTGCGAGGTACCCTCGCCTACAGACCTCCCGGACCTCGAACCACGTTTACCACTACCATCGCTGACCTCATCGCACCCCACGCCATCGCCTCCCTGGACTACATACTCATCGGAGACCTCAACTTCCACCTCGACAACCTCAACGACCCCAACTCCGCCACCCTACTGGTCTACCCCGCCATCCTCAGACTGAAACAACTCGTCACTACCCCCACCCACAAGGCAGGACACACCCTCGACCCCATCTTCGCAGGAGGAAACAACATCCATTTCAGCCACACCACTGACCCGCATGGATGGACCACCACTGCGTACACTTCCACATCGACAAACCCACCGCCCCCCAACCAGCACCACGCCCACCATGAAGAAACTGGAGCAAGGTCACCGAGGAGCACCTCAACTCCGCCCAATCCACCTCGATCAACGCCAACCTCGCAGACAAAGAACTTCACAGATGGATCACCAACTGGGCAGACGAGCTCGCACCCCTCCGCAACTCCGACAGACTACGCCCCAGAAAGGCCACCTGGTTCACTGCCAACCTCCAAGAATCCAGACGTACCTGCAGACGCCTCGACAAGAATTGGAGAAACAGCAAATTCTCAGAAGACCGCACCACATACAAGAACACCATGACAGAATACCACCAACTTATCAGATCAACCAAAAGGACCTTCATCCAGAACAAGATCCTCGCCAACTCCAGCAACTCAAAGGAACTCTTCAGCATCCTCCAGGAATTCACCAAACCCCCCAGCGAAGCCATGGACATCACCCCTTCCCAAGACCTCTGCAACAAGCTCGGCTCCTACTTCCATCTGAAAATCAAGTCCCTCTATGACAACTTCGACGAACAGACCCCTGACTCCGAAACCACTCCCTCCTCCAGCAACGCCAGCCAGCCCACCACATCCTCCTGGACCCCAGTTACCACCGAAGACAGCGAATCAACCATGAAAGGCATCCACTCAGGAGCCCCCATGGACCCCTACCCTCCACACATCTTCCACAGAGCCGCCATCGCACCTGAACTACGACACACCATCAATACCACCTTCGAAACCGGCACTTTCCCCAACGACTGGAAAAGCGCAGAAGTCAAGCCCCTACTCAAGAAGCCCTCGGCCTATCCTACGGGCCTCAAAAACTACCAACCCATCTCCCTCCTCCCCTTCGCAGCCAAAGTCACTTAGAAGACTGTCAACATCCAACTAACGAAATTCATCGAAGAGAATGCCATCCTCGACCCCTCACAATCCGGATACCGCAGCAACCACAGCACCGAGACCGCTCTACTCGCCGCTACAGGCGACATCCGCACACTCCTCGACCAGGGCCACACCGCGGCACTAATCCTACTCGACCTTTCCGCAGCCTTCCACACCGTCTCCCACCGCATGCTCACCTCCAGACTCCACGACGCCGGCATACAGGGAACCGCCCTTGAATGGCTCTGCTCCTTCCTCACCGGTAGAACCCAAAGAATCAGACTGCCACCCTTCCTCTCCGAACACACAGAGATCAACTGCGGAGTACCCCAAGGATCATCACTCAGTCCTACCCTCTTCAACATCTACATGGCCCCATTCACCACCATCGTCAGACAGCACGGCCTCAGCATAGTATCCTACGCCGACGACACCCAGCCGATCCTCTTCCTCACCAAGGACCCCGTCACCACCAGACTCAGCTTCCAGGAAGGAAAGACGTCGCATCCTGGATGAGCAGCAGCTGCCCGAAGCTCAATCTGGAGAAGACGGAGGTCCTAGTCCTCGGACCCCCCCCCTCGGCATGGGACAACACTTGGTGGCCCACCGCCCTCGGCAGCCCCACCACCCCCCACGGACCACGCCCAAAACCTTAGCATCGTACTCGACTCCTCCCTCTCCATGACCCGACAGATCAACGCCGTCGCCTCCCCCTGTTTCAACACCCTCCCCATCCTTTGGAAAACCTTTAAATGGATCCCCACTAAATCAAAGAAGTACGTCACCCACGCACTCATAACCAGCAGACTGGACTACGGAAACGCCCTCTACGCCGGAATAAACAAGTCTCTACTCCCCAAGCTCCAGACCATATAGAACACCGCAGCCAGACTCGTCCTTGACATCCCTTGACACAAACACATCACCCAACACCTGAGAGACCTCCACTGGCTCCCCGTCGAGAAGAGAGTAACCTTCAAGATACTCACCCACGCCTACAAATGCCTCCACAACACCGGACTCTAATATCTCAACAAAAGAATCTCCTTCCACATACCCAAGAGAAACCTCCGATCCACCGACCTAGCCCTCGCCGAAGCACCGTGCATCCGCAGAGCAAGAACCGGTGGAAGATCCTTCTCTTACATCGGGGCTAAGACCTGGAACGATTTCCCGATCAACATCAGACACGCCCCCTCTCTGCACATCTTCAGGAAGACCCTCAAGTCCTGGCTCTTCGACTGACCGGAGCTGCTCAAGCCGCCCACCCCCCCTCCCCCAGCGCCTTGAGACCCTCATGGGTGAGTAGCACACTTCATAATTCCCGGATTGAGTCTATGTGCTCCAGACTTATGCAGTGAGAATCATGCTCTATTAGATGAACACTGGGGTATTCCAGATAGTAGCCCACCAGTGCAAAGATAGAACAGCGATGGGCCTTGTAGGTAGAAAATGCAATACATTTTCATCTTTGAGCCATCAATGGGCATTTTAGGTCAGAAAAGGGTAAACCCAATAAAGTTTACTCACTACTGTTTTAAGGTACAGTTGTTAGAATAAAAATGTCTTAGCTGTGTTGTTTGTATATTGCTCTGCATAAGTTAGCATTTGCGGCACCATTTTATGTTTGGCCGTCATTTTGAGCCATGATCGAAACCAATTTCTTCCTCTCTCTGCGAGAAGCAGCTTTGGTAGTTTTCGTTTCTCCAAGGTCGGGCCCTGCTGTACTAATGAATACATTGTTCTTATTAGCGCATATCTTTCCCACTAGATAGAGGCCTGCTCCCACTAGTCTAGCGGTGGGCACGGCCAGAACGACCTTGAGTAGCAGATAGTGTGTGCCCGTCTCAGGATTGAAACTTATCCTTCCTTTGTGCAGCTGCCTCCATCTGGACATTTCCAGACTGGGCAGGCCTTCATCGGTTCTGAATCGTACATAATGTATCACCATGTTTGCTGAAGTCAGTCCTCTCTGCAGCACCCCTAAGAGACTGGGCAGATGGGGCTCCGCTCGAGTGTATCTGAATAAACATTTATTGGTTTGTATTCTCTACTGTCTGACCGACTCTTCATTTGTATGGAAGGCTGAGAGGTGGTCGCGAGTGACCCGGGTGACCCTAATCGGGTCTCTTCCTTCAGTTGGTGCCCGAACAGGGACTCCACGGGTGACCCATCCCCTCCCACGGACGGGTGGGGAGGTCGAGGCCATCGTCGGGTCGGACGGATCAGGGATCCCTGTACGAGGAGCATTGTTCGGTTGCAGCTGCCCCTTCTGTCACCCCCGACGGTGCCTCGCCCAGCGTTCATCCCGACTGGGGTCCTGAACGGCGAAACCCTTGGATCTGACCGCTTGGTCCGAAGAGTCGGCAGTGGAGAATAAATTTGTTTGACCTGTGTGCACCATGTGGGTTTGTTTTGGTTCTTTGTGGATATGGTACCATTTTGGTTTGTATTTGGTTCGTCTGAGGACCGATTTTGGTACAAAGTGTTTGCGAACACTTTGCCATGCAAAATAACGAATTTGGCTCACTTTTGAAAATGCCTAGATTTAGTCGATTCTTGGTTTCTTGTTGTCGTTGTTGCTCTGCAGATGCTTGACTTCAAGAAAGTCAGCCAGCGCCTCCAGAAGGCACTCCGAACTTTGATATGTATGTGAAGCATGGCCTTGGCCCTATTATGTTTAGTACGCCATGGAACAAATATACGAGGGACAATGCCGAATTGCAGTGGCCGTTGACGGGCACTTTTGATTAACAAAAAATTGGTTTCTTACAGGAGAAGTTGTTTGCGAAAAGAAGTAGGCAGTCTATGTTTGATTCTCTTCGAACGTGGCAAAAGGAGGCTAAACAGAGGCGGATGAAAGCAGAGAAAGAGGCCCGGAAGGGGAGAATGCAAACGTTGACTCAGAAAATTGTAGCACATGATCGAGAGAAACAAGAGATAGGGATTGAACGTGAAGATAGGAGGTTTCGATTGAATATTGCTAAATCTTATGTGACTCAAGAAGAAAATGATACGTTTGTGGAACAATTGTTAGATACTCGACCCCCACCCCCATATGCCCCACAGAGGATATATCCCGCTCTTCCCTCACAGGCCCAGCTACGCGGCTCTTCTGTCTCTGCTGTTTCTGCTTCTGTTACTGTTGATCAGACTGCCTTGGCCACTGCACCTTCTGTCCTTTCTTTGTCCTCGCCGTCTGTGGCAACTATGACCGTGCTCCTGCAACACCTATTGCTTCGGCGTCCCTTTCGCCAGCTCTTACACCTGCGATGCAGCCGGCAGCGACGTTAGTGCCTGCTACTTCTGTTGCTACTCCCACTGTGTTCTTCCATCCCCCAACATTACTGAGTAGTGGGACACCAGTACGTGGATTTGAGGGTAGAGACTGGACGAAATTTAAGGAACGTATGGGGCGGACGTTAGTCCAATCTGATGTTGGAGATGAGGAGAAGAGGGTAGTAGCTAATCAGGCTGCCCAGTGGGCTCGGAATCCCATTTATGGCGTGGAAGATGTGTGGAATGTGATGAAAGATTATGAGCCTTTTGTACAACAGCACGCCTTTAAGCATATGTCTGCTACTTTGATCGGTCTTTGGGAGCAGTGTTTCAACAATGCAGCACCGCAGATTTTGTATGATATTAAGGATCATGTATATGTTACTGATATGGCGCCTGGTCAAGTTTTCAGTAATGTTGCGACGTTGATTGCTTATCGGGATAGACTGCTTGAGAAGAACACTACCCCGGTATCTCAGTTTCCAATGCGGGAGGTTCATCCTATCACCCTGAAATACCAGAGCTAAGAGATCAGCACAATGTTGTTACTAGGCCAAGGGCCAAGGGCAGTGGCCCGTTTCCAAGAACAATGGGTTTATACTCCATGGAAAAGGAGTGAAGTCTTGTCTCTTAAGACTCAGTTACCTTATCCTAGGAAGAATCCGACTGCTTATTATAAAGAATTGACTGAAGCTGCTTCTTCAACAGTGATGACACTTGCTGATATTTAAATGTTCTTTGGCTTACTAGTTCCGGTTGATATTTGGAGACAAGTACACACACAGGATCATGCTGCGGAATTGGGCGGTACCTGGGGTCAAATTAAAGTATGGGATCAGCGGAAGCCAGGTGATAAGCCTAGACCAGAGATACTTGCTTTGCCCGGCCGTATCATTATGTATATGCATTATCCCTCTGAGAAAAGTTGATTGGGACAAGCTATCGGCTTGTCGTCAGAAGAAAGATGAGTGTATCTGATTTTTTCACTCGGTTTGAAGGTGTGTTTCTAGATTATAGTGGACAGGATTTGTCGATCGAAGGTGGTGTTCGATTGTTTGTTAACAGATTTGTTTCCAATTTGCTTCCTGAGATTGCAACCCGATTGCAGGCTTCCGAGAGCACCTGGTCCACATCTTTTCCTTCTGTTATTTTGAATATGGCGCATTATTATGAGCACAGGGAAAATGAGGATAAGGAGAGGACGGAGAAGAAGCACAAGGATTTGAAGACGAAGGTGTTGTTGCAGCAGGCTTCTAGGGGGAATGGTAGAGGACGCAGTGGTTAGACCCGACAGGTTCCACGCACTAGCAGGCCGCCAAATACCACGCCTTTAGGGCCGAATCAGTGTGTGTAAAGAGGAGGGACACTGGCGTAGCGAGTGTCCTGTGCATTTGCAGAAGATGGCCGTCCCGAGAGGTCGAGGTTCTCGTGGACGGGGTCGTGGAGCTGGTGGTCAGGACAGGGCTCAGTATGCTGTGGCCCCGCAGGGTCGTTCTGATCAAAATTATTTTGATGACCCTCGGGTGGACAGTATTATCATGATGATTATGACACGGATGAGGTGACAGGGATGTCTTACACTAGGACAGCCAGGGACAGAGTGAGGGACCAGTTCCGATAACTGTAGATGAACGTGGTCCGTATGTTAGTGCGGAAGTGCATGGCTCGGCTAAGGAGTTTTTGGTGGATACAGGTGCAACGAACAGTTCTATTTTTCGTTCCTTGGTCCCTGAGGCGACTCTGTCTGGCCATAATAATGTTTCAGTAGGTTTCTCTGGTGTACCGCTTGTGAGCCCAAATTCAAAACCTCTTGCGTTGACTATTGGCCCTTTCACTGTGGATTCGCCATTCTTGTTGACGTCTAATTGTGGAGAGAATTTGATGGGTTTGGACTTGAAGAAATTGCATGCTACGATTTACTGTTCGGGGCAGGTGTTTACATGACAATGGGTCCGGATGTAGTGCGTGCTAAGCAGTGCCTGTCCAAAGATGCGCCTCTTCTTGTGGAGTTTAAAGATGTGCCGCCCACTCTTTGGGCGACAGGTGACACAGATGTGGGACTGTTGCAGATATCGCCAGTTTCGATCCGAGTTAAAGACAATGCTATTTTACCTCGCATCCCTCAGTATAAAATAGCACAGGCAGGTGAGCGAGCTTTATTGCAAATTGTACAGGACTTTATTGAGAAAGGAGTGTTTGAGGAGACGACTGCTAATGTTTGTAATAGCCCTATTCTTCCCATTCTCAAACGGACACCTTCGGGTTCCTCTGATGATCATGCAGATGTTTATCACTTTGTAATTGACTTGCGCGAAGTTAATAAAATAGTGATTCCCCAGTTTCCGGTGGTTTCTGACATTACCACCCTTTTGACAATGATTCCTTCTTCTGCTACATACTTTTCTTTCATTGATTTAAAAAAACGCGTTCTTCAGTATTCCCATTCATCCTGACTGCAGGAATCTGTTTGGTTTCACCCTAGCTGGTAGGAGCTTCAGATTCTGTCGCGCTCCTCAAGTCTATACAGAGAGTCAGAGTATCTATACTCAGGCATTGAAAGGTCAGCTGGATTCCTTGTCACTCCCTACAGGTAATGTATTGCTTCAGTATGTCGATGACTTGCTCATCGCCTCGGACACAGAACAAGGCTGCAGGGACAGTACAGTTAAATTGTTGTTGCATTTAGCTCTGCATGGCCATAAAGTATCCCTTTCCAAATGTCAGTATTGTCCACAGGAGGTCACCTACTTAGGTCACCTACTGTCGAAGGAGGGTAGGAGATTGACCCCTGAACGTATCAGTACCATTGTTAAAATGCCCGTTCCGCAAACTCAGAAAGATGTGCGCGCTTTCATAGGTATCACTTCCTATTGCAGGCAGTGGATACCTAGCTATTCGCTGTTAATCAAGCCCTTGCTTGGTCTAACACTAAAAGATGTGCATGACCCCCTGTCCTGGACACCTGAATGTCAGCAGTCTTTTTAGCAATTGAAAACTGCGGTTTATTCGGCTCCAGTACTCGGCACCCCGGACTATACTAAACAGTTTGTGTTGTACGTCCAGGAGATGGCCGGTTGTGCGCTTTCTGTTTTAACACAAAAATTTGGAGATAAGCAACGGCCGTGTGCTTACTTCTCTGCTGTGCTTGATCCAGTCGCGCGGGCCCTCCCGAGCTGTCTGAGAGCGATAGCGGCCGTGGCTGTCTCGATAAGACAATCGGCTGGACTCGTACTTGATACTGACCGCACAATCATGGTACCCCATGCTGTGGACACACTTTTGAATAAGACAAAGACACAGCACCTCACCAGTGCACGTCTGACAGGTTATGAATATACGCTGTTTGCCAAACATATTACGATCAAACGATGTGCCACTCTGAACCCAGCCACGTTACTACCCCTCCCTTCTGAGAATGAGGAGATTGACATACATGATTGTGTCTTCCGGACGGAAGAAGAGGCGAAAAGACTTGATTGATGTTCCCTTATCCGAACCCCAAGGGGAACTATATGTCGATGGCTCTTGCTTTAAATTATCAGATGGCACTACAACTGCTGCATATGCTATTACTACGCTGCGTACGGTAGTTGAGACATTGTGAGTTCCCTATCAGTCGGCCCAAGCCGCAGAGCTCGTTGCCCTAATACGAGCCTGCAAATTGAGTGAGGGACTGGTTGTTAATATTTATACTGACAGCCAGTACGCCTTTGGAGTCGCCCATAATTTCAGGCGACTATGGGCAGAGAGAGGGTTCCTTACTTCCCATGGTACCAAAATCCAGCACGGTCATCTTATATATAGGCTTTTGTCCGCTTTGACACTCCCTAAGAAATTGGCAATAGTAAAGTGTAGCGCCCATAGGAAAGTTACCGATGATTTAAGTAAGGGGAACGCTTTTGCAGATCAGACAGCGAAGAAAACAACCCGGACTAGAATGAAAAGAATGTTTCTAGCAGGTCCCGCTAGGTGGGTGCCTGAGGTCATTATGTTTGAGGATACACTTGAGAACGTGAAGGAGATTCAAAGTGAGGCCACAGTGGAGGAATTAGCAATGTGGCAAGAAAGTACAACACAATTGAATGAGGAGGGATGTTGGATTGACAAGTCAGGGAAGCAGGATGGATGTTGCCAGATGCGTATGGTCTCCCTGTGGTCACGATGGCTCATGGCCAAGCCCATATCAGTGCTAAGGGTATTTGCAAGTTGTTAGACCCTGTATGGCGAATGATACCATCTCGAAAACTGCTGCGCATTTAGTGAAGTACTGCCTGGTGTGCATGATGCACAATCCTGGGAAAGGTACCCTTACACCACCCGGTAATTTTGCACCACCCACTTTCCCTTTTGAGGTCTTCCAGATGGACTATATTGAGTTAGAGAGGGTCAATAATTTGAAGTACTTGTTGGTGGTTGTTTGTGCATTCAGTAAATGGGTTGAGGCTTACCCCACTAAAGACAATACAGCCATTGCGACTTTAAAGGTTCTCCTGAAGGAGTTCTTTCCTCGTTTCGGTTTGCCCCGTTTGATCTGGAGTGACAACGGAAGACATTTTAATGCCAAGGTCATTCAGCTAATCTGCGATGGTTTGCACATGAAACAGAAGTTTCATGCTGGAAATCACCCGCAGTCAGCAGGTTTGGTTGAGAAGTACAGTGGTACTCTCAAACTGAAATTGGCAAAGATTCAGGAGACGACAGGGTTACAGTGGCCAGATGCTTTACCATTAGCTCTTTTGTCGACAAGAACAACAGCACATTCTAGAACAGGATTGTCACCCTACAAGGTCGTGTTTGGACGCCCGGCAAATGTCTGGGGCGTTCTGCGCCCTCGTAGATTCTTAGACATTGAATATCCATTGTTGACAGACTATCTTTACCAGTTAACTGAAACTTTGCGTTCTATTCACCAACAGGTCCGCGAGTCCCATCCACCCACACAAGAGGGGCCCGGACATGATATTCAGCCTGGGGATTTCGTATTAGTCAAGAACTTCCAGCGGAAGAAGAGCTTGGAGCTCCGCTGGAAGGGACCTGAACAGGTCCTCCTGGCCACTCGGACTGCCGTGAAGGTCCCCGGCCGAAAGAACTGGATCCACACCAGTCACTGCCGCAGGATACCCTTACCGTTGCCCTATGATCAATGGGTGAGGGACGGCATAGGGGACACTGAGTGTGAGAAGGTGCCTCAGTTCGTCCCCTTCAGCGATGCAAGGTTGACGTGGACCCAAACGGATGCGGAGAATGATGAAGTGCTAAATGCAGAGGTCCCTCCAGAAATTCGAGCCATTAAGGAGCAGCTGTTTGTTGACCCCTCTGTGCCTGGAGTCACCAGGTACAATTTGCGTCCTCGGCTGAGGAATAGTGCACCAAAGGAGAAGTCAGATTAGCCAGGGATGGACTGTGTAAGTTAGGGTGTACTTTGCCATAGTACCAACGGTGTTAGTTCTGGGTGTCGTGAGATTGGTGCACTGTTCTGACATTGGACAGGATAGATCGAACGTGCTCCCTAGGAAGGGGGTACATTATCCTGTGCGACGTGGGATTCATCGTGAGCTTAGGACTGAGCAAGCTCCACCGTCGGTGCTCAAGAGCACCAACGTTGATGAACAATAGGAGCCTGTACCAGTGAGGTTCTGACGGACACTGGGAACACTTGCCTTTACTATTAGTCTTGGTCCATTCATTTTCTCGCTTCATAATGCATCCGTTTGGTCGGCCTATTGATGAGGAGGAACAGCCATTTGCACCACCGCGTTTAGCGCGGGCTGGTCAACAAAGAGCAAATAGTTTGCATATTAATTGTTGTGATTACGCTAATAACAATACTTGGAATATCCTGGTTTCTAGAGGAGAAATATCCTGTACATTCTTTGGTTGGTATAACACCCTCTCCCCCTGAGCACGTTTTTGTCACTTTGGCTCCACACAAAGAAGCGCATAGTTTGTCCCACACCGATAATGTCTTTGTACAAATGTTGCATCAGACTCATAATGTATCTAATACAACTAATTGTTGGGTTTGTGGGTTGCTCCCTTCAGTCACTCATAAGAGCGAGAATCTGTTGTCCCTGCCATTATCATATATCGGCAGCTGCAAGGTTTGGTTTCAATTGTTTTGACTGGTATACTTCCAATTTCAACTTTCTGCTTTAGATAGGATGTCCATTGATTCTCACACAGCGGTTGAATATATACGTTTCTTTCAAGGGTTTACCCTCATAGGACCGGCAGGACAAGGGACTCTAGGGATAATGTCCTCCAAGTCTTGTTTGAAAACGTATCATAAAGTAAAGAACAATGCATGGTTTCAAATGGAATTGGCTGATTTCCAATGGTTTAACACCTCTGAGTACTTCCAATCCTTCCGGAGTCGATCTTACTGAAGATAAGCCGATACCTGTGTCAGTGGTTAATACAACAGCTAGTTTTTGTGTCCAGGGAACAGGGAAGATAAAGGTGGGTGAGAGTAAGTGTAATTTCACATACAAATTGAATACAGGGGGGCGTGCCCAAGATGGCGCCCGAGCAGTAACTCATCTGCGGAGCTCCGCCGCACTGGACAGAAGATAGCTGTTCCCGCAGGAGTGGCGGCCCCCGCTACCGTATCACTGGACACGGTAGACCTGTAGACACTGCCGGTGCCATCAGTGGTCATTTGCGGCGTCTGCTGTGGCTGAGCCGTACATGCAGGGCCGGAGTACACGCGACTGGCGCCCTCGCAAAATGGCGCAGCGGCGAGTGGAATAGAACCACGTAGCACTGGGAGGCCCCGCGCTGCAACGGAAGCCCGGGACAAGTTCCGCAGTGCCATGGAAGAAAGCGGTGCTGCCCGGCGACGTGCCTGGGAGTTGGAGGAGCTGCCGGTGATTGCGCCCAGCACGCCGGTCTGGACGTGACTGGCAGCCGGGAGACGTGCAGTCGCCGAGGCAAAGTCGGCATTGCTCCAGAGCGCGAAGAGGGGGCCCCGGGGAGCGGAGGTGCTCCCTGGTGTACATCGAGGAACGGCAAAAGACGCAACTTCATGGGGCCCCTGGTGGACACCCGCAGTGCCGGCCACATAGCACGGCACGCCCGCTGAGGAGGTGAGCTGGGCGGAGAGACTGCGGCAAAGCAGAGGCGGTGAGGCTAAGTGCGGTGTGGTGCGACCTGGACATTGGCCTCCAACGGCAGTAAGTTAAGCGCCCCCACCCCTCTCCGCTGCACTGTGCCCCCCGCAAAGAGTATTGGGCAGCCTTATCCACCAATTTGGGCGCACATAGGGGGAAGTGGTGCAGTTGGGGAGACGCACTGATCTCCGCAGCAGCGAGGCAGGGAAGAGCCATGGCCCCAGCCCGGGCCGACTGATTATTGAGGGGTCGTCTCCCCAGGTGTACCTCAGTGGTACTCCGCCAACGGAAAGGGCCAAAGGATCACCGCTTCGAGGAGGGCCCGGCTACTAGGCCCTGGACTGTTGGGCCACTGGATAATCACGGCACGGAGGCTGCCACATAGGAGGACATCGCACATGCAAGGCACTCATATCTATGCAGCAGCGAGGCAGGGGAGAGCCATAGCCATTGCCTGATCGTAGAAGGATCGCTTCCTTTGGGGTACCCCACCAGCAGAAGGGCTCGTGGGCCCACAATCAGAGGACTGTTGCATCAAGGGGGGCCTGGTGACTGGGTCCTAGACTGGTGGGCCGCTAGCTAACTGGAACACGAAGGCTCCCATGTAGGAGGAATTCGCACATGCTGCATGGTGAGGGGGGCCCACTGAGATAGCGCCATAACAACAGCGGGGAGACGGCAACGCACGGGCGTAAGGACTTCGGACACGCTGTGCGCAGGTTGCCGGGTCTTACCTCGCGCCACAATCCCAAGAAGATCGAGGCCTGTTCGGAGAACACCAGGATGATACAATGACCAGCGCCAGGTCCAAAAAGGAAACGACCAACATCAAAGAGCTTCTGGCCAAGGGCGCACCCAAGAAGACGGGGACGACCCCAACTTCGCCAAGCACGACAGTGGCAAGCTTCCCAGCATCACAAGACATGACCGAGGAGGCCCCCATCACGCGTGGCTTCATGGAGGCACTCTTTGGCACACTGAGGGACGACATTGGAGCCCTCCGTACGGAGGTAACTGCAGAAGTTAAGGAATTGCGCCGCAACATGGGGGAACTGGGACAGAGAGTGGACTCTGTGGAGGAAGCTGAGGACGCCAGGGAGGAGGAACTAGAAGCACAGCGCCGGGAACTCGTGGAACTCAGAGTGCAACGCGGATCTTAATTTCCACCTTGAGGACTTGGAAAACAGATCCCTCAGATCAAATATTCGTATTAAGGGAGTACCATTGCTGGCAGATGCGGGGCACCTGGAAGACTACGTATTGCGCCTCTTTCGTCAGATAGTGCCGGAACTGGAGGGGAAGGAACTTTTGCTAAATCGTACCCACAGGGCGGGACGCCCCTCGGCGACTCCAGGGACCCCCAGGACATTCTAACATGTTTACATAACTACAAGCACAAAGAGACCATAATGGCGGCGGTACGTGACCAGCCTCATGTTGTCTTCGAGGGCAATAAGGTCCGACTCTTCCAGGACTTCTCAAATATCACACTCCAGAGGCGCCGAGCAATGAAACCAGTGACGGAATTCCTGCGGGGAAAAGGAATACGATATAAGTGGGGCCATCCCTTTCGCCTGGCAAGGCGGGACACGAGCTGTACGCACGCCTTTGGAGGCAGCAGACATTTTGAATATAGAGATCGACAGGGAGGCTTCGCCTCAACGCCAGTAGATCAGCTGCCCCCACACAACCCAAAACGAGGACGATGCATAAAGAATCATTCACAGCAACCACCGAGCAGAACAACGAAAACCGAGAGCATCAAGGAGGGCTCGGCCCTACTGCAACAACTAGCCGAGCGGCAAAGATCATCAGAGAGAGACACAGAATGAGGATACCGTGATCCACCCTGAACCATGCTGGCAAGGGACTGTCTGACTCCCTACGGATCTCATATTTGCTCCTTACTACAGCTATCCGGTTGCTGCGGAGGCCTTCCCTACCTTCCCTAGAACGCTGCGACGAATGTCGATTGACATGGACCCTCTATACAGAACTGCAAGTCTTGCACCCGTTGGTGCAGTTGTTTTATTGTTTATTAATGTTATGTTCTCCGCACATGCACATGCACACCGAACCAGCACACTGTCACTCTTTACATTTGGGCTAGGTGGGGGGTTAAGGGTTCGGGGCGGGAGGATAGGACCAGCGGTGGCATACCCTTTGGGAAATGGTACGCATAGTTAGCCTCAACGTCAGAGGTCTCAATTCACCATCCAAGAGAATAGCACTCCTACGTCAGCTGAGGGTATCCCAGTGTGACCTGTGCCTGTTACAGGAGACCCATCTCCTGAAAAAAGACTGGCCCAGAATGCGCTCCAGATGGTTTGACCGCCAGTTCTGGTCCTTCGGTCAAGGGAAAAAGGCGGGAGTGGCAATCCTGGTAGCGACACACTTCCAGGGGAAAGTTATCACGGTACAGTCTGAAATCCCGGGCCGCTTACTGTCACTGCGGGTATCCCACGCACATCAGAAGCTCACGATAGCTTCCATATATGCACCTAACGAACAACAAGAACAATTTATACTCCAGGCCCTGGATAAAGTGTTAGTTTCTCCAGACTCAAATCTCGCAATTGGGGGCGACTTTAACTTGGTAATGGATGCGGCGATGGATAGATCTCCCCACGACCAGGGAACACAGGGATGTTTACCCCACAGGGAACTCGTTGGCTCGTGCAGGCCGGGCTGACTGATATATGGCGGAAGCTGCACCCGACCACAAACTCTTACTAATTTTTCTCCGCGGCCCACCGATCCTACGCCAGGTTGGACTTCTTCCTTACCTCGGCCTCATTGGCCCCTAGAGTAACACAAGCCACCATTGATGTGGCATCCCTGACCGACCACGCTCCCATCCAAATAGAACTACATCTACTGACTTCCCGCCGGAGCGGTGCCTCAATCCCAAAATGCTATCCTACGATGCCGCAAATAAGGAGGTGGGGGAAGCTATAGGGGAGTATTTGGACCTCAATGATACGCCAAACACATCAATAGCAACACTCTGGGAGGCCCTTAAGGCGGTTATCAGAGGTAAATATATAGCGATCGCAGCCCGTCCAAATAAAGAATGCGCACTGAAATGCGCTCACTTAGAAGGTACTGTCAAGGAACTAGAGGAGGCCCACCGGCGCACAGGCTCACACAAAGCTAGGCGACAAGTGACTATAGCGCGCAAACAGCTCAGGGCGTAAGACATGGATGTCGCAGAGTATGCACTATTAAGAACGAGACAGAAATTTTACGTGGGGGGAAACAAGGCGGAGAAACTATTGGCACACAGACTGCGAACACTGACGAACTCCAGGTGCGTGCAAAGCCTTAAGGACGGTAACAACAAGCTCATCACACAAGATGAGGACATAGCGGCAGAGTTTGGGCGTTTTTATGCAGATATCTATAGGGCCGAGGGGGGATCTCCGGAAGACTGCACCCCATACATTATACAGGCCCCGATAACCAAGCTGCAGGCCATGAGTGTCACTATACTGGAGAGGGACATAACAGAGTGGGAAGTCCAGGAGGCGATCGGGAGGCTCCAACACGAAAAAGCGCCAGGTCAGGACGGGTTCATCCCAGCCTTCTATAAGCAATTTGCCCCCCTTCTATCCCCAATACTAACTCGGTTGTACAACTCATTCAGTGAGACCGGGGAACTAACCGAATCAATGCGCATGGCATCAATAATTGTGCTGCCCAAACCAGGTAAAGATCCCCAATGCTACACATCATATTGTCCCATTTCGCTTTTGAATGTTGATGCTAAGATTTTTACGGGGATACTGGCGGTCAGATTGGGTGGACACATGCTGGGTCTGATCGAACCCGACCAGTCTGGCTTTATACCGAGTCGCACCTGCGGTGACAACACCAAAAGGCTTTTCCATCTACTTGATAAGACACGGCGCTCCCAGAAACCGACCTTATTTCTTTCAATTGATGCCGAGAAGGCCTTTGACCTCGTTCACTGGCCATTCCTGCTGTCGGTGCTGGATGCGGTGGGCACAGGCCCCATATTCCAGCGATGGATATGGGCGGGATATGCGGGTCCCAAAGCGTCGGTCAGGGTGAACAATACGCAGTCCCCGACCTTTGTTATTTCCAGCTGGACCCGTCAGGGGTGTCCCCTCTTGCCACTTTTATTCGCGCTCTACATTGAGCCTTTGGCGGAACGCATTTGTCAACACCCGCAGATAGAGGGAGTCTGGATGGGGGGCCAATCACACAAAATTGTCCTATATGCTGATGACATGCTGCTGGCCATCACCAACCCATGCCAATCACTGCCATCCCTCATGGAAGAACTTACTGCATACGGGGAGGTCTCGGGCTTCAAGGTTAACACTACTAAGACCCAGGCACTCAATATCAATATCCCGCATGTAGAGCACCAACACTTGAAGTTGACTTTCCCTTTCCTTTGGGCTCAACGGAGAATTCAATATTTGGGTATTCAGATTCTCCCAACCATAGAGGACACAGTGGTCTGCAATTACGCAGAACTGTTAAAGAATGTGAGATCTCTTATCCAATCTTGGCATGGAGGTCCAATCTCCTGGGTGGGCCGAATAGCAGCAGTTAAAATGACATGGCTGCCAAACATCCTTTAACCTTGTGCAGGTGATGCCACTGGCACGGCCTGCCACTATTTTGAAAAAATTACAGATGGCCCTCGAATCCTTCATATGGGCTGGTAAACGGGCCCGAATGGCCAGAAAGCGGGCCTATTTGCCAATGGCGGCTTGGGCATCCCCAACCTAACGAAATACTACCAGGCTGCGCAATTGCGCTATATGGTCGAATGGCAACGCCCTATGTCTGAGAAACATTGGTGTTTTCTAGATCAGGCAGTAGCGGGCGTCCACATATGGAAGATCCATTGGCTTCCACGCAAACACCGTTCACCAGGGGTTTACATTTCACCGGTAGTTAGAGCCACCATGGGGGTTTGGGGCAGGGTGTGCTCCTCCAAGCAGCTTTCCACGCAAATCTCTCCACTCACACCAATCATAGGGAACCCAGACTTCCTGCCAGACACACAAGAGAAAGCATTCATACAGTGGCAAGAGGCAAATTGTAAGCGAATTGGAGATCTATTCGATGTGAAAGGCCTGCTAGACTTTAAAGAGGTACAGCAGGACTTTGGGCTTCCGGAGTCCGAATATTGGCGCTACCTGGCGATTAGGCACTGGGTGACCCGCCCCGACATTAGACCACACGCCAGCAGACGACTGACGCTTTTCGAACGATGGCTTTTATCTAGAAAAGATGACTCCTGCATCCTATCCGACATTTATTCCTTCTTAAACACACAGGCTACCCCTCTGCAAACGCCGGCCAGGAGACTGTGGGAGCTGGAGGGTGAGCGCCGTTTTATGGACAAAGAATGGTCAGATATCCTACAATGTGCGCGTACTTCCGCTGCTAGTGCTTCCGGCCTAGAGACATTGTTAAAATTAGCACACTATTGGTATTACACCCCAGCGCATCTGGCTCAGTGGCAAAGGGGACGAGGGGACACTTGTTGGAGGCATTGTGCCCAGTCGGGCACGCTTGCCCACCTGTTATGGCATTGCCCCAAGCTCCATAGGAACTGGGAGGAGGTGCTTGCAGACATTGATCAGATGTTCGACACGGAAATACCGCGCTTCCCCAGTTATGTCCTGTCGGGACTACCCAACACGTTAACCTACCCACTACACTCTAACAGAGGCAAGGCCAACACCCTAGCGTTATGCGCAGCGAAGCAAGTCCTGTTGTCAAGATGGGGTACGGAGGTTGTCCCAACACACACTAATTGGCTCCATAAAAGCTCACATGCCCTGTATACTTGCGAATATTACAGATTACACCAGCCACCACCACGACAGAATCAGGAACAGAGAAAGAGTGACGTTTTCTACAGAACGATATGTGCACGTAAATGTTTATCTTATTATATTGTTTTGATTCCTCTCCCCCCCCACTCCTCCTCCCCCTTCCTTCTGATCTCAGACACCTCGCCGGCCACTGGATGTAGGCGAAGGATTTTGTAAGAACTTAAAAATAATAAAAACCGTTACATCCCAAATTGAATACAACAAATAGTCCACCTCTGATTCTGCCCCATAATGTCTATTTCGTTTGTGGGTCACAAGCTCACGTGTGGCTCCCGAGGGGATGGTCAGGTACATGCTATCTCTCTTTCCTTCTTCCCCCTGTATATGTTGCTCCGTCTAACTATCACCAAACTCATTGATTGCAACGTAGAAGTCTATCCCTGTCCCAAGTCAAGGATTGTTTTTTTTAATTAAATTTTTTTTATTGAAAGCAAGGCATGATATATGAAACAACCAAGTTACACGTATAATGGCAGTGTTGTTGCGGTGCAAGTGATACACGAGTCAGAATGATCACGAAACAACCGTGACAGTCCCCCAGTAAACATTTTCAAATCCCATTTACAATATCTTCTCTTGATCTTGGAGGTTCACATTTCTCACCCCTGTAGGTATTCCACCGCCCCCAAATCTGCGTCCATTTATTCGGGCACCCCCTGGCTTCATAGATAGACTTTTCCGTGAGCATGCACCAGTCCATATCTTTACCCCATTCCTCTATGTTCGGTGGGTTCTGGGCCCGCCACACCCTAGCGATGTTTCGTTTTGCCACCATCATCCCCAAGGTAACCCATAGTTGCTCCCTGGAATTCAGGTCGGTTGGGCCCCATACATTCAGGATGGCCAACTTAATATTGCAATCTATCTGCTGCCCCAACACTTCTTCCATGAGGTTCACTACCGCCTCTCAATATCTCTGGATAGTCGTGCATTCCCACAGTGTGTGGACAAAGGTTCCCTCCTGCCCACACTGCCGTACGCAGCCACCATCTGAGCTGTATCCCATACGAACCAATAGTGGCCCGGACAACTAGGCTCTATGGAGAAGCTTCAGCTGCACCAGGCGAAGCCTGGAGGAAATGGCCACCTCCCGGGGGGAGGCCACCGCCACCAGCCACTCTTCATCATCCAAACCCGCCACATCATGATCCCATTGAGCCCTCAGGTGGATCAGGGGGTCTGCCATATTGTTAACCAACTTTTTATAAATGAGTGAAATGGCCTTTTTCGGCAGGTTGCCATCCAAAACTCTATCCTCTAGTGGGGAGGACTCGGGGAGAACGCTGCCTTTGGGGAGAACCGGAAGTAGGGCATGTCTAATTTGGAGGTACCTGAAATGCTCAGATTGTGCTAATTCGTATTCTTGCTGCAGCCGAGTGAACGGGACCACCTCACCCGATTTCCACAAATCACCCACCCTGGATATACCTATGAGGTCCCATCGATCGAAGCCCTTTGAGCAAATCAGCCTGCCTAATTGATCACTATGCCAGAGTGGTGTAGCTTGTGTAAGCTTCCCCTCCCATCCCAAACTTTTGGTAGCCGCTTTCCACACTTGCACCGCATTCCCAGTTGGGCCAGTCAGGGCAGGCTTCAACGACCGCACATAAAGAGCCCCTTCAAAACTACCTCCCGGGAGGAGCCACCTATCGATCTGATAGGCCGGGTCGCCCTGTGGCTTATACATCCCTTGGTTGATTGCTGCGAGGTGTGATGCCCAATAATATTTCCTTATGTCTGGAAGTCCGATGCCCCAGTCGAACCACCCTAACGTGAGCTTATGTGTTGCGATACGGGGTGGCTTACCCTCCCACAGCAGGTCCCGTACGATACAGTCTATTTCTTTGAAGTATGAGGATTCAACCGGGTGCGGAGAGTTATGTAGAGCATGTAGGAATCTGGGAAGGGACATCATTTTGAATAGGGCTGCGCGCCCCAAAAGGGACAACGGAAGCAATTTCCAATGGAGGACGTCAGACTTAAGACGCACTAGCGGCAGGAGGAGGTTACAATCATAAAATCGGGACGGATCTTTAGAGACCCAAATCCCCAGGTATTTAAAGCCGTCGGTAGCTTCCGCTAGTTGATATCCCCGAGGGAGTGTGGGCCTCTTTCCATAGAGGACGTACAGCACTGATTTGGTCCAATTTATCGAATATCCAGCATATCGTCCAAACACCTGAAATATGTTCAGGACCTTGTTTAGGGATGCAGCCGGGGAAGCCAGATATAGCAAAATATCATCTGCATATAACGATATGCGGTCTTCCCACCCAGACGTCCATTTTAGGCCCCGTATGACGGGGTCGTTGCGGACCCACATAGCCAGAGGCTCAAGGGCCAGGGCAAAAAGAAGCGGGGACAAGGGGCATCCCTGCCTGGTGCCCCTGCTGAGAATAAAAGCAGAAGATTTCCTGTTGTTGACCACTACCTGGGCAAGTGGTTGTTGGTAGAGAAGTCGGACCCAGCCAATAAATTCGGGGCCAAAACCCAATTTATGAAGGACTGCGAACATATAGGACCACTCGATGGTGTCAAACGCTGAGGCAGCATCAAGAGAGAACACGACAGCATCCTCTCTAATTGTATCGGCACGGCACAACACCCCATGGAGCCTGCGCAAGTTGAGGGAGGTGTTCCTAGCGGGCATAAACCCTGACTGGTCCGGATGGACCATGCGGGTGGCGACCCTGAGTAGACGAGAGGCAAGGACTTTTGCCAGGATTTTCGCTTCGCAGTTGAGCAATGAGATGGGCCTGTAGGAGGAACACTTATTACTCGGTTTACCCACTTTATGAATGACAACAATATTAGCAAGCCTCTGGTCCTCGGGCAGGATTCCCTCCTTCTTACTTTCATGGAACATTCCGGTGAGATAGGGTGCTGTCTTGCCCGCCGTACGTTTAAACAATTCAATGGGCAAGCCGTTCGGACCCAATGCCCTCCCACCGCGTAGGTCGTGGATGGCTTTTTCGACCTCGGTGACTGCGATATCTAGGTCAAGCTCGGAACGCTCCTCCTCAGTGAGCGAAGGCAATGAAACATCACGCAAAAGTGAGGAAGCCTCCTCCTCCGTGTGCGGTGTTTGGGACGTATAGAGTGCCTGATAATATTGGCCAAATGCGTCCGCTATATCCTGAGGGGCAGTAAGGCGGGAGTGAGAGTCTGTCTCTATCTCAACCACAACGCGCCGAGCCTGCTCTCTGCGATCTAGCCAAGCTAACAATTTGCCAGCCTTATTACCAACGTCATAAATTCTGCTGAGCATGGCCCTATGATGCGACTTGGCCGCCTCAGTTGCCAAGTCGGTATATTCCTTGACTTTAATACGGAGTTGCTGTCGCACCTCCACTGAGTCATGTAGTCGAAGTGATTCCTCTAAGCGTAAGACTTCCCCATCCAAGCGAGTCATATCGGCACACTTCTCTTTCTGCTGCCCTGAGATCTGGGCCAACGCCACCCCCCGTATAACCGCCTTGTAGGCCTCCCAAAGCGTCATTTTCGACTCTACCGACCCTTCGTTCTCCTGAAAATAAAGGTCCGACTCAGTTAAGATTTTATCTCTGATTTGGGGAGTCGTAAGATACCAGGGGTTAATTGGGGCTGTACGGCCAACTGTGGGCTCCCCCACCTCCAGGCGACAAAGGATAGGGGAATGGTCGGAGATACCCCTCGCCAAGTGCTGTATTTCCTTTACGCTGTCAAGTTGGTGTGCTGGCGTCAGAACATAGTCTATTCGGGACATACTACGGTGAGCACCTGAGTAGAAGGTGTATTGTTGCTCCGTCGGGTGCAGTCTCCTCCAGACATCCACCAGGCCCATAGCTCCCAGAAAGCTGTGGATCCGCATGCGGGAGGGCAGCAAGGCCCTCTGGGGCCACCGGTCAAGGGAATAAGAGACAATGGAGTTAAAATCGCCCCCAATCAACACTCTGCCGTCCGGCAAGTCTAGGAGGAGATCCCCAAGATCTGCAAAGGCCTGGGTGTGCAAACCCGGCGGTACATAGACAGAAAGAAGATTGAGTGTGCGCCCATCCCAGGTCCCGGAGGCGGCAACGAACCTACCAAGGACGTCGGTACGGACAAGGTCAACTGTCATGGGGAATGACTTCCGGACCATTATACCCACTCCCCGGGAGCCAGACCCAAAAGCTGAGTGCGCCACCAGTTGAAAGCCCCAGCGCGACATGGCCTTACAAGCATTTCCGAGCAAGTGAGTCTCTTGTAAGAGAACTACATCGGGGGAGTGTCTTTTCAAAAATTGGAGTACTATGCCCGCTTAATCTTGTCACCCAGCCCGTTGACATTCCACGACAGCAGCTTGAGCCCTTGTCTAGTTGTTGTGCCCATCACGCCCTAGTACATGTTCACTCAGTTGCAGGGGGAGCCTCCCGTGAACTCCCCGGGGGAGGAGGGAGGGACGCCTCAGTAGACCACTTCCCCATCATACACAGAAGTACCAAAAACATGTAACCGGTGATTGCTTTACCTTGGATCCAGTCATAATAGTCATACCTAAAAAACAAGGAACAATACAAACTCAAACTCCCCCCCCGCCCCTCGCAAAAAGGAAAACTCTGAGCAGTACACTGGATATGGTGCCTGACGGAGAGATGCTGTGAACAGGATGCCCACCCCTCAAACACACAGTTCCCAACCCCCCCTCCCTGCACCCCTGCATGGCGGAATCAAAACCTCCCGCCCCCCCAAACTTGCAGAGTGCCTATCGCCCACCTCTGAACTTAGAAGGTGCGTATGACCAGCCGGGCACCTGCCCCGGAAATAAGTCCAAGTGAAACTAAACAGTGTAACTAGTACATAGTGAAAGCTGAGCCGCTATTCCCCATAGTAGTTCAGTCAATTAAGTTTAGTTCAGCAGCGGATTCAGGTATGAATAGAATTCAGCCGCATCGCAGTCCAACCAGCAGACAGAGAGGGCCCACCCCCCCGCAGAATGAATTTACAGACCAATCATCCGGTCCCTCCTGCTGCCGCTTCTCACTCACTTGATGGGGAATCTCCATTCGGATCACGGCGGACCCTCTCTCCCCAGGCCTGTGGGTGCGGTTGTTTCGTCGTCCCGCCAGGCGCCACCCGTCCAGCCAGTCCCATGCCTCCTCAGGGGTGGCGAAGAACCAGGCCTTACCATCCGATTCCACCCTCAGCCTGGCCGGGAAAAGCATCGCATATTTAAGGTCCTTTTCACGGAGTGCACGCTTTATGTTCAAGAAGCTGCGCCACTGTCGTTGTACCTTGAGGGTAAAATCCGGGAAAAAAGTCACTGCGCTGTTTTGGAACTCCAGCGGGGGCGCCACCCTCGCAGCCTGCAGAATAATGTCCCTATCCCTATAGTTAAAGATTCTAGCCACTATAGGTCTCGGAGGGGCCCCAGGTCTCGGTCGGCCCCCAGGCACACGGTGCGCCCTCTCCACTGAAAAGAAATTAGAGAGCCCCGCTGGTTTTAAGTAGGCCGTGATGAGCTCCTCTACAAACAGGTCCGCTGCCGGTGCCTCTGCTCTCTCGGGACCCCCAAAATGCGGATGTTGTTGCGCCTGGAGCGCCCTTCGTAGTTATCCAGCTGCGCAGCCGTTTGAGCCTGAAGATCCGCCACCTTGTGTTGTAGATCCGAGGTGTCGGTGACAAGCGAGCTAGCTTTTGTCTCCACCTCCTGCAGTCTGGTGTTCATGGAGCGCATGTCAGCCTTGATGAGGGAAACCTCCGTAGAAACCGAGTCTATCCTGGACTCCAATGAAGTACGAACTGTGGTAATGGCTGCGAGGATGTCTTGAAGCGTTAAGTCCTTCGCCCCCACCTCCGGTTGCTGCTTATCTGGTTGGGCGTCTCCCCCCCCCGTGAGCTGTCCCAGGGCCCTTGTCCCAAGCAAATTTGTCCAGTTTGGCTTGAACTACAGCCTTGGTGTGTCGTCCCCCTGCCATGTTTGGGTCACCACCGGCGGCAAGCAAGCCGGGAGAGAAGAGGGGGGCAAACAGGTCGCAGGAAGCCCACCACGCAGCACGCCCCAATGAGTCCCTGTGCTCGGGCTCCCGGTAGTTGTCGGTTGGGTATATGCGGCCTACAGGAGAGACTGAGGGACCGAGTAGAGTGCCACAAGGGTCCGGGGCCACCGTAGTGCGCAAGCTTGTAGATGTGCAGCTGCGAGTGCGATAGTTACCCAAGTGCTGCAGCGCAAGGGCACCCCCACTCACACCAATTTTGCCCAGCCCGAGCTCAATCCAAAGACTCCAGCCCCAGGAGGAATACTCTTGCAGGTGGGAGCTACACGGGCCGTAATGATAGAGAGAGGGAATCCTGGGGCACAACACTGTGAGGGGTCCGATATTGCCACACCTCTCAGGCGCGCAGTACAGCAGGCCTCATTTCGGGAAGCGCTGTCCGCCCGGCCGCCCCACCCGCTGCTCCAATAAAAAAAGGGGGGGCCCACTATACCTCCGCTCCACGTCTCAGCGAAATCGCCCGCTCCAGCTGGGCCGCTTCACTACGGCAGGGAACCAACTGAGATCACGGGCAACAGTCAATCCCCACTACGGGGCCCCCAGGAGCCACAGGGGGCACGCCGCTCCCCCGGTGCAAACAGCTACCAGAGCAGGTAAGACCCAGCAGCGGGGCCGGGCGCAAGGGATAGTAGCACGTACCGCCATCACTCCTGCAGAGGCCGCCTCACCCGCTGTTCCTCCAAAGCGGCCGAGGCCCAGGCGTCTCCTTTCTCCTCGCACACGGAAGGCCCAGGGTGGAGACGATACAAAAGCAGATGGCCCTAAAGAGGTCCGGCCGGCCCCGCTTGAGGATGAAAGGTGGCCGTGCACCCCGTGACAGGGCGCAGACCGCAGCAGGCTCTCCTCTCCGAGTTCCGACAGGCCCAATTCCGCCGCCAGATCTCATGTTGGCCGCGCCCGGTCCGGCAAGAAACTTCGCTCGTTGGGTGCGGAGGCCTCCGGCCCTAATTACTCAACATGGCCGGGCTCTAGATAGGCGGGAGCACCACAGGACACTGCGTTACCACGCTACGGGGTAGAATTGCGCAGTTCGAGCGGGGCCCATGCGCCCCTCCCCCAGCTCCAACGCTGCCGCCGCCAGTCAAGCGCGTCGTCATGTGGATCTTTGGCACCGCCAGCTGGACCCGACCGCGACCCGGCTCGATCGACTCCTGCAATGATCAGGGAGTCAAATCTGCGGCATTCAGCAGCTTTGATTATGGATTGATGGGCGGATTTTTGCCGGAACGGGTGCGCCCGGTCGGAGCCGCCTCAGAAAGCGGCCATCTTCCTCGACGGCTGGCCACGCCCCCCGAGTCAAGAGGATTGTTGATACGAAAGATATAGATCAGACTGACACTACCGCACAGCAATTTGGGGATGCTCTGAAGGGCCTACTACTTTATTGGGGTCCCATGGCTAATAGCCTCCAAATTTGCCAGCTAACAAGAGTTGTTGAAGGGGTTATCAATACAACTGCTGGGATAATGATAAATATCACTGCTGAGCTCCAGGCTATGAGATTAGTCACTTTGCAGAACAGGATGGTGTTAGATGTCATCCTTGCAGATCGGGGAGGGGCCTGTCGCGTCATTGGCAGCAGCTGTTGCGTTTACATACCTGATAACGCTCCCAATGTTTATTCGGCCATACAGAAATTACATAGGCTATTGGCTGAGATACACCAAGAAACAGGTACTTGGACTCTGTCGGGTGGTTTTGGAATACACTAACAACATGGGGTTGGAAAATCCTCATTTTTTTGGTTGTGGTTGTTAGTATAATTTTTACATGTTGCCTCTGTATACACTGTCTCCCGGCTTGTTGCACCTATTGTGTAAATGTTCTCACCCCTAAACAGAAAATATCAGTTCATGACACTAGTGCTGCAATTATGTTGCAAAAGGACATTGACGACATTATGCAGATTGATGAGGGTATCTTTGAATACTGATTATGTAAGCACCAGTTCATAATGTAACATAAAATTGTTAGCTTCTGCTAAAAGGAGGGTCTGTTAGAATAAAAATGTCTTAGCTGTGTTGTTTGTATATTGCTCTGCATAAGTTAGCATTCGCTGCACCATTTTATGTTTGGCCGTCATTTTGAGCCATGATCGAAACCAATTTCTTCCTCTCTCTGCGAGAAGCAGCTTTGGTAGTTTTCTTTTCTCCAAGGTTGGACCCTGCTGTACTAATGAATACATTGTTCTTATTAGCGTATACCTTTCCCACTAGATAGAGGCCTACTCCCACTAGCCTAGTGGTGGGACCGGCCAGAACGACCTTGAGTAGCAGATAGTGTGCCCGGTCTCAGGATCGAAACTTATCCTTCTGTACCTTCTTTGTGTAGCTGCCTCCATCTGGAAATTTCCAGACTGGGCGGGCCTTCATTGGTTCTGAATCATACATAATGTATCACCATGTTTGCTGAAGTCAGTCCTCTCTGCAGCACCCCTAAGAGACTGGACAGATGGGGCTCCGCTCGAGTGTATCTGAATAAACATTTATTGGTTTGTATTCTCTACTGTCTGACCGACTCTTCATTTGTATGGAAGGCTGAGAGGTGGTCGCGAGTGACCCGGGTGACCCTAATCGGGTCTCTTCCTTCAAAGTATTAAGACTATACTTTCATTAGCCTCCAATCGTTTAAGTCGTGTGATTACTGTTTCAGTCCTCAAGCTGAAAACAGTCGCCATTCTCAGGTGCTTTCCTTTTCTCTTCTGGTGGTTTGAGGGAGGGGGATACACAGAAGAGGGAAGGACAGCAAGAATATCTTCGCCTCTATACTCCAAAAACACAAGCTTCAACTTGTTGTCAAACTCTACATGTAATGCCTTCCAAAATGTACTTCTTGAAACTTCAAGTGAGAATTGGAAATGTTGTTGTAGAAAATCTGCTTTTTCGCGTTGTTCCCCGTCATTTTTCTCTGATAGACAGCTGATGTTTTGACGCTGGGCCTATGTTTTCTTTATAGTGTATAAGTTGATTGTATTCAGTTTCTAAGCCAAAGGCGCACAACCCGCTTGTACTTTGCAGGACAGTGCTGTAAACAGGCTGGTTTCCCTTTGTAGGTCCTCACATGTGTCTACAGAGAAGAACAGGGGAAGGGCAGACACCTTCCCAGGAGGCCTGGTAAAAGATACGAGAGGAATGTCCTTCAGAGCGAACTGCCATGGTTAGTGATGCTCGAATAAGGATATACATTTTGAGCCTGCCCTCCATTGAAGCCTACACTCAGAGGTTACCACACCAGTTTAGGGGACACCAGCAATCAATGGGAGAAAACTATTGTAAATGGGCTAACTAAGAGCAGTCCAGATTGTGAATGTTACCTTTTAGCACAACCTGAACTCGCCACTTACATGGAGGGGTCTTTGCTGTAAAAGAGCGACTGTCGTACATTGTAGGTGTGGGGAATTACAGTAAAGACATTTCCCGCCTTCCTCGCCTTGCCTGGTGCTATATCTGTTGGTGTGTCAGAGAGAGCATTGCACTAGTGTGGATTGGCATGCTGCTGCTGACTGCCTTTGCTTGAGAGGCTCAGACATAGACCCTCTGAAGTGTGTGGGTGGCGAAGATGTGTGGGGCCTGATTGTCACTGAGCCCAGACTGGATCACAGTTAAAAGGCTGAAGTGAAAGTCAGGCCCACACAGGCTTGCTTCATGTATGCAGGACTTGGAAGCAAACAGAGCCTTCTGAACTGTGGATGGCAGCATGACCCATCCTGACCAAGACTGGTGGGTTGTGTTCTACAAAACGTTCTTTGTCGACTGATCCCCGGTTGGCTCAACCAGACCTCCCAAGAGCCCCCCAAAGACTCTTCGTGTGAATCAGACCAGTTGTAACTAGTCTGACGATGGACTTTATGAACATGTGTTTTTGGAACTATAGAGTGGCAATGTTAACTTACAGAATACAAAGGAGGGACTGAGGGGCTTTTTGTCTCTATAGAAGAGGGAGGTCCAGCATAAGTGCCCCAGAACAATTCTTTCAAAAAGAAGGTTATGCTGTTCCTAAGTGATAGGAGTCAGAGCAAGGGAACTGAATAGGACCAACCTGACTGTGAGATTCGAGGTTGGGAATCCATATATTGGATTATAATGCCCTCACACACCCAGTTGGGTGTCATGCTTCATCATCTGGGCAGCTCCTCGTTGGGTCGGTGGTGCAATACCCAACGGGCTCCCTATAGTAGGGGCACTTTAGCAGAGATCTTTTTCCAATAGCCGTATGGTGAAGTGGGGGTGAGGGGCCAGAAGTGTGTAGATGAATGGTTTGAGAGTGAATCTAAAATAGGATTGGGAGTACCAGCGACAACAAACTTTAATCAATGGGTCTCCTACCCTAAGTAAAAACAGACAATAGTGAGCTCAACTAAGCTTTAAGTCCTAGATTTAAGCGTATCTATTGGTGAAAAGGTCAACATGTTTCTCGCTCAATGTAAAGTCTACATGCGATTCGTCAGGACCAAAACAATGAAGACTATCTACACCTTAAAATTGGTGATGTGGCATCATACTCACATCAACCAAGCAACTACCTATTAGTGTACCCGTCAGTACTGGAACTACCCAATGTTGTAAACTAACCAGGCTTCAGCAGTACCCGGTAGGTTGTACACGAGCAGTTCCTCATGTAATTCGTGCCAGTGTCACGACGTGTCTCGACCTACCCACTCCTACCGGGTCCGTGGGTAGGTCGAGACACGTCGTGACACTGGCACGAATTACATGAGGAACTCCTCGTGTACAACCTACCGGGTACTGCTGAAACCTGGTTAGTTTACAACATTGGGTAGTTCCAGTACTGACAGGTACACTAATAGGTAGTTGCTTGGTTGATGTGAGTATGATGCCACATCACCAATTTTAAGGTGTAGATAGTCTTCATTGTTTTGGTCCTGACGAATCGCATGTAGACTTACATTGAGCGAGAAACATGTTGACCTTTTCACCAATAGATACGCTAAATCTAGGACTTAAAGCTTAGTTGAGCGCACTATTGTCTGTTTTTACTTAGGGTAGGAGACCCATTGATTAAAGTTTGTTGTTGCTGGTACTCCCAATCCTATTTTAGATTCACTCTCAAACCATTCATCTACACACTCTGGCCCTCACCCCCACTTCACCATACGGCTGTTGGAAAAGATCTCGCTAAAGTGCCCCTACTATAGGGAGCCCGTTGGGTATTGCACCGCCGACCCAACGAGGAGCTGCCAGATGATGAAGCATGACACCCAACTGGGTGTGAGAGGCATTATAATCCAACATATGGATTCCCAACCTCGAATCTCACAGTCAGGTTGGTCCTATTCAGTTCCCTTGCTCTGACTCCTATCACTTAGGAACAGCATAACCTTCTTTTGAAAGAAATGTTAACTTACACTCACCCAGGACTGGCTGGGAGCAAAGTAGAGGAGGGGGTACTGTCATCTGGCTTTTACAAACTCAGACAGACCACAGAGACTCTCTCTACCGTGGAGATGCAAGCCAGAGACACCCCTACAGGAACTATGTGAAGTTTAGAAGCTGTAAACTATGCCTACCTGCACAAGACGACTGACGCTCATCCAACTTCCATAGACTGATTGAAGGATAAAGGCAGCCTGGAGCAGGGAGACGTGCTGTGTTACTGGAGAAAGAAGAAACCTCCAGTGAGCACTGTGCAGGAACTTTCATTGACTGTTCATGCAGAATGGAGAGGCTATTTGGAATAGAACTGTTACTTTAAGGCGCTATAACTTTCCAGTAACTGATCCATTTTTTCTCGTTTTGGTCCTACTTTAATCCTAAAATACTTTTGATCTTACTAAAATGGTCTGGGATGTTTGTTGGGTGGTTTGTTGATGAAGTGTTGTGCTGATCCTTAATATACATTCTATGGAGTTGTCTTCAGTATTGGTCCTTTGCTACTAATGTGTAGACAAGGATGCCTTAGAGAAACAGTGTTTGCCTAACTAAGACCTATTTTTGCATAGTGACAGGAGATTATGTCCCAGTGAGCCACACAACATCCTACAGTTATGTTAGCCCCCACCCTTTGAATATCTCCAGTACTGGCATGAAGAACATAGGACATGATGGGTTAAACGTTAAAGACTATGAAGACAAAAAGAGGCAGGGAGCAGAACTGAATAATAATTTGATGCAAAGAAGAGAAAGGTGATGGGAAGGAAAATGAGAGAAGTTGGAAGGTGAAGAGAAGAAAGAACAAGAAGGTGTGGAGTGAGGGTAGAAGAGAAATAAGAACAAGAAGGGAAAGAGACAAAATAATAAGTGAATTGATGAAAAAGAGTGATTTGTCTAAAATAGTAAGCTGGAGGGGAACGTGTACAGAACCGAGGATCATGACAAGACAAAGAACACAAAGGAGAGGATAACAGAGAGGAGAGGTGTGAGGAAGGAAGGAATGGAGATAAGGAAAGGAATGAAAAGTGTAATGGGAGGGAGGGTAAAAGACCAGAAAAGTGACAAGAGAAGAGGGGAATGGCAGAGGAAGATGTGTAGAGAAAAAAAGACCCAAAGAACAGTAGGGGAAATTCAGATGAGAAAAAGAAAGTTCAAGCGAAAGTCAAAAGGGAAGGGAAACAACAAAGATGAAGACTAAAATTAAAGTGCAAAAATTATTATAGAAACGAAAAGTAATTGGTAGGTTGGCCAAGTGCCAAACCTGTCAGTAAATGAAAACTGAAGTCACCATAGAGAGGGAAAACAATGGCTCTCAAAACGTTACCCTTGGTCTCGGTTATTGCAGTAGGCTTCTTGAAGTTGATCGAAAGGCACAATTAAATGATGTAATGAACAACAGTAAAGAACCATTAATAAGAGTGCAGCCAATTTAAAAATAGTTAAATTAAGCCAGAAGCCTGTAAATAATAGAAACATGCCCAGGGTCATAGAAAAAAACCTACCCTAGAACAAAAGCCTGTCCTATCGGAAATATCAACATAATATAATCAGGAATAGTACAGAGAACACAGATTGAGCAATGGGTAGACCACACGGTAAAAATCATACAAATGAATAAATCCAAACAGGAGTATAGACAACATCTAATCACGAGGGTACAAGTAGAAGGGCAGCGCCAAAGCTAGACGCATGGAGCAACTTCCATCAGTCGAAACAAACTTGTTTGCATTTTTATACAGAAGCCCAAGCAATGCTAGAGGACTGGAACGTCAGGTCACATTTTGATTGGTTCGAGAGCAATGATAAAAACTATTGCTTGGTTCACTTGCAGCAAGGAGCTTACATTCTCACTTTTATTCGGAGCTGGGAATCATCAGTATTGGATTGGAAATTTAATCTATTTGGTCATGTATACCAAAGAAATATGTTGCCAAAAACTTAAGAAAACCTTTTTGAGGCCTTTAAATTTGAGGCTCCATTCTTCGCACAAGAACACTTGCAGAAACCTAGCTTATTTATGTGTTATGTATCAGATTGTCCAATGCACTAGAAAGTCCATTACCAGCTACAACAGTCTTCTTAGAAAACATTCGGACAGCGCCTATTTTCAGTGAATCCAGCTCTTCAGTCCAGAGTATCAGGGTCATCTGAGATGGTCCTTAGTTCAGAAAAGAAAATAGGTGCTCCACCAGCACACTCACCCCAACATTAAATTGGGAACTCTTCCAAACAATGGGCACTATTCAGCATAAGAATGCTTTAACTGGTTGACGAGCCTCAGTCCAGAATAGTCTGAATAATTTCTTATACTATCATGTAAGCCATGATGGATCATGCCATTCACCTCAATGGTTTTCCTGGCCATATTATATGAGCCTTATCACCTAATCTTAAGTGCCTTCATCACCACCGAATGAATGCTCTAGACCACTTGACCTGGAGTGTACCAAGTCTTGTTGACCATCAGGTTCTACTAGTATTTCATTCCTGCCCCAAATGCATCAAGATTGTTCAGGTATTCAGCCATCCCTCTTTTTTGTTTTGCTTAAGTATCTGCCAGTAAGTGCTGTGGAAATGTGCTTTTTGATGAGCACACCGGTGGAGGGGTCACCCTTCTCTTGTCCACGGGTCCAGAGACCAACAAAATAGAGATTGGCACTGAAGCTGGAATTCAAATAACAAGTTTATTAATCACTCATGAGTGGGACTACGTCCACACAGCACTCTCAAGTGCTGCCTGAGGTAGTATACTGAAGTCACAGACCATGGTGCTTATATACAGAGTTTGTTGCAGAGTAAGCATGTAGTTACAAATAGAAGGTACAAGCATACACAGGAATAACTACCAACAAACATGGGCAGATGGGTGATCACTTAGTCAGCAGAGTGGGAGGGGAACAGAACTGTTTACATCAGCAGAAAACAGTTGACAGTTATATCTTTAGCCAGGTGCATTCTAGCAGCTACAGGCCTTTGCTCAGCACATTGCTTTTAGCTCAGTACAGAAGGAGTTAACTAGAGTTGATGACACAAGCAGAATAGAAGGGCAAGCAACAGTGAAGACGGAAGAATTACATAGCTAACAAAATGGATGCCACAAACAAGATGGCTTCAGCCTATGCTAACAGAAATTATTTCAGATTTCCACAGATGACCCTTTTAGCATATGCTGAAGACATCTTCTAGGCTTTATAAGGAGTACGGAAAATATCATGTACATCTATCTGCATTAATTCATTAATTTCTTGATCACTTGCTAATCGGGCATTTACATTCTTAACATTTTGTTTAGTCGGTATACACGAGGTGCAAGTAGAAACACAAAGGGAACAAAGCATTGGGCCGCATTGAATACATAGGCAACAAGTGAAAAGAATAGCAAGAAATATACATAAGGCTGACAATAGCTTCCAGCCCCATACAGTAAACATGTTCCATAGCCATCCAGTCAAAGTCCAAGTTCCTGAATCCTGATGGATTTCAGTGGCTATTTTGTGCAACTTGGAAATTGCGTCAAAAACAGAAGGGGCGTGATCAGGGATATAGACACAGCAGCTACTCCCGATGATGCGACATGCTCCACCACGGTCGGCCAGGATGACATCAAGGACCATCCTATTTTGGAGCGCCACAATTCTCGCAATTTGTAATTCTTCTGTGATATTTCCAAGCGCCATTGCTGTCTGATTGGTTACAGACTCTACAACACGTGTCAAGCGCCTTATTTTTCTACTGTTTAAGGCCGCACCAACAAAGAAGAATAGTCCCAAATTAAAGTCAATATACTGCTGTAGTGCAGTATCAGTTTGATCCACCTCATCATTGTTTATTAGCCTTTTGAATCTGTTCTTGGAAATGTCATTATACAGTTTATAGTCTTCATGGTAGGATGCAGGTGCCAAAAACACAGGTGGAAGCAAAAAGGACACGTAGCAGCTTCCCAACCAACCAATAGGTAGATGGTAATAACCTTTACTTCCGCAAATAAAATAGGTGTTGTGTGAGGACAAAAAGCTGCTATTGTTCTTTCCAGTAATGTTCAACAGTAAAGAACAGTCACTTTTTCCCACAGGAATACTGCCAATACTGCTCACACAGAGATCCGCTCGAGCTCTAGTAACAGCAATAACAGGAGGCCCATTCCCCTTAGTTGTTCGAGTGTTAGGGAAAACATAGTGTATGGAGGAATCTCCTCGGCGATACTCCTCCATTTCCCACACAGTTCCTTTAGCTTGTGGATCTCCTTCCTCATCGGGGTAACAAACTTTATTCAACTGAGCGTTTAGTCCACCTACATCAGCATAAGTAATATTAGCAACTTCAGAAGCCCACAACAATGCAAACCAGACTCTGCAGGAGCCATTATGTGAAAACGGCAAGGGAATAAAAGTCGTTCCTCCCTTTTTCTGATGAGCTGGCATCATTCCACATACCCAGCAATTGGTAACGTTCGTGGCATTGTGGGTATGATGCAACATTTGAATGAAAGTGTTATTGAGGTAGGACATTCTATGCTTTTTCTCATGATACGGTAGAGTGAAATAATGATGTTCAATTGGGACAGGAGTAGTAGTAGTCAGTAGATTTCGGACAGGAGCTACTTCCTCTACAATCCATGTTATTATAGCAACAATAACAATAGTCAAAGTAAATCCAGTAGCAATTATTGTTCTTTTGCTACAAACTCTTGCAGCAGTTGGTTTCTTCTCCTTAGACATATTCATTTAGTCGACAAACAACAAAGCAGATGGTGCCCTAAGGTCCTGGGCAGGCGTTGATTTCTTCACTAACGTTGAGACGCGTAGTCACTAAAAGACTACCCCCCTTTGTAGTTAGGCTTTAACTACCCAGGACAGTGGCTCAAACAGTCTCTTTCAATGAAATGTCTTTCTTCCTGGGTCGAAGCTGATATTGAGATGTACCAGGAATCGTGTGGTCCGGGAAGACTTCCTCAGGTCCTTCAGGTGACACAGCTTGTCCTTTCTCGGTGACCAGGATATCGCGGTGATCTGCCAACACAGCTGGGCTCACTAGGTCTTGCAACACTTTTCGACAGTGTGTTGCGTGGACCCAGTTCTTCCGGTTCGCCACTCGAACTGCAGTCCTGGTAGCCAGTAGTACCTGCTCCGGTCCTCGCCACCTCAGTGCTAGGGAGCTGGTCCTCTGGAATGACTTTACAACCACAGTCACCAGGCCGTAAACAATGGCCCTCACCTTGCGACCTGTCTGTAAGAGTCTCCCGAACCTGTTGATAAATAGAAGACAAACTGTCAGTCAACTGAGACAAATAGTTATTCATCAATACATCGGGTACATCATGTATAGGGCATGGCTTAGGAATCCCCCAAATATTCATTGGCCTTCCAAAAACCACCTCATACGGTGTGAGGCCAGATCGTGTATGTGGTATCGATCTAATGGATAGCAATGCTAAGGGCAATGCATCAGGCCATTTCAAAGATGTGGAAGCCTGTATCTTAGCCAATTTCAGTTTCAGGGTAGAATTGTAACGTTCCACTAGTCCTGCTGATTGTGGGTGAAAAGCAGCATGAAACTTCTGCTTAATTCCCAACCCTTTCATGAGATACTCAACAACTTGCCCAATAAAATGGGGTCCGTTGTCACTCCACAAAACTCGGCAAATGCTGAATCGGGGAAAGAACTCCTTTAGGAGCACCTTTGCTGTCGTAAGAGCTGTATTATCCTTCGTAGCGTATGCTTCCACCCATTTACTGAAAGCGCAAACCACTACTAAGACATACTTTAGGTTGTTACAGCGCTCAAGCTGGATGTAATCCATTTGCAGGACCTCAAAAGGTGCAGTTGGTATTGCAAACCCTCCTGTTGGAGTTTGTGTTCCCTTTCCAGGATTATACTGGAGGCAGATCAGACAGGACTGGACTATTTTCTTAGCCGTACCGACAATCTCTGGATGATCCCAAACTTGCATAAGTTGCTTTGCTATTCAGGATGCTCCAACAAGTGCCGGCCCATGTGCCATTTGAATCATAGGATGTAAATAGGCTGCGGGTAACTTCCATTTTGTCATTTCTTTATTCCTCCAACAGCCCTCGGCATCCAATGTTCCCTCCTTGGACCATTGGTCTAATTCATCAACAGAAGCAGATTGCTGCATGTCCAGCACCTCTTGCCTGGCATCATGCCAACGTTCAGCCTGTGACTTAACTACATACATAGATGTGGTACTTCGCTGCATTGCAGTCTCACGAGCTGTGCAATCCGCAAAGGCATTGCATGCTCCTATTTTATCAGTTACTTTCTTGTGTGCACTACATTTAACAATTGCCACTTTCTTAGGATAGGTCAAGGCAGTAAGGAGATTATGTACTAATTCCCCATGCACTATTTGTGTCCCATGTGAAGTGAGAAAGCCTCTTTCTTTCCAAAGTTGCCGAAGTTATGAGCCACGCCGGAGGCGTATTGGCTATCAGTGTAAATGTTAACAAGCAACTCTGTACTAAGCTCACATGCTCTTGTCAGTGCTATCAACTCGGCTGCTTGAGCTGACTTCTGTGGGATACGAGCTGTCTCAACTACTGTCTGAAGTGTTGTAATTGCATAAGCAGCAGATGTAGTGCCATCAGGCAATTTCAGGCAGGATCCATCAACCCACAATTCCCCATCAACACTAGAAAGAGGTGTATCTTGTAGGTCAACACAACCCTTTGTGCGTTCTTCAGTACGGGATATACAATCATGTAACTCTTGTGACTGAGACTGAGTAGCTGGAAATGGCAATAATGTAGCAGGGTTCAGAGTCAAACATCTTTTTAACGTGATATGAGGGGCCAAAAGTGTCAATTCATATCCTGTCAAGCGAGCACTAGTCAGATGCTGTGTTTTTGTTTGATTTAACAAGGCATCAACTGAATGGGGTACTAACACAAGCAATCTATGTGACAAGACTATTCCCTCGCTCTGACGTATGGACACAGCCGTTGCCGCCACCGCTCGAAAACAACCAGGCAGCGCGTGGGCGACTGGATCAAGGACAGCTGAGAAATATGCACAAGGACGTTGTTTATCACCGTGTGTTTGTGTTAAAACTGAGAGAGCGCAAACTTCCCTCTCGTGTACATAGAGTGTGAAGGTCTTAGTGTAGTCTGGAGTTCCTAATACTGGTGCAGAACAAAAAGCCTGACGTAACTGTTGGAAGGCATCCTGGCACTCAGTAGTCCATGGGAGAGGCATTGGAGTGTCTTTAGTCAAAAGCGCCAACAAGGGTTTAATAATGTGAGAAAAGCTAGGGATCCACTGCCTACAAAAAGAAGTAAGGCCAATCAGTGCACGGACATCCTTCTGAGTACGGGGCACAGGAGTGTCTAAAATAGTTTGAATGCGATCTGGTGTGAGTGCACGTCCCTCCTTAGACAGGAGGTGACCTAAATAGGTAACCTGCTGTCTACAAAATTGCAGTTTCTTCCTAGAGACTTTGTGATGATGAGAGGCAAGAAATAACAATAATGACAGTGTTCCTTCTTTACACTGTTCAGGGGTATCAGCAGCCAACAAGATGTCGTCGACATATTGAATAAGAGCCACCCCTTTCGGTACAGGAAAAGAATCAAGCTGCCCTTGACGATAAATGGTAGGACTCTCTGTATACCCTTGTGGAGCTCTACAGAACCTGAATGATCTATTATTCAAAGTGAAGCCAAACAAATAACGGCTGTCAGGGTGAATAGGTATTGAGAAAAATGCATTCTTTAAATCAATTACACTAAATGTAGTGGCAGTAGGAGGAACCATGGTGAGAAGTGTCGTGATATCAGAGACTACCGGGTATTTGGGCACCACAATTTTATTAACCTCTCGTAAATCTATAATAAATCTGTAAATTTTAGTATCAGTGTCTTTTTTCAAAATAGGAAGGACAGGACTATTACAAATGTTATAAGGGACTTCTTCCACAACCCCCACCTTAATCAAAAACTGAACAATGAGTGTTAATGCTTCTTCGCCTTCCCGAGATATTTTATATTGGGGCAATCGAGGCAATGAAGCACCTTCCTTCTCTTGAATATGCACTAGGGGAATAACCATGTGTCCCACATCGGTATCTGATGTAGCCCACAAAGTACTAGGTAAAGATGCCAAAGCGATACCTTCTTTGATGAGACAAGACCTCTCAACCATTGGATAGTTATCATTTAAGATAACACGCACACTTTCTGGGGAACAACGTATTGTAGCACGAAAATGTTTAAGCATATCAATGCCCACAATATTATCCGGCGTGTTAGGGGAAAGCAGAAATGGACATGCTGCAGTAAATTTATCAAGACTAAATGCAAGTGGCTGTGACAGTGGGCTAGGTGTAGGTGTCCCATCGAATCCTATCGATGTTATCATTGCGCCAGACAGGGGAGCCCTAGGAACCAATTTTTTAGACAGAGCACTACGAGTAGCTCCTGTATCAACCAGGAACCGATCAGTAGAACCCAAGACATTTGCAGCAACATAAGGACCCTTCTGATCTACTGGGACCTCAACCGGTTCCTTACCCCATCCTAGGCATTCCTATGCATAATCAGAATCCGCAAGACCATCAGCCGAATAATCAGACATTTGATATTGATTTCGTCTATCAAAGGTATTAGAATAATTTGGTCCGTGTTCAACTGCCTCAAACCTGGGACGGGTTCCTATTCCTCCCCTATTTCCTGAATTCCCTGGGCGTCCTCTCATACTTCCTCTACCCCGTTGATACTGCTGATCTCGCAAAAGGGAGCACTCAGAACGCCAATGTCCAATCTCTTTACAATAAGCACACTGATCAGAAGACAAAGTTGATCAAGAGAAAAGGGGTACACCAGGTGTATATACTGCACGTCCACCTCTACCACCACCTCTGAATGGTGGACCATATACTTGAGCCAACATAACTTTTGTCTTTAGATCCTTAACCTTCTTACCCTCCTTGCCTTTTGCTTCCAGTTCCTGACGCTCATAATACTGGGCCATAGTCAAAAGGGAGACTGGGGAAGACATAGTCCACGAACTCTCGCTGGCCTTAAGGCGACTAGCTATTTCTGGCAACATGTTAGCGACAAATTTGTCGACGAACAGATGCTTACCCGTGTCATCTGTCAAGGACTGCCCACTAAAGTCATGGAATGTCTCTTCAAATCGTGTAAAGAAATCAGAAACTGACTCATCCGCTTTCTGTTTACAAGACGCTAATGTAGTCCAATCTATTTTCTTAGGGGGTATAAGAGTTTTCAACTTAGTCACAATAGCTTTAGGAAGATCTAATATCTCCTGTTGTGGTTTCTGCGCAGGCTCTCTAGCCGCATCTATTTCTTCTAAATGCACCCAAGTATCACCATATGCTACATTATCATCTATTTTCCGAATTGTTCTCCACATTCCAGGGGGCAAAATAAGTCCCAAAAACATATCAATATCTGGCAGAGTCATAGTACAGGAGCTAATGGCTCCTTCTACTTCCTCATAGAAAGCGGCAGGATTTTTTGGCGGATCGGGCAAGCGGTTTTAAGAGCCATAACATCTGCTCTACTCCAAGGGGTATAAACCCAATTATAAATAAAATACCCTTTCGCATCATCTGAAGTCTTATCTTCATTTGTTCCCGTACTCTTTGGAGGAACATACAAAGGAGCAGCTTCGCGCATTGGTCGTATACCAACTTCAGCACTACTAGATCCATTATTTGTCTCTGAAGTTTCTACTATCTGCGCTGGGGTTTGGGCTACTTGTACAGTTTTAGTTTTACTAGCTTCTTTTTCTCCGCTTTTAAGCGAAATGTTTCATCTCGTAATTTAACCACTCGCCTAATTAAATCAGGTATGTTTGAACAAAGGAAAGTTCCATCACTCAATTGTTTATAATCAGAATTTATATCAGTGGGCTCTAAGTTTTTAGAAAGGTCTCTAAAATTAAGTATAACTTCCCAAGCAAACTTCTCTGCAAAATATAACTGTTCTAAATCTTTCCACTGCTGAACCATTGCTACAAGATCTGAAGGAAGAGTTTTCTTACGGGCTTCTGAACGAACAGTGGATCTAATGGTGGCTTTTTCATCAGTAGTTAAAGTAGAGCGAGTCTGTCGCCCATCTTGCTTATCTATATCTTTATCGTGGGAAGAATGATGGTCTTTATCGGAAGGATCCTCCTCAGGGGCAGAGGGAAATTTAAACGGGGGCGGAGGTCGATCTAATAAGATAGAATCATCTTGAGGTTTATTAAGCATGGGATAAAGGGGCGCCTAATAGGGTACTGGCCAGTTACCTCTAAACGACGCTCCCTCTCTTCTTTTCTTTTATTTCCGTCATCTCCTTATTTTTTAATTCTAGCGCTTTTTGATATATCGTTTTTCGTTGTTCTTTCTCTGCTATAGCTGCTTCTTTCTTCGCTCTTTCATTCACTTTTCTCCCACATTCGTACACAATCAAACATATCTTGTCGACTTTTTTTGTTAAACAAACACTGTTCTACATATTGAATCTTTTAAAGTCAAATGACCCATTCACAGGCCATTGGAGATCAGGATCCTTCTTTGTATATTTGTTCCACAGTGTACTATACATTATGGAAGAAATACCGCATTTAATATACATATGTCTATTAGGTGTTCCCTCTAAGGGAGCCGGCTGACTTCTTTCTAAATCCATTTTGGTACCACCAAGACAGCAACACAACCTACGGAGTGTGCTGGAAACAGGCATGCTACCAAGTTTTTGTAAAATATTACGTTTCCAAATTGTTCAAAAGTAGAGAAAAATCTCCACATTACCTGCCTTTATTTTCTGCAAAAAATAAATCAAACAAACAGAACCAGAATCTTGGCCAAGCAAACAAGAGTGCCGCTCCAGCGACCTTACCAAACAAAAGTCTCCAACCTCCAACTGCCAATCTCTTGATCGACCTAATGGTCACTGCAAAAATAACGCCAAAGGATACCTCAGTCAGGACCGGCCGCCACCTGGAGGGTCAAATCGAAAAACCGGAAAAGTCACTTTGGCTGCAAAGACAAGGGTCTCCTCATGCAGGACGTCTCCTCAGTAATATTCCACTCTTCCGTCAAGACCACTCCTTCAGACGGCCGCGTCTTCGATGAGGCCCCACGTATCGGACGCCAACTGTGGAAATGTACTTTTTGATGAGCACACCGGTGCAGGGGTCACCCTTCTCTTGTCCACGGGTCCATAGACCAACAAAATAGAGATTGGCACTGAAGCTGGAATTCAAATAACAAGTTTATTAATCACTCATGAGTGGGACTACGTCCACACAGCACTCTCAAGTGCTGCCTGAGGTAGTACACTGAAGTCACAGACCATGGTGCTTATATACAGAGTTTGTTGCAGAGTAAGCATGTAGTTACAAATAGAAGGTACAAGCATACACAGGAATAACTACCAACAAACATGGGCAGATGGGTGATCACTTAGTCAGCAGAGTGGGAGGGGGAACAGAACTGTTTACATCAGCAGAAAACAGTTGACAGTTATATCTTTAGCCAGGTGCATTCTAGCAGCTACAGGCCTTTGCTCAGCACATTGCTTTTAGCTCAGTACAGAAGAAGTTAACTAGAGTTGATGACACAAGCAGAATAGAAGGGCAAGCAACAGTGAAGACGGAAGAATTACATAGCTAACAAAATGGATGCCACAAACAAGATGGCTGCAGCCTATGCTAACAGAAATGATTTCAGATTTCCACAGTGCTAGCTACAAAATCAAGAGTGTCCTTTAAAACAATGACCTCAGATTAACCGTTTCTTTATTGTTGTCATCGACTTCTAATTGTGGTCATTTATTTCTTACCATCCCAAAGACCCTATTCACTTACTGTTCAGGACTCTGATCTGGTTGTTTTCATAGAGATCTGAACACATTTGTTTAGATCATCTCTAGAATGGCTACTGTGCAAACTCCTGACTGTCTTCCCATTAATACAGCACGCTGTGGTCCTCACAAAAGCATTTAACATTCCAATTCACAATGTAAACCCAGTCATCATAGCTCAAATATTTCTGCCTCTTCAGAGAAGCTGCATGCAGTCCTGGCTAAGCCATGGAAGCCGGCAGAGAGGAAGTCTCTTTCTTGCAGTCTCAGGCAAATGCGTATTTTGAGATATGGCATCCAACTTGCTAGCTAGACTTAAGCCTCACAGGGGACTGCCTGGGCTGAGCTGCCTGTCCACCAGCTTCATTCTCTTCACTTTTTCTTCATGAGGGCATTGTCCCCTGGGCTAAGCCATAACAAAGTCACCTTTTCTTCAGAGTCCTCTATTCTCTCATTAGCTAGCATCTCCACACTAGGGCCTATGGAAGGCTCTGGGCTAAATCATCTGGGCTAGGGGCAGTGCTTAATTTGAGCCAGTGGTTTCTGGTGCTCGGCACCGGAACTAATCAGCCCCGGCATTTATGACAGTCTGCCACATGATGGCTCTGTCTGCCTAAATTAGGGATGATCACAACAACAGCTGTTTATTAATGTAATATACATTAACAATAGCGAATACCTGCCACCCAAGCCATTCTTATAGTTTTGGGGGCTGGAGTACTATGAATTGTCACTCTCGTAGGAGTGTAATGGTTAATAATTGTGTTGGTGTGGTCATTGGCAGCGCTGGAAGGGGCAATGGGTGGTGCTCCTGATGAGAGCCCTGGCACTTATTTATTTTCATTTTTTTTACAAATTAAGCACTGGCTAGGGGTTAGAGCAAGCATAATATCCTGTTATCGCTTTCTCCCACTGCTCTTTGTCCATGATTAACACTGGGTAAGCTCACAACCTGCTCCTTCCATGGATTAACTGGCATCGGGGTAGCCCCATTCCAGTGGCGTAATGTAGGCCCCTGCGTTGCAGGGGCCCCAAGGTCCAGGGGCACCTCTCAGCACAGTACCCTGGCCTGAGAGCTCCTGATTGAGCCCGGAGGGGGGCCCCTCCATGTACCTTGCAGGAGGGCCCCCTCAAGTTTCGTTACGCCACTGCTCCATCTCCTACCCTCCTTCCAGTCACTAGTATTCATTGCCAGTGCTAGGAGATCTTCCACTGTTCTTTGCTGAGGGACAACTCACAAGACCCTGCTTCTTGCAAAAATTTAGCAGAGTCCCCTTAGGCGCCTGACTGGTAGCTCAATGAAACGTAGGCGGCCCTGCGGCAGAAACAGGATCCCCGTGAGCACTCTTCTCTCAGACTAACAATCAGCTCAACATAGAACGGGACACGGGGCAAAACGGAAAGGTGAGGAAGGCTTCTATGAATCTATCAAATGTTCCAAGTAAAGGTCTTGTTGGAGACAAATGGGCCTATCCACAAATTGCATTTCATTTTATACAGTCGGGCTGAGATCTACCTTATGATAAAGTTCAGGGAAAAGTTAAAAAAAGAGTATTCAACTTGGAAAAAAAATTTAAAAAATAATTTATGTTAAATAGTATTGTAAATTAATTTTATATATTTATTTTAAACGTAGATCAAAATAAAAAATGTTATCTCATTAAGAACATTTAAAATTTTAAATGTAATTATTTTAAATATATTACATTCAATTAACTTTCTTTTTCTGGAGGTTAAATTAGATAAATGTCCACCTAATGAAAAAAATTTTTTTTAATATGCATAAATAATTAATACAAGTGGTGTATAGAATGTTAAAATGTATTTAATTATATATATATTTCAAAAGAACAATTCTATTGCCATTTTTCAAAGCATACTTTGCTCTCAACAAATCAACATTGTTAGTACATGGCTCTCCCTGTTGGTCTCCCACCCCGGCCCGACCCGCTTTTGCGTTGTCCAGCTTGGCCTCCATCAATCGACTCTTCTGTGCTCTCCAGGCCATAGTAGGCCCACCACTTGCCTCAAACTCGTTCATACTTGCGGGGACTGCCACGTGCGGCATAGATCGGCTCTTCCGACTTTGCACAAGTGTCCATGCCTTTCCTCCAGGTGGTCAGAGGGGGTGCAGTGGGGGATCTCCAGCGTTTAGCTATGTCTCTTTTGGCCAATTAGGTCCAAAGCCCCACCAATGTCCTGTCTCATCAGGGGCCAACCATATCGTCAAGGATACCTTGTAAGGCAATCCTAGGAGTAGGCTGGAGCCGTTGTCCCACCACCCCAGACATATGGAGAAGATACATGTCCAAAAATGCTGGATGATCGGACAGGACCAGACCACGTGGTAGAAGCCCCCCTTAGGTTACGGGCAGCATAGGCATGAGCGCAACAGGCACACCCAGGCCTTCCAGAGTCGATAAGGTGTGAGGTATGCCTGTTGTAGAAATTTAAATTGGATGAGGCGGAGCCACGCAGTAATTGCCAAGGTACGAGGAGACATGCACGCATTTCGCCAGTACTCCTCATCGAAGGGGCCAACTCACTCTTCCCATCATTCTCTCAAAGCATCCAATTGGGTGGCTGAGTGTGTAATTAACATCCTATATACCTGGGAAATCCCTTCTTTACCCAAGTGACTCATCAACACCAGGGCCTCAAGAGGACTATACTCCGGGACTTCTTCAAGGGCCTCCTGATATCTGGCAAGGGCATGACGAAGCTGCAGATATCTAAAAAAATTGGAACTTATGCATATTGAATTCAGTCTGCAGTTCTTGGAAGCAACGGATACCAGACCTGGCCCAGACATTGCTCAAATGTGATATACCAATGCGGTCCCATCCGTGAAATCCGACCAGCTGCGTCACCCGTGCCAACCATCAACCCGCCCACAGGGTAGTCTCCAGAGTACGTTTGTGATCCCAGCCCGTCCATCGCAGTGCGCCCTCCAAGCCCTGAAAACCACCTTGGTTGGCTCTGGCAAGTGTGTGGGATTGGTGCACCATAGAGAATATGTGTGCTGTTGTCCAACCCTATCAGTGCCACTTCTGCCGAAACGCTGGGTCCTCCGAGTCCCCTTGGAGCGAGTCGTTCACCGTTAGAAGTTGTGTTGCCCAGTAGTTCAGGTGAATGTCAGCCATGGCTAGTCCTCCGTCGTATGAAACCCGGACACATTTATTAAATGCCACCCTAAGTGGTCTGCCAGTCCAAAGAAGTTGAGACACTAGAGAAGTCACTGCCCTAAACCAGGGCTGCGGAATTTGAAGGGGGAAATTCTGAAGCGCATTGAGCATCCGAAGGGTGTTATCATTTTAAATAAGGCAATCCTGCCCATCAGATTGAGTGGTAATTTGCTCCACCGGGCTAGGTCTTCCCTGGTCCTATGCATCAAGGGGCGGAGGTTGAGGTTCCATGTGAGCTCTGGTATCCAGGATATGTGCACCCCTAGATATACGAAACTAAGGCGGTGAATAGGAATTGCCAGATGTCAGGTCTCGTCCAGTCGGTCTCCACTGATGGGCCTCAGGAGGGATTTGTCCCAATTGACCCTTTGTCCTGAGGCCGAGCAAAAAACGGAGAGAATGTGTATCAACTGGGGCACCATTTCAGGGGGCTGTGAGAGGAACAGAAGGACGTCATCAGCGTAAAGGGCGATCCTATCCTCCGTTGCTACCCCCCAGTCAAAACCCCTGATCTGAGCGTCGCACCGAATACAGGCCTCTAGTGGCTCGATCGCCAATCCGAAAAGGAGGGACTAGAGTGGACAACCCTGGTGTGTGCCCCTCCTGATGGAGAATCTGTGGGAGACTATGCCGTTTATTCTCACCTGTGCCTGTGGGGCTGCATATAGTAACTTGATATAGGCCCGGAACCGGGGGCCATGCCCCAACCTCACCAGCGTTTCCTTTAATTTAATCATATTTTAATAAAAAATATTGTTACCTCAATTTTTAAATTCAAGAAAGGTTATTAAAATATGTTAACTTTTTGAAAAAATGTTTTATTTTTATATTTTTATTAAATTACGATTATTTATATTTGTAACTATTTTAAATAATTGATTTTAAAATTATTTCCTATAGGGTTTTATTTTAAGTCTGCACCGCCATTATTTTCTATAGGAGGATGTTGGAGAATCAGTTGCTGGCCATGTATGCTGCTGGACTTACTACTCCTTTTTGGCAGCAGTAACTTTACACTCGTAAACGTGGCTCAACATGTAAGTCTACACTTATGAATAACTTTACACTCGTAAATGGTGAATAGCCCAAAGTAGTAATGTTACTCAAAAGTGTAAGAGTAAACTTACACGTGTAGTTTTACTCGTAAGTTTACTTTTGTGAAAAAGCTTAGGTGTCAGAAAGGGAGCGCTCATGAATGAAGCTCCCACTTTCTTTTACTCACCTAACTCTCCCCATGAGCTTGAAATAGAAAGCACCAGGAGAGGGACAAGCCTGATCCCAGGGGAAGAAGCTACTGCCTTTCCAATGCATATTGTTCAAAAGAGGATTGTAGAGGTGACTGAAAGCTTGAGCAAGGCTCAAGCCTAAAGCCTTGCTCTGGCTCAGAACGAGGTCCTATGGGATCCTCAAGCCGATAACGTGCTAAGCTTTCATATGGCTTTTGCCTGCCACCCTCGCTCTACCCAAGATGTGGAGTTACAGCGAGAGCTGCCAACTTTGAAATTGGGGAACCAGGTTTGAGTCTTGGCCCGGCTCAACATCCTGTGAGTCTGGGAAAATCAGTTTATCTCCTCATACCTATAAAACATGAATGTGAACTTGTGCAAGGTAATTGGTGTTCATGTTACACGCTCCAATACCTTCGGTCGAGTTTCGCTATATAAAAATAGCAGAAAAATGCACAAAGAGTAAAAACAAAGCATTAAAATAAAAAAGGAGAGACAAATAGATACCCATTTAGTGGCTGATTTAGACAAGATGAAAGCAGAAAACCTGGATAAATTGTAGCTTCCCTGCTCAAATTGTGTGATCTTAGGAAAATATTTTATTTCACCAAAACTCTTTTTTTCCCCTCATATTCGCGTATGGAAGCACCTTCAAATACATAAGTTCAGAATACCAGTTGCGCAGAAAACGATTGTGTTTGATTTAATAGACTGTAATGTTGCTCTATAATAATAGGGGGTCACATACAGGGTTCACATGACAACTGTCTTGCCTCTTGGTTCACAAATGGCACTGTTCCCATTCCGGGCAAAGGGGTCTGCACATCCCTCAGAGCCCGTTCACCAATGCAACCTTACAAGTACTTAATTTGAGCCTGTGGTTTCAGGTGCTCTATACCAGGACTTAATTGTCAACACCAATGCTCGTTACAGTGAGCTACAAGGTGGCGCTGTCTGGCTAATTATCCGCTTTGCTGCGGCCGGAATTCCCCCGCTGTGCTGAAGAATTCCACGCGTGCCCGGTTCGGACGGCCCCTGGCCGTCCTCCGCACACGCCTTCCGTGATGTCAGGCGGCCGGGGGCCGTCCGACGCACGGAAGCGGCTATAGATGATCACAACAACAGTAAATTATTAATGCAATATACTCTAAAAATTACTCATCATATTAACTTTATTTCGGTTCGATAAACCATAAAAGTGCACAGTGCAAAGGGCATTATACATACATAAAAAGATCATAAAAACAGATCACATCCAGATATCAATGTACATGTAAAAAGAGAAAAGAAAATCCAGTCATAAAACAAGAATCGGCAAATACTGCCCCCCAACTAAGTCCCAAGACCAGAGACAAAAACCTTAATAAGAGAGACCTTAGAAAAGTGCTCCTATAGGGTCCACTATGTAGCTCAAATTGTATGTATTATTTACATTCATTCATACATACATTTGGTCTTTGTTTCAGGTTTTAAAAAACATAAACATTCATCAAACATCAAAAGCACATAAGTCAATATATACACGGTAAGGTCCGAATTGAATTAAAAGGCTAATTATTTAAAAATAAGTCTTAAGATAGAATTAATTACTGGCTTGGTCCCCTGCACGTAATATCAAAATCAAATGCAATGTCAGAATAAGTCTAGTCTTCATCAACAGAGAAGACCTCTTTTTCTAGTCAATATAAATTGTCCATCCCTTATTCTAGGAACCTTTTCCTAACACACCATGTGGAAAAGAGGAATCTAGATACTGCGAATACTATCGCGTGGTTGAGATCGTATTTCAGTATTCTGAGGGCCTCTGGGTGGTTAGGGATCCCTAGGTTCCTGTAGATCTGTACTATCCTCATTTGTCTAACTCTTCTATATGCTGGACAAAAGAAAAGTACATGTGCTTTGGTTTCTTCTGCTGTACCACAGGAGGGACAATTCCGATCTATTTCCCTCGAAATGACTATTACCCGCCGCCCAAGCCATTCTTACAGCTTTGGGGGCCTGAAATAGTCCAACTTGTCACACTTGTAGTAGTGTGATGGTTAGTACTTGTGTTGTTACTATCATTGACAGCATAGCAGGGGCAGTGTGTGGTGCATGCTGCATTGGCCTCCTGACGAGAGCCATGGCACCTTTTTTTTTTTTTTTTACAAATTAAGCATTGCTTTCAAGTACACACCTACACACAACAAGCAAGGCTGAGTCCTAGAGAGGAAACAAAGAACTAATCCGTGCTTACAGCCTGAACAGCAGCAAACACACCCGGCGTCAGTGCTTTACCTACAGAGTTAAAATACGGTGTCCAGTACAACAGAAGCTGGGGGTTGAGGCCTTTGAGGTGAAGGACGGCCTTGGTGCGAACAAACTAAAACTGTGAAACCGGAAGGCAGGACAAAATCTCGCAAGACTAAGGAAAGGCGCATGATAAAAACAGATGGGACGGAGGAAAGAACGGGCGATAGGAGGAAAAGAAGAAGGAAGGGAGGGAAGGAAGGCATGGAAGGGAAGAAGGAAGGCAGGGGAGGGAAGAAGGAAGGCAGGTGAAGGGAGAAAGGAAGGCATGGGAGGGAAGAAAGGAAGGCTAGGGAGGGAAGAAAGGAAGGCATGGGAGGGAAGAAGGGGGAAGAGGGAAAGGACAGAAGGAAGGAAAGAGTGTAGCATGGAATAATGGGAGAGAGCCAGGAAAGAAAGGTGGGAAGCAAGGGAGCAGGTAAAGGAGAAAGAATGGAGAGTCAGGGATCCTGGGGCAAAGGGTGGAGCGGACGGGGGATAGTATGGATGGACAAAGAGAAGGAGGGAAGGGACGACAGGGAACATGAGAAGGAAGGGAGGGAGGGATGTAAAAAAGTAGGACAGAAGGTAAACATGGAAAGTGGAGGGATGGATAGAAGGGGGAAGGTAGAGCGGGACAGAATGAGGAAAGGGGAAAGAAGGAAGGATGGGGAAAAAGTAAGGTGGGCGGACAAGGGAGGGACAGAGAAGGGGGGCAAAGAGGGAAGGAATAACAGGAATGAGAAAGGGACGGGGCTAGAGAAGGAATGTGTAATGTAAATACAGTGCTCATGTAAAGCGCTCCAATACCTTCGGGTCGAGTTCGCGCTATATAAATATGCAACAAAAAAAAAAAAAGGAAGGAAGGAAGAAAAACGAAAAGGACAAGGGAATAAAGAAGGCGAAGGCGATGGCGAAGGAACAAAGAAACAAAGCGCATGAGTGAAGATGCAGTTAGGTACGGGGAGAGAAGGCTGAAAGATAGGAAGAACTGGGGGCATATTCACAAAGAGCCGTCCAGACACAGCAAAAAATCACAAATAATGTCGGGGCTGGAGGCGGCAACTGGCAGAGCAGAGGAACGCATGCTGACTCCATAAATCTGGGACAGGAGGCCTGGAGGCGCCCCCCTCCACGAGTCTTACCAGGGCCATTAACTCTCAGCAGGACTCCCGGAGAAAGGCTCAGAGAGCAGGGAATGAGTGCAGGTGCCACGGCTGGGCTTTGAATCAAGGCGTGAGTGCAGCTTTCACAGCCAAGCTCCAATGAGGGGGCGGAGGTGGCTCAGAGAGTGGCAGTCACTGACTGCGCTCCTGCAGCTGCCATCAGGGAGTGAGAGCAGCTCCCTCAAAAGGACAGAGAGAGTGAGAGCAGCTCCCGCATAAGGGCAAAGAGAGTGCAGCTCCCACGGCCAGGCTTGAGTGAGGGTCGAAAACAGCTCCTGCATCCCAGAAAGCGCTCGGTCACTGCAACTCGTGCAGCTGGTATCAGAGAGTGAACAATGAGAGCAGCTCCCTCAAAGGGCGGAGAGACTGAGGGGTGAGTGCAGCTCTGGCAAAAAGGCACAGTAGAGATTGAGTAGTCACTGCAGCTCGCGCAGCTGGTAATAGAGAGTGAACAATGAGAGCAGCTCCCTCAAAGGGCGGAGAGACTGAGGGGTGAGTGCAGCTCTGGCAAAAAGGCACAGTAGAGATCGAGTAGTCACTGCAGCTCGCGCAGCTGGTATCAGAGAGTGAACAATGAGAGCAGCTCCCTCAAAGGGCGGAGAGACTGAGGGGTGAGTGCAGCTCTGGCAAAAGGCACAGTAGAGATCGAGTAGTCACTGCAGCTCGCGCAGCTGGTATCAGAGAGTGAACAATGAGAGCAGCTCCCTCAAAGGGCGGAGAGACTGAGGGGTGAGTGCAGCTCTGGCAAAAAGGCACAGTAGAGATCGAGTAGTCACTGCAGCTCGCGCAGCTGGTAATAGAGAGCGAACAATGAGAGCAGCTCCCTCAAAGGGCGGAGAGACTGAGGGGTGAGTGCAGCTCTGGCAAAAAGGCACAGTAGAGATCGAGTAGTCACTGCAGTTCGCGCAGCTGGTATCAGAGAGTGAACAATGAGAGCAGCTCCCTCAAAGGGCGGAGAGACTGAGGGGTGAGTGCAGCTCTGGCAAAAAGGCACAGTAGAGATCGAGTAGTCACTGCAGCTCGCGCAGCTGGTAATAGAGAGTGAACAATGAGAGCAGCTCCCTCAAAGGGCGGAGAGACTGAGGGGTGAGTGCAGCTCTGGCAAAAAGGCACAGTAGAGATCGAGTAGTCACTGCAGCTCGCGCAGCTGGTATCAGAGCGTGAACAATGAGAGCAGCTCCCTCAAAGGGCGGAGAGACTGAGGGGTGAGTGCAGCTCTGGCAAAAAGGCATAGTAGAGATCGAGTAGTCACTGCAGCTCGCGCAGCTGGTATCAGAGAGTGAACAATGAGAGCAGCTCCCTCAAAGGGCGGAGAGACTGAGGGGTGAGTGCAGCTCTGGCAAAAAGGCACAGTAGAGATCGAGTAGTCACTGCAGCTCGCGCAGCTGGTATCAGAGAGTGAACAATGAGAGCAGCTCCCTCAAAGGGCAGAGAGACTGAGGGGTGAGTGCAGCTCTGGCAAAAAGGCACAGTAGAGATCGAGTAGTCACTGCAGCTCGCGCAGCTGGTATCAGAGAGCGAACAATGAGAGCAGCTCCCTCAAAGGGCGGAGAGACTGAGGGGTGAGTGCAGCTCTGGCAAAAAGGCACAGTAGAGATCGAGTAGTCACTGCAGCTCGCGCAGCTGGTATCAGAGAGTGAACAATGAGAGCAGCTCCCTCAAAGGGCGGAGAGACTGAGGGGTGAGTGCAGCTCTGGCAAAAAGGCACAGTAGAGATCGAGTAGTCACTGCAGCTCGCGCAGCTGGTATCAGAGAGTGAACAATGAGAGTAGCTCCCTCAAAGGGCGGAGAGACTGCGGGGTGAGTGTAGCTCTGGCAAAAAGGCACAGTAGAGATCGAGTAGTCACTGCAGCTCGCGCAGCTGGTATCAGAGAGTGACGAGTGAGAGCAGCTTCCGCAAAAGGGCAGAGAGTCAGTGAGTGCAGCTCCCACGGCCAGGCTTGAGAGAGGGGCAAGACTCGAGAGCGGCTCCGAGCCTCCTGCAGCCCAGAAAGCGCGCAGTCACTGTATCTGGTATCAGAAAGTGAGAAAAGAGTTCAGCACACACAAAAGGTCAAAGAGTTAGGAGTGAGTGCAGCTCCCACAACCAGGCTTGAGTGAGGCAAGAGAACGGCTCCTGCAACCCGGAAAGCGCGCAATCATTGCAGCTGGCGTAGCTGGTATCATAGAGTGAAGAATGAGAGCTGCACCCGCAAGGGGCGCAGAGAGCGAGGAGTGAGTGCAGCTCTGGCAAAAAGGCCAAGTAGAGATCGAGCAGTCACTGCACGTCGAGCAGCTGGTATCAGAGAGCGAGGAAAGACTTCAGCTCACATAAAAGGACAGAGTGTGAAGAGTCAGTGCAGCTCCTGCAAAAGGACAAAGAGGGTGAGAAGTGAGTGCAGCTCCTGAAAAAGGTAAAAAAAGTGTGTGGAGTGAGTACACCTTTCTGCAAAGGGGCATAGAGTGAGGGGTGCAGCTTCCGCAACCGGAATCAGAGAGTGAAAAGTGAGTGCAGTTCCCGCAAGAAGGAACAGAGTGAGTGCAGCTCACAGAAGCCAGACTCAGAGAGTGAAAAAGTGAGTGCAGCTCCCACAAAATGGCACAGAGAGTAAGGAGTGAATATAGCTCCTACAAAAGGGAAAAAATTGAGGAGTGTAGTTCCTGCAGCTAGAATCAGAGATTGAGGAGCGAGTTCAACTCCTGCAAAAGGGCACAGAGTGAGGAGTTCAGCACTCACAACTGGAATCAGAGAATGAGGAGCCGAGTGACTACAGCTCCCACAAAAGGACACAGAGTGAGGAGTTCAGCACTCACAACTGGAATCAGAGAATGAGGAGCCGAGTGACTACAGCTCCCACAAAAGGACACAGAGTGAGGAGTTCAGCACTCACAACTGGAATCAGAGAATGAGGAGCCGAGTGACTACAGCTCCCACAAAAGGACACAGAGTGAGGAGTTCAGCACTAACAACTGGAATCAGAGAATGAGGAGCCGAGTGCCTACAGCTCCCACAAAAGGACACAGAGTGAGGAGTGAGAGTAGCTTCTGCAAAAGGAAACACAGTGAGGAGTGCAACTCGTTCAGCCGGAATCAGCATGAGGAGTGCAGCTCCTACAAAAGAACAGGAAGAGTGAGGATTAAGTCCGGCTCATATAGCCAGGTAGACCAGCATTTGCAATGCAATAGGTCTAGCATTTACGAGAGTTTGAGCTATTGGCAATGCAAAAGCTTAAACTCTTGCAAATGCGAGACCTATTGCATTGCAAATTACTAGCGCGCATGCAGCGCTTTCACATTCATGGAGGCCGCACCCCTTTCTTTAGACAAGCCGCATCTAAAGAAAGGGGCGTGGCCGACATTAAAGTGAAAACGCGGCAAAGGGCGCTTTAACAAAAAAAAGCATCTGTTTGTCAAGTTGACAAACAGATGGGTTTTTTGTAAAAGCGCCCATGCCGCGCTTTTACTTTAATAGCGGCCGCGCACCTTTCTTTATACGCAGCTTGTCTAAAGAAAGGGGCGCGGCCTCCATGAATATGAAAGCACCGCATGGGCACTAGTAAACAAAAAAAAAAAATAAGCGCGGCTGCTATACTTAAAGCGGACCGTGCTGCTAAAATAAATAAATAAAGAATCGCGGCCGCTATAGTTAAAGCGGACCACCATTAGTAAATAAAATAAAAGCGGGCGGCGTGCTGCGACGTAGTGAGAGGTATAGGGGAAAATCATTGCACAAAATAGTGCTCACAGCCAAGATAAAGCAGACCATGTAACAAGACAAGTAAAAGGTCCAGTCTTTATGGGAGGTAACAAATGCAGACAAGGCGGTACCAAGGAGGGACTAACAAGCCTAATAACGACTCAGAAGCCAGTGTTTATGAAGGACAATGACACAAGCCAATTAAAAAAAAGGGGCGGAGAGTGGGCGGGGCTTCAAAGCCATACTCCAATACTGCATGTCTCGCAGCAGCGCATGCGCTGCCCAGGCTCGACCTAAAAAAGGACATGAGTGAATGTACGTGGGCAGTCCACAAAGAGTGTAGCTCCCACAAAGGGCACAGAGAGTGAGTAGTGGGTGTAGGTGCTAGATCTCAAATAGTTAGGAATGAGAGCAGCTCTCAACAGCTCTTAGTGAAGACTGAGTGCACCATCCCTAGTCTAAGAGCAAGGAGTAAGTGCAACACTGTTGGCTGGGTTCTGGGAGTGAGTAAGACATTAGTACATCACCCACCGTTGGGTTCACAGAATGAGTGTAGGAAGCTGGCTCTTTGTATAGTGGACCAAAATGAGGTACACTGTGTAAAGAGTCCAGGCAACCCCCAAATGGTTTACAGAGGTACAAATGATAACCCAAATGCTCTCCTTTGTGGTAGTGTGGGGGATCAGTTAGGCTTATCAGAGGGTAGTGCTATGCATTTATTGCACACACAAAGGCAGTAAGTGAGACACACACTCAATAAAGAAACCCAATGCCAATTTATAAAAATAACACAGATTTTTATAGGAAATTAGATACCAAGATCATCGGAATCGGGTAAGTACTTTTCAAGATATGAATTTTCACAGGTTTCAAAAGTTCACACAGTGCAATTTTTGGAGCGATGATGTTATCCTATGGGGGAAAAACATATACTGCATTTGGGCACTTATCAGCGACTTATGGGACCATTCTCCTGGATTTGGTGAGTAGGGGGCAAAGTCCAAGGACACACAAACAGGTCACCTTGGGCGGCACTGGGGCAGCCGGGTGCAGAGGTGTGTTTCAGTGTCTGGTGCCCCGTTCACTTCAATGGGGAATGGTCCAGTCGAAAAAAGGCTGCAAGCTCAGACTGGGGGCCAGTCCTGGTGAACCCACACGGGGGCTCGATCTTTGAGATGCTTGTGCATATAGGGACACCATTGGTCCACTTCTCCTCGGACTGTAGTGGTGTCTTTAGTCGTCTGGTTTGTGTTGCAGGAGACACTTGCAGTTCAGGGGACCTGCACAAAGAGGCTGCAGGCGGAGACTGGGAGTACAGTCTAGGCAACCCCAAGGATGAGCTCAGACCCCGAGGGTCACAGAACCCCGTTAGCACCGACACCTCCCTCAGACTTGGGATGTGGGGCGCAGGTGCAGAGAGGTGCTTTGAGGTGTCAGGTGGCGGCGGTTGGAAGCTCACTCTTTGTCTTGGTTCTACAGAAAAGGGGCAAACAGGACAGCTGGGCCACTCTCAATGTGGGTCTCACTGTCGCTGAAGTCCCTCGGCGTACAGGTCGGTCTTCTTCGGTGTTGGTGTCTGGTCCGGGTACAACAAGCCTTGGTTGGTGCAAGGGGTCCTGTACCCCAGTCATTGGTACTGTGCGACTATGGTCAGTCCTGGCATCCCCACACTTAGAGGGAGGACGGATCTGACCTGTGTGAGCACAACTACCTATTCCTGGTTGTTTGCAGCATCCGTAGTCCCTGTAAGTGGCAGGACGGTGAACCGGAGCTTCCTTCCTTGGTGTCTGCGGCAGCAGGGGAGTAGCTCCTCTACTCCAAGGGAGTTCTCTGGCGATTTGCGAAGCGCTGGCAGCCCTCTGGGTTTCTTGGAGTCTGCACAATGGCAGGATGAGTTTGTTTCTCCACAAGGGTCGGGTGCAGTAGCCAGGCAGGCAGGGTTGGTGCCAAGTCAGTCGTTCTCCTCTGTTCTCAAGTCAGCAAACTTCTCTGTCCACTCCTTCTTTATGTCCGTCGAATCGGCAGTCCTGGCATCAGGGGTGTCACCTAAATACTGTATGTAGTTACATTACAGGGAATGTCAGGCAGTAGCCAATGGTAGTAGCCAATGGGCTACCTACCTTTAGGGCAACTACACCCTCTATATGACCACTTCCTGTGGAATGTGGGCATAACCCTGACCCAGAGGACTTAATTCCACCAAAAACCAAGATGCTGTAATTTTCCTAGTCGTGTTCACTTCAGGTAGCCCACCATAGGGGTGGTACTAGCCGGAGGGTGAACACGCCTCCTGACTAGCTAATTTTCCTGCTTGTCCTGGTGCCAAATGGGCCCTGGGCAAGGGGTGGTATTTCCCGTCTGGGGGAACCCAGGGTCGCATATCAAAGTCGGTGGAGGCTTTTGAAGACTCCTGACTTGATATGCTGCATTACTAGCCATCATGCTTGGAGGAGGTGATAACACCTCCCGCCAGAGCAGGCATTGTTTCCGACCTCAGAGAGCGTGGGCTCTCACCTTAGGGGCTGGTAGGCTGGACAGGACCAGTCCGCCAATACACTAGAGGTCGGTAGCTTTTTTGGGGGTACCCTCTGGATGCATGTATTGATAAATCCATCCCTGGATTTAATGTGGGGTTATTAATAAGAGGTGTTTGATACCAAACACCATACGTTTCAGTGAAGCCATTATGTAGCTGGGAAACTCGTTTTGACTAGTGGCCAGTATTTACCCTAAGACGGCTTCCCTGTTCACTTGTACTGTCAGTAATTGAACTGGCCAGCACAGGGGCATATCTGCTCATGCAGATATGTCCGCGCAAGTAATAAAATACACCCTGCTTTAGGGCTGTAAGACCTGCTGTAGAGGTGACTAACAAATATTACATGCAGTGTCAGGGGACATGACACGGAGGGTGTGTGCCATGTCGTGTTTTCACTTTTTAGAGCACCTTGTCACGCAGCCTGCAGTGGCAGTCTGCATGAGTTTGGTGCTGGGTCTCTTAGAGTGACACAAGATATGTTGCAGCTCTTAGGGATCCTCTTTAGTACCTATGCCCTAGGTACCAGGGGTACCACTTGTTAGAGACTTTCAGCGGTGCTAAAGGCTTGGCCCATTGGGGATCAACTGACCAGTCATCTTGTTTCAGGGAAAGAACACTGGCCTGGTTAGCGGGAACCCAGTGTACTTCAGTCAAAGTTGCATCAAATACCACACAAAAAGTGGGGGGGGACTGCTGCAACAAAAACCCAGTTTCCTACAATGAGGAGTAAGTGCAGCCCCACCAGCCAAGCTAAGAGTGAGTTTACCTCACAATCAGAGGGAGGAATGAGTGAGACTCCTACGGCCAGTGTAGAAACCGAGGAGTGAGGGCAGCTCCCACTAAAGGACAAGACAGTGAGGTGCGAGTGCAGTTTCTGCAGCCGATCTCGGTCTGAAGAGTGTTTGCAACCCCTATAATGGGTTTAGTGAAAAAGGAGTGTAGAATCCTACATGAAATAAATATAAACTCTGTCATCACATATGATGGAAAAAGAACATTTATTGAAATACGAGCAGCACGGGGACAGGCAGCTGAATGTCCAACAAGAGGAAGTCTCCCACAACCTTTTATTGTATAAAACCCCAAAAGAAGGCATCACAATACATGCAATACATGTCCAGTAAAATCACAAAAAATAAGATAGGTTCTCAGAAATGATGGACAGTGGCATCACCTGCCTATCACCAGACTCGGCAGATTACACACAATTATTGAACACTAGGCCAAACAGGAGAGGCCAACACTGCGTGATACCTGCACTGTGTAAGATGGTGGGGTTGTTGCTACCCAGGTGTCTTTTATTTGTCACTGTTGGGACTTTCCAAGCTAATGCAATGTGCTAGTAACGGTAAATGCTGTCTGAAAGATTTGTAATATTTTTCTAATCAGGGACACATAAGCTTTGCCACTTCTAAATATGGTGCTAAGCTAGCATCATGTGATGTGTTGTTGATGTTCTTGAGCAAGTCGTGCATTGTGATACAGCTTACTTACAGCAAAAAGTAGATTAGTTCACCTCAGGTGTAGTCAGGTTTAAAGACACAGATAGAGTGCACCAACCACAGCCCAGAGAGCCAGGAGAGAGTTATGAGTGACTAAGTGCAGCTAACTGCTCAGAGCGTGAGGAAAGGGTTTGAATGACAAAGCAACAAGTGAGAGCAAATTCTACAGCTAGGCTAAGAGGGTAAGTGCTTGTCTAACACCCATATTGGAGTGCAAGGGTTGAGAGAGGTTCCCACAGTGTTCGGATTGAGGAGTGAGTGCATTTCCTACAGCCAGGCTCAGAGAAATAAGCGTTGTTCACAAAGCTCAGAGAAAGAGGAGTGGCTGCAGCAACTTACAGACTGGCTCATTAGAGAACATGAGTGTGAATCCCACTGATGGGCCCTCTGAAGGACGAGTGAGTGCAGCTCCCATAGTTGGGCTATATGCTGCATAGATAAGAGATTGAAGACAATGCAATCTTCACTGACCAGGTTAAAAGGACGAGACACTAACTCATACACTTGTCTAACTGCCTGTTCAGGGGGGGAAGGCAAATTAATCAATTTCTAACACACTCCAAAGGGCTGGGGTGAGTAGAATAACTTGCGATTGGACATTCAGTTGTTGGAATCCCCCAGGAGCCTTAAGTTACAATTCCCAACCGAATTTAAAAAAACTAAGAAGGTATTCCTGTCGGACTGCCGAGTTCTTCTAAAAACAATAGCTCCAGGGACTCCTTCCTAGGATCACGAGGCTCCTAGACTTCATCTTGGCTTTTGTATTTATGACATCATTTACCTGGAGGATGCAAAAAGAAGACTCTTCCTTGCAGGCTTTCAATTGCAAACGTTCCTACTAACAGTTCCATGCGGTTGATGTGAAGGCAAGATTCTTCCTGAGACTGAATACCTTCAGTAATTATGCTGCTGAAGTTGTTTCTCCATTCCAGTTTGCTGGCATTGCACTCCACGATGGTATTTAGAAGGGAACTGATCATGGACCTCTCATTGCATGCTTCCAGACTGGCCAAACACCAATGTAATTCCTGCAGGTACTCGATGTCCAGTTTACAGGAAGACGGTCATGGGCAACGGACAGAGACAAGTGTTCTCCTCATCCATTGGAGATATTCCTGCAGAAATATCAGTAGGCAGGATTTTGGGTCCACAATAATGCCCAAGAATTTGACTGGATGGGATGGGTAACAGGAAAATTACGTGAAAAAGACTATGGAGTCCAAGGTGTGGAAGAGGGCTGTCACTAGGAGAGACTGTGATGTAAAATGCCAGTACTGTGAGCCAACAACAAGATGTCTTTGAGATGTTTTTAGACAAATCCACTGAGCCCTCAGAAAAGCAACAATTGTCTGCAGGAGCTTCATGAAGAACTACAAAGCAGACAACAGGTTGAAGGTGAAGCAGCTAAACTGCCACATGCAAGACCACCCCACTGGAACTATAGTAACATCTGGTGTGGGGGCAAATAGGTACTGAAAAGTAGGCATCCTTTAGGTACAAAGGTCTAACCGTCAGTGATCATGATGTCCAGAAGGAGAGCGATCCTCTCCATCCTAATGTGCTTATACTGCACCCACTTATCGAGGGAATTCAGCTTTATGATGCGTCTTGTCCCCTTGACTTTCTTGTGAAATGGAGCCTGGACAAAGATTCCTCACTATGAAAGGCACCTGACCTTCTGGACCAGGAGAAGGCTCTCTTCTCCTGAGAAGGGGCGGAAGGAAGGACTGTGAAGCTATGAGCCAGAGTAACCTCTGCTACACTGCAGTCTGTGTGTTATGGCTGTTCAGGAATCAGAGACAGAATAAAAGGGATTTTAATTTACTGCAAATCAAGCACAAACCTGCCTCTTGAGGTTGCTCATTTCCTACTCTCCTGGATCCAGCCAGAGAATCTGAAAGGAGAATACATCTGCAACCTCCCAATACCTAGCTACTGAACCTAGCAGCTGTCTCTGTCCTGCCCCAGACCTCGCCTACATAATCTACCTGTGCCCTGGCTCCTGCTCTAATTCTCACCAGTTGCCTTCTTTGTCCTTGTCGTCTGAACATCTTCCCTTTGCTCAATCCAAGAATCTACCTATAGCCATTTCCAGATGACTTTTCCTTGTCTTTGTAGGTAGGTTTTACTTTGGCTTCTGCTCTCCCCTAGTTTGCTAGTATGGCAGAATAAAAGGACAACATGTATCTTCATTCCTTCATTCCAAGAAACACTAAGACACCATCAACCTTGCTGGACCATATAGTCCAAAGCCTTTCCTCAACATGTCTAGGCAAATCTCTATTCTACTGCAAGCAGTTTGTGGACTTACCCTGCTGATGAGCTAGTGTTACAATCAAGTTATAATACCAGTTCAGTAATTTCATTTATTTTATTAGAAAATCAAATTGAACTGGGGAGAGATTGCTTGGTCATGATGCATGCTGGGACTGGGCTCAGACTAGCACAAACATCTGCAAAAAGGTAAACTGGTATCTGGGGAATTCCTGTCTCACCATTGGTGGCATGTGTTAAACAACAACTCTCTCCTCAGAGAAATGCATGTGGTTCATGAGCAACAACAAACCAAAACAACAATACAGTTAAAAAAACGAAGAACAGTTACAAAGATAAAAATGTATTTAGTAAAATGCCACTGAAAGTAAAGGAATCAGATGTAGGCACCAAATGTTATATGTTAGAAATGGGGGTCTCTAGTTAGCAGAGGTAGGTACCTTTGTCCAAATAGGGACCATTGCTTCTAGTCAGGGTAAGGGGGATACACACTTTAGATGACCCCTGCTCATCCCCTGGGTAGCTTGGCACAAGCAGACAGGCCTATCCCAAAGGCAATGTGTAAATGATTTGTACTCAAAACACACAGTAATACAGTGATAACACCACAAATGGACACCACACCAGTTTAGAAAAATAAAGTATCTTTATCTAAACTCAACAAGACCAAAACGACAAAAATCCAACATACATGTAATAAGAATATGACTTTAAAAGGTTTCAAACATCTTAGTCCATAGAAAACTATGGATGCGTGATTTCTCTTAAAGTACCTGTAGTCATGACAAAATTCACAAGGCCAAACAGCTGCAGAGATGGGAAGCATCGAAAAACAAAGTGATGCGTCAGTTCCTGAGACCCTGGGGAGACGATGCGACAGTTCTGCTGCACGCAGGAGAAGTGATGTGTCGAATCCGGTCTGTAGGGGGAAGTGATGCGTCGATTCCGAGACGGTTCTGGTCCGCGGGCGATGCGTCGGGAAAACTTGCCGCACAGGTATGATGGGTGGAAATCCGGGATGCGTCGGCGATCGATGCGGCGGCGTTGAACATCGCTGCGTCGGTTTCTCCAGCCGTGACACCTCAATGCATCAGTTCTTGCAGCGGTGGCAGGCGCTGCGTCGGTTTCAGCAGCGGCGCAGCGTTGCGTGGCGATTCTTCTCTCACCACAGTGCTGTGTCGGAAAAACTGGCACAAGAAGAGCGATGCGTCGATTTTCTTGTAGTTGCATTGCTTTTCCAGCTCCCAACAGCAGAAACAACCTCCAGAGGCCCAACACAGACACAGGCACCTCTTGGCAGGTCAGAACTCCCAGCAAGCAATCTCAGGGGAGCTGGGGGGTGAAGTCTTTGTGTCCCTGAGACTTCAAAACAGGAGGCAAGCTCAACTCAAGCCCTTAGAGATCTTCCTCAAGCAGGGGGACACAGCACACAGCAAAGTCCTTCTCCTTTCCTTGGCAGAAACAGCTACTGCAGGCCAACCGCAGACAGCACACAGCAAAGGGGCAGTACTCCTCATCCAGTTTCTCCAGCTCTTCTCCTTGGCAAAGGTTCCTCTTGATTCCAGAAGTAGTCTAAAGTTCTGGGGTTTTAGGTTTAATACTTATACCCCAAATGTCTTTGTTCTCTTTGTGTGAGGGTCTCTGAGCCCAGTCCAAACCAGTTCTGTCCTCACTGGTGCAGTATGACACAGGGGGTGGAGACAGCATTGTGCAAGGGAGACAGGCCCTATACAGGTTCAAGGAAAATCTCCTCCCACCACTCTAAATGCAGACCAGGCCTATTCAGGTGCTAGTGAAAACTCGTCCCACTACTCTGAATGCAGCCCAGGTCTATTCAGCCCAGCTCTGACTCATTCAGGAAAGGCAGGACACACATCAACCCCCTCCCTCCCCCGGTGGCTGTCTGAGAGAATGCACATCCCCAGCCCCTGTCACTCCAAAACCAGACAGTCAATACACAAACAAGCAGAGGCACACAGAATGGTTAAACAAGAAAATGCCTACTTTCTAAAAGTGGCATTTTCAAACAAACAATTTAAAAACCATCTTTACTAAAAGATGGGTTATTAAATTCTGTGTTCAGAGAGCCTAAACTTTATTTCTCTATCCTGTCCCAATGGGAAGTTATACTTGTAAGATGTTACAAAGCATTTCCCATTCTATCCTATGGGCAAGATAGCCTTTCAATAGTGAAAAACGAAACTGGCAGTATTTCACTATCAGGACATGTCACACACACCAGTGCATGTCCTACCTTTAACATACACTGCACCCTGCCCAGGGGGGTAGCTTGGGCCTACCATAGCAGTGCCTTACATGTAAGAAAAGGGAAGGTCAGGGCCTTACAAGTGGGTGCACTTGCCAAGTCAACATGGCAGTTAACAAACTGCGCACAGACACTGCAATGGCAGGTCTGAGATAACTTTTCACTGCACTCATGTGGGTGGCACAATTAGTGCTGCAGGCCCACAAGTAGCGTTTAATTTACAGGCCCTGGCACATTCAGTGCACTTTACTAGGGACTTACCAGTAAATCAAATATGCCAATCACGGATAACCAATCATGTTCATAATTTACATAGCGAGCATATGAACTTTAGCACTGATTAGCAGTGGTAAAGTGCCCATAGTCCAATAGCCAACAACAACAGGTCAGGAAAAAATAGGAGGAAGAAGCAAAAGGTTTGGGGATAACCCTGCAAAAAGGGCCAAGTCCAACATTATAGTAAAACGAATCAGAATTATTTTTGCTGAAAAAAATCTTTTCAGTTTTAGTAACAAGATTTCTTTCCACAAAACAGCCACATGGACGCTGTAGTGCTTTCAGTTTTGTCCACTTAAAGCAAGCAATACCCTAAACAGCTCGTCTAGGGGAAACATGTCTTTTGCAAAAGTTTTTTTTTTTTAAAACCGTTCTGCTCATCCACATTGATGGTGACAGGACCACTGCACCGACTAAATGCACTGGAACTCACCCGCATGGTCGCCTGCTTCAGGGTGCGTCAGTGTGCTGTCATCTCTCTTGGCTGGGGGAAAGTTTGGTGGCTCTGGTGCCAGTGCTGGCATGGCGTGTGGCACCATTGGTTTAGCGCCAAAGTCCCTGCACACTTGTATAGATTCAGCAGCCACCATGGACTGTGGAAGTGCAGAATCATGAGCACCAGTAACATGCGTTTTCACCAACCCACTGCAAAAAGGCAATCACCAAATCTCAGCTCAGACGGAAAGGCAGGCTTTCCCCTTCTGGATCAAACGTCTCAGAGACCTCTAGCACTCCTCACTCTAGTCAGTTAGTGCTTGCCATAGTGCATGTTGGCGTGTTTATTTCGCTTTCATGTGGTTCACACAAGACTTCTCCTTCAGTTTGCACCTTCTTGTTTTTTTTATTGTTACCATTTGTGTGACATTAGTTCTTTGATGGACCTCCAGTGTTTGCTCTCATTCACATTTTCTGACATTGAACTGCTGTGTGGAGTATGGAGTTCATTCCTGGTTTGTCCCCTCTCTTGCCCAGAAAGTGGTGAGGACTGGCACCTTGGCATGTTCACTGTAATACATTGATTCCATGTTTACTGATGATGGAAAGGAAAAACGGAAAGTGTGGAAATCTTCAGGATTGCTTCTTCAGACAGCAGTCTCTAGCTTACAGTTGTAGGGGACTTCCTACAACTCTTGCTAGACTCCACAGCAAAAAGGCCAGTTCCAACTGGTCCTATGCATTTCTCTGCTGCACCAGCTTTACATCAGCCACTTGGCCTTCTGCACTCCTTAAGTACAGAAGGGAGGTTTCATAGAGCATGCAGGAAAGACGGATGCGCTGATTTTCTTCCAGGCATGCTCTCTTTCTCTATTTCAGAGACCTGATGCAGAGTGCATAAGGTCTCAGCCACAGGAGAAAAGCTATCTGGGGGCAGGCAGGCCTCACAGGCAGAACCAGTGTGTCACGGGTGTGCGGGGCAGGAGGAAAGGAAGGGCAACAAAAAGAACAAGGAGACAGAATCTGCATGTGCAAAGGAGCATTATGATGCTATATGTCTCGAAGAGACAGAGCAAGCGCTGCATAGGCGGGACCTAAAAACAGACAAGGTTGAATCTGGTTTACGATGGGGTTAAAACCTAAAAGGAGAGGGATGAATAATCCTCTACACCCCCCTCCCCCGCTATCGAGAAATTGAATGTAAAAATATAATAGTTTTGCACTATCAATGGAACGATCAATACATCAATGGAATCCGATAGAAGCATTTAGTCTGTGGTGGAGTGCCGGGAGCATGCTGTGAACTACTTTACTTCAGCTGTCAGCTTCCTGAAACGAGCCACACACTTAAGGACTTCTCTGTTTTATATTTTACAAAGACGCCTGAGCCGCCTGCTTCTGAACAGGCGCAGTCCTGCTTCCTTGATTAAAGCTGCCATATCCCTGTTGTTAAGGCGCTGTATGGCTGAAGAATGTGTGTGGCACAAATTAAACTTCTGCCATAAAACGAGCAATGGCAAAAGTGACCTTACCTTGAACATCTGTATGTCCTCTAGGATGATGCAAGAAGTGGAATGAAGCTCATGTGAAAACTCAGAAGTGCACAGAATCCCACTGAAACACTCACAGTAGGACAGAAACACTCACAATAGGACAGTGTAAACCCTCTCATCTGATTGCCGACAATCTGCCCAAAACCTGCTCAGAAGGAGCACTCCCTGACTGATGCTAAAGCTGCAATCAGTTCTTTAATACCTATTGTTTTCTTTCACTGCTTTCCAGTCTGAATTTCCCTCACGCAGGATCTTTTTAGATTATTTTGATGCTATTCACTCCATCAGCCTAGGGGTAGAATTCTTGGCTTTGCAAACTGCACTTGCGCGAGCAGAGGGAAACTGACAGGTTTGGTCAACACCCCAGGTGCAAGCTTCCCTCTAGGATGGACGAATGACCCGGCAATACTTGACAGCTCTGAATCCAACCAGTTGCATGCTCACAGACACGACATTTAACTGTACTCTCCTGGAAGTCTACAATGGAAAATCATGATGCACATTGAAGGACAGAGTCTGCATTTCTTTCAGTCTTTTCACTAAACTTGAGTGCAATTTTGGATTTTGATGAAAGACCCACCCGTAAAACAAAGGCCACTTCACACTTAACTGCAAGACTCCTCTAAGAAAGTCACTGCTGAAACAACAGTGTTTCGAGTTATGAAATGCAGCGAGGTAAGGATGCAGATCACGTAAGTGCAAATATAGAAGCAATCTAATATCACATGGCAAGGCCGAAGTATGAGATCAGAGACCCTCCTTATACAGTCTAGAGCAAGGAAGTACTTCTCCCAGACATCTGCATTACTCTTTATAGAGCGGGAGGGCTGCGACCACGTTTCTACTGCAAATAGATCTTCAACGGCACTTCCAGGTCTTCATCAGGGATAGCAAATGAATCAATAAGTGGTTTCTCGTACTGGTGAAGCTGAACAATTTTACTTTCTCATAAGGTTTACTGGCGCCTGACGACGCACTAACTTCACCATGTGCAGTCAGCATCCTTGACCAGCCTTGACTTTAGCGCAGCGGCGGTCTGGTTCCAGAGCATTTCTGTCTTGCCCGGTTGCTGACAAATTCCCACCTTGTTATAATGACTGGATGGGAGCAGTCACCCTGCTTCACTGAGTGGACGAAAGTGGCAGACTTGGATGAGAACATCCACTCTGGTATACCGTTGTCAGATGAGAGCATTAACCCCGCTACAGCGGCTACGTGAACTCATTTGTTGCGCTTAGCTCTCCAGGAACATGCCTGACCCTGCTGTCAATAGCTCCCCTGTGTTCTGGCGCCTGCACTCAGGGAGAAAGCTATTCATTCTGTCAGGGAACGTTCAGTACAAAGCCAGAGAGTGAAGTACACTTCAGTAGTTTATAAAAAACACATCTAATTACAGAAACTCTCCTCACTGAATAACTTTTGAGTCTGCGTAATTGACAAGCAAGTGCCATATACACACTCACTCAAAACTGCCTGTAAATCAAACACACAGTTTAAGAGCCCCCGAACGATTCCCAGCGCCCCTAACCCAGTAGATGTCCTGCCCAGTAGGGTAGAGGTCAAGCCGGAAGAACAGTCAATATCAGTTTGCTTTTCCCCCTAGAGATGGAATAGCTCCCCTCCTCCTACACAGGTTCTCTTGCATAAGAGCTGCTGTCCCCAAGCCATGGTATAATATCAAGAGGAGGAGGAGTTGGGGGCAGAGTGCTTGATAAGAGGACACCCTTGTTAGATCCTCTGTTCTCACTTCGTCCAATACGCACACGCCCTCTGGTGACAGGAAGTGACTCACAGGAAGTAATCTGTTTCACGCTGAATATCACAACATGGAGATGGATTGGAGTAGAGTTGTGGCTCAGCACTGCCTTTGCTGAGATGTGTTCACCTGTACTGGTCTTTGTCATCATCCATCTTGAAAATCCCAGTGCACCACATATTCTACCTAACAAAGATGGATGCCAATCCGTCCCCAGCAGTAAGGCAAGACTGATGACTTGTGAGGATAGAACCATACCCTAGTGAGCTCAGAACCAACTTATTTTCTGTTTACCTGAAATCCACTTGCAGTCTTACAGCCCCTCTCATTCTACCTTAATTAGTAACTAAGGCCCATACTGGAGCTTGTTCTAACTCTTAGAACGCTGTGCACTCCCAACCCACATTCAGTCGTGGTACATTGTAAACCCAGGCAGGCCTCATGCTCTCACATAAAAAGTCCAAGTGACAGCACAAGACCTACAAAAAATGGCCATTTAGCATTAATGATATAGTGCAAGCCCCTCGTTATCATTTACACTGACGTGTGCACTGGACCGGCAGTAACGGAGGAGGGGTCTTGATGCTGCAGAACCCCTGTGCCCAGGACCTTCAATGCAGATGGTAGTGTTAGCACTGGGGAGAAGCAGTAGGAGGAGGTGGTGGTAGGACCAATGGAACAAGGAGCTGTGGGGAAAAATGCAGCAATTTGACCGGACGTAGAGTCCAGGTTTGTACTTTCCTTTGTAGTGGGGAGTCAGGAGGGATGGGAAAAGAGACAAGGGATAGTTTTCTGTCCGCACGTGAGTGGATCAATGTGAGCACGTGGGTGTGCTTCCATCTTTACTAATGTGCATACCAGTCGTTTATCTCTGGTTTCTGGGGGCAGCCAACGTCACCACTGGCACTATGGTGGCCCTGGCATATGTGGTTCTTTGATTCCCTGATATGCCATCTTGCCGCGAGTCGCGGGTCCTCTATCAACCTACCTGTTAAGGCAACCTTTCCTGTTTTCACTCTTATTAAGAGTAACCGCCTAAACAATTTGGGACATCCCCACCAGCTGTCCTTACGTGGGCTTCAAAAACTTTCTCGCATATCTAAAGCGGTATCTCACTGATGGTACAGAACTCCTTTGCCCACGTCGCAGACATACGACTATCCAGTACATTTTCCTCCATTCTGAGGTCTGCTCTGGACATAAAGTCGTCTGGGCTCAAGCACTCTGAATCATTCGCCTGAGAGCCTTTTATTACTTTTTATTGAATACGTGTCATATCCCTCTTGGGTAGATGTATCAAGCGATACTTCGTGGAATTACTGTGGCTTTCCTGATGAAGGAGTCGAGCATGTCGAAACACGTGGACATTAAGAAGATCCATCATTTAGCCACTTTGCCCAATTGTCCATTCATCAGAAGTATTTTGTGTTTTCTAATTATCGATTTTGCAAATATGTTATCATAATTTATCTCCATATTCAGTGGAAACATGTTTGTCTTTTGATTATAATTTTCATGTTGTCTTTGTTAAGTCATGTTGAGATGTTGTTGCACTTATGTTTTTTTGTAATTATTGGAACATTCATTAGGATGATTTTAAAGAATTTTGTATCAAATAAATGAATTTTTTAATGATTTGATGTATACACTGAGTCCTTAATATCATGTTTGTGTTCCGCTAGGTCTTAGATATTACATAGACCTATAGTTGCCTAGGGGTTTCTTCTCAATTATATGTGGCTCTTGGAACATTGTGCACATTCTATGCCTTGTAGTCATGTCACAATTTGGTTCACGGAAAATTGTGCACATTATTGGTATTGTGGTGTCCCTTTGAATATTGAGCGCATTCTGGGCATTAGAGTCATCATCGAATAAGGTAAGCCTCACAATATTACATGCATTCTATAAATCTTTTTTATTGAAAAAAGCAGCAAACCAAACACAATAACCAAACACATAAATCGGCACATGTTCACACATTACATTTCTTACATAAATCAAGACAGACGTCTATTATCGGTGTCGTATTGTGAGTTTTGCCCTCCATCACTTTTGACTTATTACCACATTTATCACTTGCATATCTTATATTTCTCTGCCCCTATTGCCCCCCGGGTGAGGAAACTCCATCAACAAGTAGGCAGACCATTCCTCTGCTTTTGTTCCAACCCCCCCTCCAGATCTTGGACTACTTTTGCGGACAACCTCTTCCTTTGTAGACAACCCTTTCAGCTTGAATACACCAGTCCATATCGACCTCCGAGTCCCGGTGCCTAGGTCCCGTCTCCACCCTCCATTTCCTTGCGATATTACGTTTTGCTACCATAAAACCTAGTGTGACCCAGGTTCTTTCCCCCGCCGTTAGGTCTGTTTTCTCCCAAATGTTTAAGAGACACCACTGGGGCGATGCCACTACTTCCCTCCTGCACAGTGTCAGCATTCGCGCAATAGTCTTGTTCCAATATTTCCGTATCATTGGGCAATCCCACCACTGATGTAAAAATGTACCCACTTGTCCACACTTCCTGGGGCACTGAGGCCAATCAGTTAAGCCCATTTTAACTAGTGTTGTGCTTGTATAGTATGTCCTATGCAAGATCTTTAGTTGTATTATTCTAAATCGGGAGCGTATGGCCACCTCTCGGGGGGGGGGAGGAATGCAAGTGCTTCTTGCCACTCATCATCAGTTATGTCTCCTATGTCGGCCACCCATTTAGCACGTATTTTCCCTAGAGTGTCAGGCAAATTGTTTAGTATTTTCCTGTACGTTAGAGATATTGCCTTTTCCTTCAGATATTCATCTAAAAGCCTATCTTCTAAAGGAGAGGAGGCCAACACTAACACAAATATTAATGGTGAGAGGGGGCAGCCCTGCTTTGTCCCTCTTTGCAATCTGAAGATTGATGACCTTCCTCCATTTACCGTAACTTGTGCCAGGGGTTCGGAATAAAGAAGCAATATCCACGCTAGGAAGTTTTCACCAAATCCGAATCTTTCCAAGGCTGCAAACAGGAAGGGCCACTCTATCATATCAAACGCCATTTTGACGTCTAATGACATTATGAATGCCTCTTCCTCAATACTAGATGCCCTTCCCAATACTCCACGGAGGAGTCATAGGTTAAGAGCTGTATGTCTACCTGGCATGAATTCCGATTGATCGGGGAGGACTAACTTATGCAACAGAGGTGCCAGGGGAGTTGCATGTATTGTGGCTAGGATCTTGACTTCTGCGTTAAGCAATGATATAGGCCGATATAAGGCACATTTTTCAGGTGGTTTCCCACTTTTATGTATTACCACAATGTTAACCAATTTTTGTGTAGCCAGTGTAACGCTTTCTTGATACATTTGCACCAGATATGGGGCGATTTTGGATGCGGTTAGCTTGTATAGCTCTATTGGAAGGCCATTTGGGCCTGTTGCTTTACCAGTATTTTCTATTTACCTGAAATCCACTTGCAGTCTTACAGTCCCTCTCATTCTACCTTAATTAGTAACTAAAGCCCATAACGGAGCTAGTTCTAACAGAGAACGCTGTGCACTCCCAACCCACATTCAGTCGTGGTACATTGTGAACCCGGGCAGGCCTCATGCTCTCACATAAAAAGTCCAAGTGACAGCACAAGACCTACAAAAAATGGCCATTTAGCATTAATGATATAGTGCAAGCCCCTCATTATCATTCACACTGACGTGTGCACTGGATCGGCAGTAACGGAGGAGGGGTCTTGTTGCTGCAGAACCCCTGTGCCCAGGACCTTCAATGCAGATGGTAGTGTTAGCACTGGGGAGAAGCAGTAGGAGGAGGTGGTGGTAGGACCAATGGAACAAGGAGCAGTGGGGGAAAATGCAGCAATTTGACCTGATGTAGAGTCCAGGTTTGTACTTTCATTTGCAGTGGGGAGTCAGGAGGGATGGGAAAAGAGACAAGGGATAGTCTTTTCAGCAGTGTAAATAAAAGGAAAATAAAATGATAATGTTATTATCATTTTATTTTTTCCTGCTGCAGCAGCTTTCCTGGGCTGCTCTGCTCAGAGCAGGGGGAGGAGTGGTGGGCAGTCTGTAAGTGTGCATAAATGCTTGGCCGGCTGTCTTGGGCCGGCCAAACAATCATGCACACTTTGCATGTTCTTCAGAGCCCCAATTGCCTGTATCACTTCCTTCTCGGTCAGTTCTGATTCCAGACTTTCCCTATCTGTCTCACCCAGAGAAGGCAAATTAAGAGTGGCTAACATCTCTCGGGCTTCGGTCTGGGTGGACGACTTTGATGGCGTATATAGTTGCATGTAGTATGTTGCGAAAGCCTCCGCTATTTCCTCCCTGTCCCTGATTATATTCCCCCCACCCGGGGCAATTTCAAACACCCATCTAGTCGCCCTCTCCCGTTTCTCTAACCAAGCTAACAGTTTGCCTGCCTTGTCTCCCACCTCGTATATGCGATGTAGGGTAGCTCGGTGGTGTGCTGTTGCTGCTTCTTCGGCAATGTCTTTATATTCTTTCTGTTTAATCTGCAATCTGTGCTTCATTTCCGGTGAGTCTAACAATATTAGCTCAGACTCTAATTTCTGAATCTCGTCTTCTATTGCTATCAACTGTTTCTGTCTCTCTTTTTTATAAACAGAGATTGAAGAGATCCCCTGCCCCCTGATTACTGCCTTATAAGCTTCGCACATTGTTTGGGCTGAGTTCACCTACCCCTTATTTTCATTAAAATTGTTTGTTGTTGCTTCGGTTAAGTCCTCCCTAATGGCTGGTATTTTTAAGTACCAAGGATTAATTGCCATTCCCTGTCCCTTAGATGTAGGAGTATTACCGTAAAGTGCGACAAGTGGGGAGTGGTCCGAGATACCCCTCGGGAGGTGAGTCAACTCTCTGAACATTGCGAGCTGGTCTGCCATTCCAAACATATAGTCTATGCGGGATAGACTTCCATGAACCCCAGAGTGAAAAGTATACTGGCGGGCTGGGGGATTGTGCATCCGCCAAACATCAACTAGGTCAATAGCCAACAGAAATTCTTCAAGGGCCCTCCCAGGCGCTTCACTTTGTCTGGCTGGCCAGCGATCCCATTCTCCGCTAAGAGCCGTATTGCAGTCACCCCCTATGAGTAATTCCCCCTCGGGCAGCTTGACTATATGTGAACCCAGTTCAGTGAGTGTGGGGGCATGCAGTTTTGGAGGGATATAGAGGGACATAATATTTAATGGCCTGCCCTCCCAGTATCCCAACAGAGTTACAAATCGCCCCAATGAGTCATGCGTGACAGTTTGTATTTTAAAAGGAAAGGACTTACGCAGTAAGATCCCAACCACCCCTCGATCCTCTGGTATATCTAGCATGGGCTACCAGTTTTTAGCCCCATCTGTTGAGTGCGCAGTAAGAGGTCCCCTGTATGTGGGTTTCTTGTAGTAGGGCAATATCCGGTGCCTGCCGCTTCAGGTACTGCAGCACTACCATTACATGCATTCTAGGTATTATGGTGACCTCGGCTTAAGGTGGCCCTAAGAATACAGTGTTTCTTTTAGGCATTCTGGGGACCCTAGCAAACAGTAACTTTTGGAATATTGTGCCCTTCTTTGAATTCTGGTGGCCCTTGTTTAAGGTGGCCCTGGGAATAATGGGAGTCTTACAGACATTATCGTGGACCTCTAAATATTGTGTGTATATTCTATGGACTATGTTGGCCCTGGCATAGGGTGGCCTTTGGATTACTGCAGACATTCTAAGTACTAGGGTGGCTCTTGCCTCAGTTCGTCCTTCGTGGAATAAGGTGCACCTTTAGGCATTGTGGCGGTCGCGGCATATGATGGCTCCAAAATTCACACTGTGTGCCTCTTTAGCATTACTCTATTTGTATTAAATTGATGTCCATCCGTGGTATATTGTCACTAGTGGGTTATAATGGGCACCAAGACTCCTGATACGTGTTCTCACACAAAGTGAACATTCCTAACATTTGGTAGCTACTACTAGTATATGATAGACACACCTTGCATGTGAGTTAGATTACATCCATGATGTACAGTAAAGCATGAGAACCTAATACAAATGACAAGTTCTTCTTTGGGGACCAACCTGTGGGTTACCTAAAATTAAAAATTTAAGAACAAAACACAAAACATATTTTTAAAATGACTTGTTTTATTTTATGGGCAGTAAGTTTCCTTACCTAAATTTAAAACCTAGTGTTTGAGAATAAAAGGTATGTATTTGCAGAAAATGTCAAAATAATGGGGCAAAATTACTGCATTACCATATTATACTTAAAGTAGATAATGAGTGATAATACATGCTGTGATGGGACACTTATTGCTGACGTTATTTCCATGTTTTCAGATGGCACTTGCAGTTATGGCTGCTATTCTATTGTCCACATTGAACGCTTTTTGACATTATCACAACCACTGGTTTCCGAAACCATAGCCTGGCTAACCTTACAGATGCATCTGGGGTATGAAGCTGTAAGATCTCTGTAATCCGAGTGCTATTGCAGGACACTGTTGGATCTACCTAACCTCTGAAGGATAGCTCCACTTGTCAGTACCTGCTGACTGAGTTTATGACATACGTGTAAATTTGTATTCTCTTATCCTGTGCCTTCCAGAGAGATGCTCCATCATACTGAAAATGTGTTAAGATGAGGCCGGCAGAAAAAACGAAAGAAACCAACAGGTAGAAGTAAGTAAAGATGCAAGGTGCATTTTAAGAAGTGATATGAGACCTAGATAAGTGCATACTTAGATTATGCATGTGGTATTTATATAGCACAAACCTACCTGAAAGCCTGTGCATTACCTGAACTGCCTGTAAAACCAGTGCATTTCTAGCCATTTTCAGGGGAAATTGACAGCAAAAATGCACCGTTTTGAACAATTTATGAACAAGTTTTCTTGAGGCTGACATCCTTTTCCCAGCTCCCCTGCGGAGGATCACATTTGTTCAGCACATCGTTAAAGTATTGCATTATTTCATTAGTGTCTCTTCAGAATTGAAAACCTAGGGCTTTCAACTACATTATTTGAGCATTGTGCTATTAGGTACAAATCTGACCAAAATATTCTAAAGGAAAACATCCCTCCAAGAAATCCTCTTTAAGGGAAGTCTTGCTTGCTCGCATTACATGCTGCACTGCCGGAAAGAGGTCAGATTTTCAGAATCCCCACACAGGATACAATTATATACAATTCCACTAAATGGAGCTCAAATACATAGTGGTTCTGCTGAAATTCTGGCATGGCCTCAGCCCCCCACAGAGCTATATTTGACACCCCTATAATACACCACAGCCCTGTCCTCGAAGTAGGAACATTAATTTCTCACATTTTGGCATCTCTTTGCGCGAGGAGAAAGAGGCTCAGGTCCATCCACAATCATGTCCTTTTGACAGCATCCACAGTACTTACATGAGAGCATCCACCCCAGGCTCCAGCCGTGGCGAGGTGCAGCCCAGAACCTCTCCGGGGGATAGTGGCTTACTCTGCGGGACCACCACCTTGAACTGTGGACGCAATACCTGGGCGGCAGCCTAGAGTAGAAGAAGAGAAACATGCTATCAGATAACGCAAGAACCACAAAAACACACGCCAAGAGGACCAACACCCTGCGATGCAAAAACCTCCTCGATCTCTTTATTCAAGATAAGCCTCAAACAACACTTCCTAAGTCAGCTAACACATCCAGCTTGGGACTGACCACCCAGGTACATACCAGCTGAAGTTCATCCACTTCTCCATCACCACCTGAGGCTTGCCATTAGCAGATTGTCCTTTCCCTCTCTAATCTCTCTGGTCCTCTGATCTGTGACATGTGCTTTGAATCTTTCCTACCTCATGGACTCTCTGTAATCTGTCATGAACATGAAACTGTTGACATCTCGGAAGCCTCTCATGGCCATGCTCCAAGATTCATATCTCATTGAACATAATGATTCTAACCTGATGCAGTCCACTCCACGGGACCATGTGCAACCGACCCCTTTCAAAAGGCTTCAGGCCCTCAATGTTAAGAGTTCTCAATGTGAAATATCAAGAACTGAAAGCATAAAAGGAAAACAACCACTAGCAAAGCCAATAGGTTTGGATTTAATGTCAGTGGCAGCTCCTCTGCTAAGGCAGAGGAGCGTGAACACACTGCTTTTCAGCAGTGTAAATAAAAGGAAAATAAAATGATAATAACTCTATGTTATTATCATTTTATTTTTCCTGCTGCAGCAGCTTTGCAGGGCTGCTCTGCTCGGAGCAGGGGGAGGAGTGGTGGGCAGTCTGTAAGTGTGCATAAATGCTTGGCCGGCTGTCTAGGGCCGGCCAAACAGTCATGCGCACTTTGCATGCTCTCCACCCAGACTGCATTACAGCCTGGGTGGAGAACATGCCCAGGCTTCCAGTCCCCGTCTAAGCGCCGAACCACAGCGCTCAGACCAATCACAACGCTTCATTGCAGCGTTGTGATTGGCATAGGGGGGCCTGGGTGCTTCCTGTTCCAGCCCGACGCAGAGGAGAGACACGGCAATAAGATACGTTTATTTTTCTTTGTTTACAGCCCCGCGACCCCCGATCCGTGCCAGCCACCACTGTTTAATGTACCAACAAATATAAACACAGCCATTTATAAATGATGTTTGCAGGCATTGTATGCACAAATGTTGTTTATTACATTAAAGTCTGTCCAACTGGCTTTGCCAATGCCGGGAAAAAGTAACAAAAATGTTGTTTCCGGTTTAGAGTATATATAGGAGACAAGGAACTAAATGTGATAAATAACAGATTTAGGATAATACCTCATACATTCTAATGGAAACACTTCTTTTATGGTGGAAGCATGCACTGCAAACTGATAGCATGAAGTGAGAGAGTAATATTCCAACCAAATAGCTGGTTTTAATTTTACACCTTATAAGTGCTGAAAAGACCCAGTAACAATGCTTACACATTGATCCCTACATTTGCAGTAATGTTACAAAAACAACCTTGGTTGTGGTAACACTATTACCGTATTGTGGTATAACGGCAAAACATCCGACATTCAATAAATGATTCCATTAGTGAGGCAGTGTTATTTTCTCCCAAATGGCAATGCCCTAAAACATTATTTTAACTCTTTAAAGAGTTCAGCTTTTCCATGTTGCTTCACTCCACTGTGGGCCGTATAACAACGTCCCTGCTATCACCTGGCAACTCCTGCCCAGAGTTCCCAATACCTGGGGCATTGATAACTGCGGGGAGGGTGGTGGCAACAGAAATAACATAGATCACAAGTGGGACGCGGAGGGTCACCTTAGAAATGAGGAATTACAAAGAGAATCAGTAATTTGATTCCCAATTCTTCCCAATAATTGACCTCTAGGCTCTGCCTGCTTTCAGATTGTTAAGGGGTTCAGGAAAGGGTAGCATTAAGGGGTAGGAATGGACTTTTAGGGTTCAAGATGGTATTCTGGGGTAGTAAGGAGTTTTTAGGGTTTAGGGGAAGGGTACCTTTAAAGGATTGTAAGAGTTTTTTTAGAGTTCTAGGAAGGGCAGAGATAAGGGATAGTAAGGGTTTTTAGAGTTCCGGGATGGGTACTGTTAAGGAGTAGTAATGGGTTTTTACTATTCATGGAAGTGTAGCGTTAAGGCATAGTTTCAGTTTTTAGGGTTCAGTGATGGGTAGCATTAAGGGGCAGTAAAGGCTTTAGGGTTCAAGGAAGGGTAGTGTTAAGCAGTAGAAAAGAGGTTTTAGGATTCATGGCATGGTAGTGTTCAGCGGTAATAAAGAGGGTTCAAGGTAGGCTTATGTAAAGGAGTAGTACGTTTTTTTATGGTTCAGGGATGGATAGTGTTAGAGGGTAGTAATATTTTCCAGTTCAGGGAAGGGTATCGTGAAGGTATAGTATGGGTTTTTAGGGTTGAGGGAAGGGTAGATTTAAGGGGTAGTAAGGGCTTCTAGGTTATAAGGAAGGGTAGCAATAGGGGGTATTGATGGGTTTTTAGAGTGCAGGGGAGGGGAGGATAGCATAAAGATATAGTAAGGAGGTTTCAGGGTTCATGGAAGAGTAGTGTTAAGCTGTACTAAGGAATTCTTAGGGTTCAGTGAAGGGTAGTGTTAAGCAGCAGTAAGGGTTTTCAAGGTTCACGGAGGGGTAGTGTTAGTGGGTAGTAAGGAGTTTTTTGTTTAAGGAAAGGGTAGCATTAAAGGGTAGTAAGGAGTTTTAAAGGTTCAGAGAGCAGTAGCATTAAGGGGTTTTTAGAGTTCAAGGAAAGGTAGCATAAAGGGCAGTAAGGGTTTTACGTTTCAGGAAAGGGTAGACTTAAGGGATAGCAAGGAGTCTGTAGAGGTCAGGGATGGGTAGCGTTAGGGGTAGAAAAGAGCTTTTAGGATTCAGGGAAGGGTTATTTAAAATTACAGTATGTTAAATAAGTAAATTAATTTAATATATAAATATAATATTAGTATTATATTGTTTTTAAATAAAATAATACATTAAAATGAATATTTAAATTAACTTTTGCGAGCCAAGGAGGGTAAAAACAGTCTCTCCAGACCGTAAATCTTGAAACTCAGAACTAGACAAAACACCATTCTCTCAAGGAGTGCCATGTTAAGGTATGTCTGAAGTTGGTGATGGAAAGGGAAGGAAAGAGGTGGCTGGGACTGCAATACCACAGCACATTCCTTTTCAATGCCCTCCTATCTGTGCTGCTGACCAGGGCACAAGTCCTAAAAAAAGAATTGGGGGGACGCTGACGACACGACAGGAAGTGACGTCACGAAAGGTGGCTTGCACCATCAGACTCATTGCCTCCCCTCGCTCACCCCTTAGATGTGATTGCATCAGAGAAGCCAGCGCGTGAGCAGCGTTCTGAATGAGCTCCGATCTCGCCCCAGAGAGGCCAAAGAGTGAATGTGTGGCTCCATTTGCTCCAGTTATCGAGCTCCTGGTAAAATAAGTGGGGGGACGCCGTCCACCCGCGTGGTACCCCGACTCGAACCCTGCTGCTGACAGAGAACACATACTCTGGTTAACTCATACTCTCGAAGAAATATAGCAAGGGGCACTGAAATTATGCAGCAGGGGAGGATCAAATTATGCTGCAAGAAAGGGCTAATGAGGGGGACGTAATGCAGCACATTCTGTGATAGTATTACCTAATTATTTTGTCACTTTTACACATTAACACTGCACAAAGGTTTCACCTCATTAGTACCGATTTAACATCTAAATACAGCAAAAATAAACAGGTAGTTGACCAGTTTGTGAATGTCCTTCCACTTCGTGGTAACACATGTTGTAGTTTGAGCTAGAAACTATATATTTTTTTGTTAAAATCTTCAGTTTATACAGCAGATTAAGGATTATGTGGTTTATACGCCAAATCCACAATTATGAAGAAAACGCCACAGCCGCAAAATCACATAATTCCATTGGCTCTGCATTTAGCATTACAGTGGCAGTTGTTTGACACAAAGGTCACGCCCTGTTGTAAAACAATAGCTTGATTTGATAAAGAGCTCTTGCAACTTGATAAACAAATGAATATAGCTCTTGGAGGGTAAACACCGAGAGTACGCACTTATTCTGTGGAAGCACATAACTTTTGCCCAATCAAACCATGTACTCCTGTTCACCAACATGTGGGCGGAACCAAAGCTCCTGTCTGAAATATTATTGAAAGCTTTTTTAAGCTGTTCACATACCGTCTGGCGACAGCTGTGCTGTCAATCCAGACCTAAAAAAAAAAGATCATCGTGCACAGCTAAAAGGAATCCCAGACTGTCAAAGCACAGACGAACCACAGGAGCGGTCAGAGCATGCAGGAATCGCTGATAGTTTCAGGGCCTGCAGACATGTCAAAGTACATGGGATCCACAGGCACCACTAAAGTACCCCTAACCATTAAATACTTTCAGCATACTCAGAAATCAAGCAGGATCCGAGCGCACAGAAACCTAATGGACTGTCAAAGCACATATGCACCATTGAGAACATCAGACATTGATAAAGTAAATTCTTTCCACATTGTCTCTTTTTAACTCTGAAATGGCTATCCAGTCTAATAATGAAAGCAGACGTTGTCTGGATGGAAATTACAGACGTGAAAGAGGACACCTTCTCATGTAAACTAGGAAGAGCAAGGGTCTCTGGATCTAAGAAAAAGTATTAGGTTCTAATAGAGAGATAGGGACAGAAGGCAACATTTGGGTGAGTAGGTTTGCTCTTGTTCTGTCAGGTCAGCAACCTACACAGCTCATCGTCACGCACCCTTGCATGTGCAGGCCCCCAGTATGGCTGGATGTCAGAGATGACCTGACCAGGGATCATCTGACTGGTGCTTAACCGTCTTAAGGGAGCCTTTGGGAACATGAGAGGGGCTTGGTGCTAATGCCCTGCTCAAACTTTTGGTCTCATTTGACCTAGAAGAAGTAGGTACAATTTGGGCCTTTATAGACTGCGTAGTTTCTGCAGGGGTCGCCAGCCTTGTTGGCTTTTCCAATTCTTTCCTCAGTCATAAGTTGTATTTGTACTGCAGTAGGCAGTTGCCTTGTCCTTAAAAAGCTGTATGACTACTGTTCAAGCCACTAACTTCAATTTGTGCCCCTTTGGCATTATTGAACTCATTAAATAGTAGCTCTGCCTTTCACATGCTGCCATATGGATTATTGGGCCTCCTCTGACCACTCCCCTTCTTTTGGCATACAGCACCCCACCATCTCTCTGGTTAGGTTGGAGCTATGTAGCTGTCAAAATTATAGTTATAACTTGTGTGCCTATCTTTCAAACCTCCTCCATCACATTGTCGGGTGCTGCGCCCCAAGACAGGAGCACTTCTAGGTCACTCATGCACAACATCAAAATGCTTCCCACACAGGATCATAACAACTACAACACAGCCAACCACGCCTTCCCCGCAGTGTGGTGTACTACCTGTCTGATAATGCACTTTGGCGTTCCGCAATGACACACCATTTAAATGCTACAATACAACATTAGTACTGCTGTTAAAAACTGTGCATGCCTGGGACAGTAAGGTACTGACACTGCATAAATTACTGTATTTTCCTCACATAATTAGCTGAGAAAATAGGGGTTGAAAAATAGGAAAGTATTTTCCCCACATGGCGCCCGCTACATTATTTGCCAATGAGTAGGAGATATCAGCTTAAGTCTCTATAGTGTAATTTATGTGCACGCCCCCTACTTCCTGGCATCCATGCTTAAATGGTATACTACCAGCTCCTCTCTCAAATATACTAATTTCTCACTTCTGCATCGCTCAGGGGACAAAGGTTTCTTCTGTCATGGCAGTCATGTTATTAAAATGTGTGTCAAGACCCAAGGCTAGCATTATGCATTATCTCCTTAATAACACAATCTCAGCAGCATACTTAAAGGAACACGGAGTTTAACAGAATGAAGAATGTCCAGCAACACTCAGCAGGAGCTGCATTCTAGTGTCTTCCTAGTTTGGATGCCATTCCTTAGGCGGCTAACTCGATATTTAGACTTGCTCACTATCTGAACACTATTTTACTCCAAAGGTGTAGCTTTAAGTAATAGAAATGAATATGGGAGCATACAAATATATGTTTCTGTATTGTGGCCACTTAGGTTAAATAACAATAAGTTCAGTTTCACTACTGGAAAATACTATGGCTTTTTCACTTCTTTTCAGCTATTTAAAAGATCAGCCTCTTGTTTGATGTTGTTTTTCTAATGCTGAAGAGTGGGTCCGCTGTAACGGACTCCTAGCTGACGGCGCAAGGGCCCCACTAGTTACAGAGTACTTTTGTGCTCTGTTTTTCCATGCGAGTGGTACGTGCGGTTTGTGGGATGTGGTGCCAGCAATACCAGAGCAGTGGAGGAGGCCAGATGCCCTCTGACATGGTCTTTTCTGGGAGGCTCCATAATGTGCAGGATGTAAGCCGGTCAAGGCTTAATTGGTAAAATAGTAAGTGCCGGTGCCCAGAAATTTCTCAGAAGCCTGCACTCGGCGGGCCGAATGTTGGGGTTGCTGAGTACCAATACTATTTAGCCTTGAGTAAGTATCATGTCTCTTTCATCTACCACTCTCCTCTGGTTGCCTCTAACTAGATCTTAACGGGTTCTAATTCATCCCTGCTTTCTCCCTTTGCCACTGTTTTTCCTTTTTTCTCTTTTGCCTTCTTTCTTCTTTTTAGGTTGAACCTACTGGATAGTATATGCGCTGTCTGTAGTGAGGCATATTGTGGCGTACAAAGAACATGACGGGGCTTGGAGCCTGACCATCGGTTATCATTGGTTGGCTTTTCTGTCACTCTTATTTCCCTGCTTCTTATTTGTGTCCCAGCCTGTCAATCTTTTGGCTGTCCCTTTCATGGAGCATTGCCTCTTTACCATTGCTTGATTGACTGTCATCTTAGCTTCCACTGCTTGCTTTTCAAGCACCACTTTTTTTTCTGTAAAGCACTTCATGAGAGTGCATTTTAAAACTGTCACTCTTGTGTATATCTCTCTCCTTACATTGCCTCCCGGCACCCTCAGAATTGCTTCCCCCACCTGTACTCTCCAAATTGCTTTCAAGTCTCTCCCAATCTCCACGTGTTGCTTTGCCTTTCTCGTCCCTTCTGCCCTCCCCCATGTTGCTATGGCTCCTCCCCTCCGCCCTCTCTTGTTTGATCTGGCTACCCCCATGCCCTCCCTGGTATTGATTTGACTACTAGCCCCACCATCATCCCCATGTAGCTTTGGTTCCTCCCCAATGCATCCGTTTCCACCCCCCTGCACTTTAAAGAACAAAACAAACCATCAGTTTGACCATTTGGTACATGGTACTGATTTGCACAAGGTGGGCCTCTTTGTCTAGAGTGGCATGGTGGGTGAAAACAATGGATGCGGCGTCGAGCAATTGTCAGTGGCTGAGAATATTTCAAGCATTCCATCCATCACCATGTTGATGTTGCAGCTGACGCCTTATGTGCAATGGGTATGCCCAGATGTGGACCCCGTGTTCACTGTGCCATAGGACTCAAGCTACACCTCACTCACAAGCCCCAAGTATGACAAAACCTGTCTGGGGTTGTTTGTGATCCCTTGCGGAGGTGGCCTCTCCTGGCAGTTTGGGACGTACTGTTTCCATGGGAGCAGGGTTGGTACTGATTTGCATAAGGCAGGCCTTTGTCTTGAGTTGCATGGTGGATGCAAAATGATGGACTGGAATGGGGCCTGAGCGATTGCCATTAGATGAGATTAATTTAAACATTCCATCTATCATAATGTTGTTGTTGCAGTTGATGGCCTAAATGCAAGGGGTATGCCAAGACATGGGGTCCCGTGCTGACTGTGACATTGGACTCAAGCTACACCCTACTGAGGAGCCCAAAGTAGGGTAAAACCGGTCTGGGGCTGCTTGTGATCCCTTCTAGAAGGGGCCTCGCCTGACAGCTCAGAATGTACTGTTCCAATGAGGAGCAGGGTTGCTATTGATTTGCATAAAGCAGGCCTTTTTAGGTCTCGTGCCTAGCGTTGCACTGCGCAGTGCGAGACATTTAGTAGGTGAAAAACGGGGATTTAGCACTGACCTAGGAATCGCACACGCACCCTTTTGTGCTACCCCATTGGCTTTTGCGTGCGTCTTTGTCTAAAACACAGCACGCAATTGGCCAAAGGCGGTCGCATTGCTCCGCCCGTGGCCTATCGGTGTCTATTACGCGCACCGATGCCATGTAGTTTCAATTATCGTGCCCAGACACGGGCGCAATAATGGAAACCAGATGGCTCGGTGTGGCGCGCGCGCACCACTCGCAGGCGTGTTTTTTTTTTTTTTTCACAATAGCGATCGCTTTCGCGATCGCTTTCACTGCCGCTTTTCTAGTTTTCGTTTCAAGGAGGCAGTTTCAGCCGCATGTGCTTTTTACACCGCTGCCTTGTTTCCAGATAGTATCTGAAATAAGTTTTGCAGCTGCTTTTAAAAGTATTGAAGTATTATGCATTGCACTATGTTCACTATGTTCACACAGTATAAAAATGTCTGCCCCATCTTTAGGCCGCTCCTCGGACTTCTGTGAGGCAGAACTCCCGTGTTTTCTGCTGACTGTCTTTGGCGTGGATGTACGGAGGAATGTTTGATTACAGTGTAACAGGTTTGGTGGCGAACTCCAGATAAATGTACACCACGCACGCAAAATGTTCCTTTGGGCATTCAGTTCAGCTACTTGCAGCGGTGGAGGGCTCTGCTCTTCGATGTACTTCCTGTCGGACTGCTAAGTTTGAAGTGCCTGTCGGGCACAGGTTGCTCTTTTGAAACTTTCTTAGATTTTTCTCTGAGGAACAGTGCGATGCCAACAATGAGAATAGCACTGATGATCCCAATGGGACTAGTGCCGATGCCAACAATGAGAATAGCAATGATGATCCCAATGGGACTAGTGCCGATGCCAACAATGAGAATAGCACTGATAACCATGCGACTAGTGCCCATGACAACAATGAGAATAGCACTGATGATACCAATGGGACTAGTGCCGATGCCAACAATGAGAATAGCACTGATAACAATGGGACTAGTGCTGATGCAAACAATGACAATAGCACTGATGATAACAATGGGACTAGTGCTGATGCAAACAATGACAATAGCACTGATGATAACAATGGGACTAGTGCCGATGCCAACAATGAGAATAGCAATGATAACAATGGGATTAGTGCCGATGCAAACAATGACAATAGCACTGATGATAACAATCGAACTAGTGCCGATGCCAACAATGAGAATAGCACTGATGATAACAATTCGACTAGTGCCGATGCCAACAATGAGAATAGCACTGATAACAATGGGACTAGTGCCGATGCCAACAATGAGAATAGCACTGATGATAACAATGGGACTAGTGCCCATGCCAACAATGAGAATAGTACTGATAACCATGGGACTAGTGCCCATGACAACAATGAGAATAGCGCTGATGATACCAATGGGACTAGTGCTTCTGACAACAATGAGAATAGCACTGATGATAACAATGGGACTAGTGCCGATGCCAACAATGAGAATAGCACTGATGATAACAATGGGACTAGTGCCGATGCCAACAATGAGAATAGCACTGATGATAACAATGGGACTAGTGCCCATGACAATGAGAATAGCACTGATAACCATGGGACTAGTGCCCATGACAACAATGAGAATAGCGCTGATGATACCAATGGGACTAGTGCTCCTGACAACAATGAGGATAGCACTGATGATAACAATGGGAATAGTGCCGATGTCAACAATGAGAATAGCACTGATGATACCAATGGGACTAGTGCCGATGTCAACAATGAGAATAGCACTGATAACCATGGGACTAGTGCCCATGACAACAATGAGAATAGCGCTGATGATACCAATAGGACTAGTGCCCATGACCACAATGAGAATAGTTAATCAATAAGGGGGAAACAAACGGACTAATCTTTATCCAGGTCCAGCATACATGTCCGTGAATGAACCTTAACACAAATGGTATGCAGTTCCTAATGTTAAAAGCAGGAGGAAGTGTTTTTCAATATAGAGACTCCACATAGAGATATGGAGTGGTGAAAGGTGGGGAGAAGAATCCTCTCCTCTTGGAAAAAGACCCTCACACACCCAGCCTGCTAGGTGTCATGCTTCATCATCGGGTCTGCTCCTTATCGGGTCGGCGCTGCAATCCCCGATCGGCACCCGTGATGGGGCCTCCTTGGCGGAGATCTTTATTCCATATGCCGGTGGGTGAAGTGCGTGTGAGGGCCCTAAAACAGTGTAGGTGATAAAGATGTGTAGGAAAATAAAAAGGGAGGTGGTCCACTCAAAATAATTTTATTAAATGTGGCCCCTACCCTGGTAAAAAGAAAACAAGACGCTTATCTCCACTCTAAGGATGTAGAGATTTTTGCGTTTGTAAAAGAGGTCAACATGTTTCTTGCCTGACAATATATTAAATGGCAATTCTTCAGGACCAACGATGATCTACCTACACTTAATGGTAGTGGTCAACAATGAAATGAAATAAATTAGTGACCACCATTACAGCACCCTAAAAAGTGGTACCTGTAGATCAAAAAAACAACACAACCTGCAAAGAAAACAGAGCAACAACATTAACGTTAAATGTCACGGTATTCTGTTCTAAATAAAAACAAAGACAAAAAAAGCACCACATGGTGTTATTGATGCAGCTCAAGCATGCTGAACATAAGTGACTCGTGGCATGCTAAAAGTGCGTATTCTGTATCATAACAACCAGCAATGCGTCTTCCAACTGAGCAGCTAAAAAGAGAGAAAGGGAGAGCGAGAGCAATCCTCTAGAAACTCACCCTATTAGGGTCAAGGATGCACGGCATCAGTACCGGCTGGTGTAGACACTAAAATGTAGTGTCCTAATGAGGAGGAAAAAGGGACATAAATAATAATGTTCAAAATTATTGAAAAGAAACAACTGAACCCAGGTTCAATAGCCTGGAGGTGGAGCAAGCCAACCGCTGCACAAGGGCACCCAGCAGGACTGCCCTGTAAGCAGCTCAGTCATCCAATGAGGGGCACATTAATTGCTAGTGGTGCCCTGGGACTGTGCAGCAAGGCTGGGACTCCAATCAGCGCGCCAGCCAGTGTCCCCGACATTCACCAAAGTGGAAAACGGGGTCACCTGCAGCAACGTGACAAGACCAACCAGCCAATGCTGCATCAGGCATACTGACAGAAACTAACCTTCCCCGTTTAACAAGTTGGAAACGAGGAGTCAAAGGCGGGAAACAAGGGAACCAGTGCTGCCTACGGAGCCAAAGCTCCAACACGTGTGTTTATCGGGAGAGGAGCACAAAGGACCACAAATATCGCCGCATCAACCAAGTTTCAACCCACAGCACCGGAAAGGTGCCGCTAGTGTAAGAAGCCCGGGCAGGGCTGAGAGGCAGAATCGCATCACTTACAGTTCATCAGGAACAAGGCGGCGGACGTCCTACCCTCACACAGCCGGTCCGGGCAATGTACCCGATTGTAAAGTAATCGCGTGTAAGTACTAGCGCTCGGCCGACGGTGAGGGGCGGGACTTCCGGGTAAACCACCGCCGAGTCAATTAACAACTAGAGCGTGAGCTTACTGGCGGGCGCCATCTTGGGTGACCCTCATGCACCGCAGACCAACTAAACCACATCTAACGAAACCGGAGGGTTACCGCATTTCCCATAATAATGATGATGATGAGTTCGAGTTCCATATTGCCCCAAAGGCATAAACTGACCCAATGACGGTGCTCATAGGGGCACAAAGTAGAGGGGTTGGGGAGTAAGGTGATGGGTTTTATGATTAGTAGTAAAATATGCTGGTACCCCAAAGTGCTTCACAACCAGCTGGGGTAAGGTGAAACAACAAAGCTGTTGCCATATATACACCGACCATGCCGGTATTCAAAAAAGGTGCGTTACAATCAGATATGGTAGGGAAATAAAGATGTACTCCTGAAAACGCGAGCTGGTTCATACAAGTTGTGTGCAAGTGGGCAGACCAAGGGGAGGTCCCCTATGTGTAATATATGCCGTGTTGCATACTACAACCAACCACAGTAGTTCTTAAATTGCTGGGATATCTCAGTGTAGGTGGAATTATCGCTAAATTCTTGATAACGATCAAGTCAAGAGACTCCAAGGGATATTTTCATTGAGCCCTGACTGGTCAGTAGCCAATCGTAGGACCCACCATTGTTCAATCCGAAGCAGTGCATTCTGGGATATCCCCGGATGTGTCTCTAATACACCCCATTCAAAAGAGTCAGGTGAGTGTCGGACCTCTTTGAAATGGGTGGTCATTTTAGTATTATTCTTCAGACACCTAAAGTTACTCCTATGTTCCATTATCCTGATTTTAACCGGCCTTGAGGTCATGCCAATATACAACAAATCACATTTGCATTTCAATATATATATGCAATTATTGGTGTTGCAATTTGTGTGTGTACTTATCTTCCAGCTAAACCCATTAGGAAACCTCATTTCTTTAGTAACTTTAGTGAGGTGGCAAACGGAGCATGAACCGCACGGGTAATGCCCCATGACCGGGGTAAATCCCACAAAGTTCTTTGCACTTTGCTCTGTTGTTTCTTCGGTCTTGTGTGGATTAACAAATCCTTGATGTTACTAGATCGTTTAAACGCAAACCTTGGTATGGATAAGTTAAGAGTTCCTGTGTTGAGGATCCCCCAATGTTTGCGAATTATTTTCTTTATCCTGTTAGAATCTGGGGTATATGTAGTAACACACGTGATGGTCGTATCAGGTTCTTTAATCCTGTCTTCTAACAGGGTCTCACGATTGTTGTTTCGAGCTCTTGTGTATGCGGTGTCGATAACCTGTCTAGGGTAATCCCGCTGGAGAAGGTGTTTCTTTAGTGTGTCTGACTCCTTTTTGTAGTCAGTTAATGTGCTACAGTTCCTTCTAATACGTAGGAACTGTCCAAAGGGTAAGTTCTGTCTCAGGGCCCTAGGATGATGGCTACTAAAAAGTAGGAGGCTGTTCCTATCGGTCGGTTTACGATAGAGGGTTGTGGAGATTTTATCCCCCTCTAGTCTGACCAATAAGTCAAGAAAGGGGATTTCAGTCTCAGAGATCGTACTTGTGAATCGCAAATAAGGGTTCAAGGTATTAATCCATGTGCAGAACTCATCACATGTAGTTTGTTCTCCTTTCCACAAGATCAAGATATCATCAATAAATCTTTTCCACATGAGCACATTGGTCGTATATGGATTCCTGGGACTAAAGATCTCTCTTTCCTCGAATGCTGACATGTACATACATGCCAGACTTGGCGCAAATGTACTGCCCATCGAAGTGCCCTGTGTTTGATGATATAATTGAGTGTCATATTCAAAGAAATTCTCTGTAAGTGCTAAAGTGGCACATTCCAGTATGAAGGCCACCGGTGTCGGTGAGTACCACTCACTGCTGACCAATGCATCTTCAATCACTTCAAGAGTAGCCCTTTGAGGGATATTGGTATATAGAGCCTCAACATCCAGTGTGACCAATAGGTCTACTGATTCTGGATGTTGAGTACCCTCGAGTAGACGTAGGACATCTGTGGTATCCCTGATGAAGGAGGGAGTTGCCCTGACCAATGGTTGTATGAAGTGGTCAACAAATTTGGACAGAGGTTCCAAAATAGAGCCGATCCCTGACACGATGGGACGTCCCGGGACCGGAACAGTGTTCTTGTGAATTTTGGGAAGGCAGTAGAAATAGGGGGTTATAGGTTCTTTTGTTACCAGGAAATCAGCTTCCTTCTTGGTGATCCACCCTTGTGATTCTGCAGTGAAAACCAAAGTGGAAATAATTCTACTCAATCTCGGGGTAGGATCTTCCCTTATAGGAGTGTAATATCTCCTGTCACTCAATTGTCTCTGGCATTCTGTATCGTAGTCCAATGTGGACATAATCACTATTGCCCCTCCTTTATCTGCCTGTTTAATGGTGATGCTGGCATCACTCGATAAAGTTTTAATGGCAGTAGTTTCGTCACAGGATAGGTTATGGAATGGAGCAGTAGTTGTCATGCTGTTTAGATCTTTCAACACTGCTTGCTCGAAAGTCAACACTTCGTGTGAAATCATACCACTATTTGGTGTAAAGGTAGAAGGTTTGTGTAAACCAGAGTCGTTAGTAGGTAGTGGTGTTTGATCTTGGAAGTAGGCTTGTAAACGAATTTTGCGGAAGAACCCCTGTACTTCGCAAATGTCTCGAAATTTGTCATTTTTAGGGGTTGGAACATAGCCCAGACCTTTCTGTAGGACCCTCTCTTCTATGGGTGAGAGGGCTCTCAAGGAGAGGTTAATGATTAATTTCTCTTCCCCCTGGTTTGACTCCTGGTCTCTACTGATCGAGCTGGTTGATCCCGCCATTGGACTCTTTTTTGACCTCTTCTGCGCCCTCTTCCTCTGCCCCAACCTCTGTCTAAAAAGGTGGCTCAGCCCCGGTCTGGAAGAAGGGTGGGGGCCTTGTTGGTACATAGGAAACTGCCAGTAGGGTGGTCCCTGAAATGAGGGTAAGTTATAAGGGGGAAACATCTGATGTTGAGACGGTCGATATCTTCTATTATTCCAACTGCCAGTGCTGGAGTCACTGTTGGAAGAAGATCCCCTACGTGATGAAGCAGAACCCTCATCAGAGGAATAACCAATCTCTCCAGCAGTATAATCTGCTTTTAAATATGGATATACTTTCTCAGTAGAGAATTTCTGGATATCCTTCTGAAGTTTTGAAATTTTTTGTTTCATAAGATATTCCCGGTTATCTGCTATCTCTGCATTTATTTCAGCCAGCTTACTTTTAAATGCTGCTGTTTGTACAATGACCTTAATAGCCCCTCTGCTGTTTGTATCCTGATAAGCAATGCATCTGCGATTCTCTTGGCCGTGTTAATTATGAGAATCAGCCAGTCCCTAGTGCATTTCCATGCTACTAGGGACCATTCTTTTAAAAATAGCATCCTCCAAGAACAGGCGGGGGACATTGTTAACAATCAGGCCATTAGGGGCTATGTTGGCTCTAAGATATTCTGTCATCATTGCCCCATGTAGAGTAACCTTAAGCCATTCGTGTTTCATATTGGCTAATGAGGTCCAGTCTTCTGACTGGCTCCCAGATGCTGAGCTGCCATCGGGCCCCAGTAGTGATGGTGCTCTCAGAATCTCAGTTGCTGCTTCGTCACCGAAGCTAAGTCCCTGATAGTCCTCCATCCTAATAGTAGGAGGTCCTAATGGACTAGAAATACTGGTAGTGTAATAATTAGAATCACACTATCTTAAATGATGGACCAAAGGAAACATAAAGTATGTTCTTGGTAACCCAATAGAATCCCGCGGGCAACAACCCGTGCAATCAGTTAATCAATAAGGGGGAAACAAACGGACTAATCTTTATCCAGGTCCAGCATACATGTCCGTGAATGAACCTTAACACAAATGGTATGCAGTTCCTAATGTTAAAAGCAGGAGGAAGTGTTTTTCAATATAGAGACTCCACATAGAGATATGGAGTGGTGAAAGGTGGGGAGAAGAATCCTCTCCTCTTGGAAAAAGACCCTCACACACCCAGCCTGCTAGGTGTCATGCTTCATCATCGGGTCTGCTCCTTATCGGGTCGGCGCTGCAATCCCCGATCGGCACCCGTGATGGGGCCTCCTTGGCGGAGATCTTTATTCCATATGCCGGTGGGTGAAGTGCGTGTGAGGGCCCTAAAACAGTGTAGGTGATAAAGATGTGTAGGAAAATAAAAAAGGGAGGCGGTCCACTCAAAATAATTTTATTAAATGTGGCCCCTACCCTGGTTAAAAAGAAAACAAGACGCTTATCTCCACTCTAAGGATGTAGAGATTTTTGCGTTTGTAAAAGAGGTCAACATGTTTCTTGCCTGACAATATATTAAATGGCAATTCTTCAGGACCAACGATGATCTACCTACACTTAATGGTAGTGGTCAACAATGAAATGAAATAAATTAGTGACCACCATTACAGCACCCTAAAAGTGGTACCTGTAGATCAAAAAAACAACACAACCTGCAAAGAAAACAGAGCAACAACATTAACGTTAAATGTCACGGTATTCTGTTCTAAATAAAAACAAAGACAAAAAAAGCACCACATGGTGTTATTGATGCAGCTCAAGCATGCTGAACATAAGTGACTCGTGGCATGCTAAAAGTGCGTATTCTGTATCATAACAACCAGCAATGCGTCTTCCAACTGAGCAGCTAAAAAGAGAGAAAGGGAGAGCGAGAGCAATCCTCTAGAATCTCACCCTATTAGGGTCAAGGATGCACGGCATCAGTACCGGCTGGTGTAGACACTAAAATGTAGTGTCCTAATGAGGAGGAAAAAGGGACATAAATAATAATGTTCAAAATTATTGAAAAGAAACAACTGAACCCAGGTTCAATAGCCTGGAGGTGGAGCAAGCCAACCGCTGCACAAGGGCACCCAGCAGGACTGCCCTGTAAGCAGCTCAGTCATCCAATGAGGGGCACATTAATTGCTAGTGGTGCCCTGGGACTGTGCAGCAAGGCTGGGACTCCAATCAGCGCGCCAGCCAGTGTCCCCGACATTCACCAAAGTGGAAAACGGGGTCACCTGCAGCAACGTGACAAGACCAACCAGCCAATGCTGCATCAGGCATACTGACAGAAACTAACCTTCCCCGTTTAACAAGTTGGAAACGAGGAGTCAAAGGCGGGAAACAAGGGAACCAGTGCTGCCTACGGAGCCAAAGCTCCAACACGTGTGTTTATCGGGAGAGGAGCACAAAGGACCACAAATATCGCCGCATCAACCAAGTTTCAACCCACAGCACCGGAAAGGTGCCGCTAGTGTAAGAAGCCCGGGCAGGGCTGAGAGGCAGAATCGCATCACTTACAGTTCATCAGGAACAAGGCGGCGGACGTCCTACCCTCACACAGCCGGTCCGGGCAATGTACCCGATTGTAAAGTAATTGTAAGGAGAGGATTCTTCTCCCCACCTTTCACCACTCCATATCTCTATGTGGAGTCTCTATATTGAAAAACACTTCCTCCTGCTTTTAACATTAGGAACTGCATACCATTTGTGTTAAGGCACAATGAGAATAGCACTGATGATACCAATGGGACTAGTGCCGATGCCAACAATGAGAATAGCACTGATGATACCAATGGGACTAGTGCCGATGCCAACAATGAGAATAGCACTGATAACAATGGGATTAGTGCCGATGCAAACAATGACAATAGCACTGATGATAACAATGGAACTAGTGCCGATGCCAACAATGAGAATAGCACTGATGATAACAATGGGACTAGTGCCGATGCCAACAATGAGAATAGCACTGATAACAATGGGACTAGTGGTGATGCCAACAATGAGAATAGCACTGATGATAACAATGGGACTAGTGCCCATGCCAACAATGAGAATAGCACTGATGATACCAATGGGACTAGTGCCCATGAAAACAATGAGAATAGCGCTGATGATACCAATGGGACTAGTGCAGATGCCAACAATGAGAATAGCACTGATGATACCAATGGGACTAGTGCCGATGCCAACAATGAGAATAGCACTGATAACCATGGGACTAGTGCCCATGACAACAATGAGAATAGCACTGATGATACCAATGGAACTAGTGCCCATGACAACAATGAGAATAGCGCTGATAACCATGGGACTAGTGCCCATGACAACAATGAGAATAGCGCTGATGATACCAATGGGACTAGTGCTCCTGACAACAATGAGAATAGCACTGATGATAACAATGGGACTAGTGCCGATGCCAACAATGAGAATAGCACTGATAACAATGGGACTAGTGCCAATGCCAACAATGAGAATAGCACTTATGATAACAATGGGACTAGTGCCGATGACAACAATGAGAATAGCACTGATGATAACATTGGGACTAGTGCCCATGACAACAATAAGAATAGCACTGATAACCATGGGACTAGTGCCCATGACAACAATGAGAATAGCGCTGATGATAACAATGGGACTAGTGCTCCTGACAACAATGAGGATAGCACTGATGATAACAATGGGACTAGTGCCGATGCCAACAATGAGAATAGCACTGATGATAACAATGAGACTAGTGCCGATGCCAACAATGAGAATAGCACTGATGATAACAATGGGACTAGTGCCGATGCCAACAATGAGAATAGCACTGATAACAATGGGACTAGTGCCAATGCCAACAATGAGAATAGCACTGATGATAACAATGGGACTAGTGCCGATGCCAACAATGAGAATAGCACTGATGATACCAATGGGACTAGTGCCGATGCCAACAATGAGAATAGCACTGATAACAATGGGACTAGTGCTGATGCCAACAATGAGAATAGCACTGATGATAACAATGGGACTAGTGCCCATGCCAACAATGAGAATAGTACTGATAACCATGGGACTAGTGCCCATGCCAACAATGAGAATAGCGCTGATGATACCAATGGGACTAGTGCTCCTGACAACAATGAGAATAGCACTGATGATAACAATGGGACTAGTGCCGATGCCAACAATGAGAATAGTACTGATGATAACAATGGGACTAGTGCCGATGCCAACAATGAGAATAGCACTGATAACAATGGGACTAGTGCCCATGCCAACAATGAGAATAGCACTGATGATAACAATGGGACTAGTGCCCATGCCAACAATGAGAATAGTACTGATAACCATGGGACTAGTGCCCATGCCAACAATGAGAATAGCGCTGATGATACCAATGGGACTAGTGCTCCTGACAACAATGAGAATAGCACTGATGATAACAATGGGACTAGTGCAGATGCCAACAATGAAAATAGCACTGATAACCATGGGACTAGTGCCGATGCCAACAATGAGAATAGCACTGATGATAACAATGGGACTAGTGCCGATGCCAACAATGAGAATAGCACTGATAACCATTGGACTAGTGCCCATGACAACAATGAGAATAGCTGATGATACCAATGGGACTAGTGCCGATGCCAACAATGAGAATAGCACTGATGATACCAATGGGACTAGTGCCGATGCCAACAATGAGAATAGCACTGATAACCATGGGACTAGTGCCCATGACAACAATGAGAATAGCACTGATGATACCAATGGAACTAGTGCCCATGACATCAATGAGAATAGAGCTGGTGATACCAATGGGACTAGTGCTGATGCCAACAATGAGAATAGCACTGATGATAACAATGGGACTAGTGCCCATGCCAACAATGAGAATAGTACTGATAACCATGGGACTAGTGCCCATGCCAACAATGAGAATAGCGCTGATGATACCAATGGGACTAGTGCCCATGCCAACAATGAGAATAGCACTGATAACCATGGGACTAGTGCCCATGACAACAATGAGAATAGAGCTGATGATACCAATGGGACTAGTGCCCATGACAACAATGAGAATAGCACTGATGATACCAATGGGACTAGTGCCGATGCCAACAATGAGAATAGCACTGATAACCATGGGACTAGTGCCCATGACAACAATGAGAATAGCGCTGATGATACCAATGGGACTAGTGCCCATGACAACAATGAGAATAGCACTGATGATACCAATGGGACTAGTGCCGATGACAACAATGAGAATAGCACTGATGATACCAATGGGACTAGTGCCGATGTCAACAATGAGAATAGCACTGATAACAATGGGATTAGTGCCGATGCAAACAATGACAATAGCACTGATGATAACAATGGAACTAGTGCCGATGCCAACAATGAGAATAGCACTGATAACAATGGGACTAGTGCTGATGCCAACAATGAGAATAGCACTGATGATAACAATGGGACTAGTGCCCATGCCAATAATGAGAATAGTACTGATAACCATGGGACTAGTGCCCATGCCAACAATGAGAATAGCGCTGATGATACCAATGGGACTAGTGCTCCTGACAACAATGAGAATAGCACTGATGATAACAATGGGACTAGTGCCGATGCCAACAATGAGAATAGCACTGATAACAATGGGACTAGTGCCGATGCCAACAATGAGAATAACACTGATGATAACAATGGGACTAGTGCCGATGCCAACAATGAGAATAGCACTGATGATAACAATGGGACTAGTGCAGATGCCAACAATGAGAATAGCACTGATAACCATGGGACTAGTGCCGATGCCAACAATGAGAATAGCACTGATGATAACAATGGGACTAGTGCCGATGCCAACAATGAGAATAGCACTGATAACCATTGGACTAGTGCCGATGCCAACAATGAGAATAGCACTGATGATAACAATGGGACTAGTGCCGATGCCAACAATGAGAATAGCTGATGATACCAATGGGACTAGTGCCGATGCCAACAATGAGAATAGCACTGATAACCATTGGACTAGTGCCCATGACAACAATGAGAATAGCTGATGATACCAATGGGACTAGTGCCGATGCCAACAATGAGAATAGCACTGATGATACCAATGGGACTAGTGCCGATGCCAACAATGAGAATAGCACTGATGATACCAATGGGACTAGTGCCCATGAAAACAATGAGAATAGCGCTGATGATACCAATGGGACTAGTGCAGATGCCAACAATGAGAATAGCACTGATGATACCAATGGGACTAGTGCCGATGCCAACAATGAGAATAGCACTGATAACCATGGGACTAGTGCCCATGACAACAATGAGAATAGCACTGATGATACCAATGGAACTAGTGCCCATGACAACAATGAGAATAGCGCTGATGATACCATTGGGACTAGTGCCGATGCCAACAATGAGTATAGCACTGATGATACCAATGGGACTAGTGCCCATGCCAACAATGAGAATAGCACTGATAACCATGGGACTAGTGCCCATGACAACAATGAGAATAGAGCTGATGATACCAATAGGACTAGTGCCCATGACAACAATGAGAATAGCACTGATGATACCAATTGGACTAGTGCCGATGCCAACAATGAGAATAGCACTGATGATAACAATGGGACTAGTGCCGATGCAAACAATGAAAATAGCATTGATGATAACAATGGAACTAGTGCCGATGCCAACAATGAAAATAGCACTGATGATAACAATGGGACTAGTGCCGATGCCAACAATGAGAATAGCACTGATGATAACAATGGGACTAGTACCGATGCCAACAATGAGAATAGCACTGATGATAACAATGGGACTAGTGCCCATGACAACAATGAGAATAGCACTGATAACCATGGGACTAGTGCCCATGACAACAATGAGAATAGCGCTGATGATACCAATGGGACTAGTGCTCCTGACAACAATGAGAATAGCACTGATGATAACAATGGGACTAGTGCCGATGCCAACAATGAGAATAGCACTGATGATAACAATGGAACTAGTGCGATGCCAACAATGAGAATAGCACTGATGATAACAATGGGACTAGTGCCGATGCCAAGAATGAGAATAGCACTGATAACCATGGGACTAGTGCCCATGACAACAATGAGAATAGCGCTGATGATACCAATGGGACTAGTGCTCCTGACAACAATGAGAATAGCATTGATAACAATGGGACTAGTGCCGATGCCAACAATGAGAATAGCACTGATAACAATGGGACTAGTGCCGATGCGAACAATGAGAATAACACTGATGATAACAATGGGACTAGTGCCGATGACAACAATGAGAATAGCACTGATGATAACATTGGGACTAATGCCCATGACAACAATAAGAATAGCACTGATAACCATGGGACTAGTGCCCATGACAACAATGAGAATAGCGCTGATGATAACAATGGGACTAGTGCTCCTGACAACAATGAGGATAGCACTGATGATAACAATGGGACTAGTGCCGATGCCAACAATGAGAATAGCACTGATGATAACAATGAGACTAGTGCCGATGCCAACAATGAGAATAGCACTGATGATAACAATGGGACTAGTGCCGATGCCAACAATGAGAATAGCACTGATAACAATGGGACTAGTGCCCATGACAACAATGAGAATAGAGCTGATGATACCAATGGGACTAGTGCCCATGACAACAATGAGAATAGCACTGATGATACCAATTGGACTAGTGCCGATGCCAACAATGAGAATAGCACTGATGATAACAATGGGACTAGTGCCGATGCCAACAATGAGAATAGCTGATGATACCAATGGGACTAGTGCCGATGCCAACAATGAGAATAGCACTGATAACCATTGGACTAGTGCCCATGACAACAATGAGAATAGCTGATGATACCAATGGGACTAGTGCCGATGCCAACAATGAGAATAGCACTGATGATACCAATGGGACTAGTGCCGATGCCAACAATGAGAATAGCACTGATGATACCAATGGGACTAGTGCCCATGAAAACAATGAGAATAGCGCTGATGATACCAATGGGACTAGTGCAGATGCCAACAATGAGAATAGCACTGATGATACCAATGGGACTAGTGCCGATGCCAACAATGAGAATAGCACTGATAACCATGGGACTAGTGCCCATGACAACAATGAGAATAGCACTGATGATACCAATGGAACTAGTGCCCATGACAACAATGAGAATAGCGCTGATGATACCAATGGGACTAGTGCCGATGCCAACAATGAGTATAGCACTGATGATACCAATGGGACTAGTGCCCATGCCAACAATGAGAATAGCACTGATAACCATGGTACTAGTGCCCATGACAACAATGAGAATAGAGCTGATGATACCAATGGGACTAGTGCTCCTGACAACAATGAGAATAGCACTGATGATAACAATGGGACTAGTGCCGATGCCAACAATGAGAATAGCACTGATGATAACAATGGGACTAGTGCCGATGCCAACAATGAGAATAGCACTGATGATAACAATGGGACTAGTGTCCATGACAACAATGAGAATAGCACTGATAACCATGGGACTAGTGCCCATGACAACAATGAGAATAGCGCTGATGATACCAATGGGACTAGTGCTCCTGACAACAATGAGAATAGCACTGATGATAACAATGGGACTAGTGCCGATGCCAACAATGAGAATAGCACTGATGATAACAGTGGGACTAGTGCTGATGCGAACAATGAGAATAGCACTGATGATAACAATGGAACTAGTGCGATGCCAACAATGAGAATAGCACTGATGATAACAATGGGACTAGTGCAGATGCCAACAATGAGAATAGCACTGATGATAACAATGAGACTAGTGCCGATGCCAAGAATGAGAATAGCACTGATAACCATGGGACTAGTGCCCATGACAACAATGAGAATAGCGCTGATGATACCAATGGGACTAGTGCTCCTGACAACAATGAGAATAGCACTGATGATAACAATGGGACTAGTGCCGATGCCAACAATGAGAATAGCACTGATGATAACAATGGGACTAGTGCCGATGCGAACAATGAGAATAGCACTGATGATAACAATGGAACTAGTGCGATGCCAACAATGAGAATAGCACTGATGATAACAATGGGACTAGTGCCGATGCCAACAATGAGAATAGCGCTGATGATACCAATGGGACTAGTGCTCCTGACAACAATGAGAATAGCACTGATGATAACAATGGGACTAGTGCCGATGCCAACAAGGAGAATAGCACTGATAACAATGGGACTAGTGCCGATGCGAACAATGAGAATAGCACTGATGATAACAATGGAACTAGTGCTGATTCCAACAATGAGAATAGCACTGATGATAACAATGAGACTAGTGCCGATGCCAACAATGAGAATAGCACTGATGATAACAATTGGACTAGTGCCGATGCCAACAATGAGAATAGCACTGATGATAACAATGGGACTATTGCTCATGACAGCAATGAGAATAGCACTGATAACCATGGGACTTGTGCCCATGACAACAATGAGAATAGCCCTGATAACCACGGGACTAGTGGTGATGATAACAATGAAAATAGCTCTGATGATAACAATGGGACTAGTGCTCATGACAACAATGAGAATAGCACTGATGATAACAATGACTATAGCTCTGATGATAACAGTGGAACTAGTGCTAACGAGAACAGGGAGAATAGCGCTGCTGACAACAATGAGACTAGTGCTGATGACAAAACTAATGACAACAACGAAAATAGCGCTGATGATAACAATGAGACTAGTGCCGATGACAACAAGACTAGTGCCGATGACAACGAGACTAGTGCCGATGACAACAATAAGAATAGCGCTGATGATAACCGGACTAGTGCAGATGGCAAAACTGCATGATTAAGAGACTGTTACTCAGGGTCCGCGCTGCTCATTCATAGGAGACACTGTCCTGGACTCACATGCCTCTCATCAGTGTGCACACTGGTCTTTAACCATATTCCTCCAACAGATTCTAGCACATTATTACAGGTTAATATGTTCCTTGTGAGGCCTCCTGACTCCTGCCATTGGGATTTAAGTTCTGCTACTATGTTGATTAAAATTCCAGTGCTGGAGCATTGTGCTTTTGGTAACACGAAGCCATCTCGTGCTTTACCTGTACTTGTTTGTTTTTGTGAGTAACGTTAAAGGAGCCAGTATGCGCTGTGGAAAGGGCTTTTTGGTAACAACAAGCATTTGCAATGCAATAGGTCTCGCATTTACGCGAGTTTGACCTATTGGCATTGTAAATGACAATGGCTTTTATTTATGTTCCAAAAACCAAAACATAAATAAAAGGCAATGTCATTTACAATAAAAATAGCTCAAACTCTCGCAAATGCGAGACCTATTGCATTGCAAATGCTTGTTCTAGATTGGCATAGTGGGTGCATAAAGATAGAATGGAATGCAGTCCCGGGTGACTACCTGTGGCTGAGATCAATTTGTTCATTCCATCCATCGTCCTTGTTGTTGCAAAGAAAACAAGCATTGGCATAGCCAATAGGTCTCGCTTTTGGAACCTTATAAGTATTTAGTTATGCAGCACAATATCCTTGGTGCAACAACATCAACCGTTGCATGGTTAAACACTTATAATGTCCCAAAAGCGAGACCTATTGGCTATGCCAATGCTTGTTAACCATAGTGTCTCATAAGAGATGATTTTGTCTAATGAACCATAGATTTTCCCTTTTTATCTGTGATTTTTTAATGTTGTATTTCTCCTCTTGCCAAATCGAGAAGCCACTATGCTCTGACAAATGTAAGAAGCTACCCGCTGTGCCCGAAGCATGTTGTATATGGTAAAGGCTATGAAAAACTGGTCCTGTAGGTACAGGAGCTAGGAGTAGGCCCCAAAGCCGGTGGCACTGACTTTAAGGCCACCCACATAAAGTCCCGGGAAACAAATGTAATTTCGACTAGACTCAAAGTCATTGTTTATTAATGATAAGAACAGATCATTTTTGTAGAGTAATCACTAGAACATATTTTCACGCATCTTAAACGAGTCTGCCAAAGAAAGCTATAACAATTACATTTGGAATGACGGATTTTTGAACAATAAACAATATGTTCAAAGTGCATTTAAATAAATATGTTTCACAAGAAAGGCGTTCACTCCAAGAGAAAGAGAGGTCAGGTGTACAATGAATTTTCAGTGTGGTTATCTTGGTTAAGTGATTTTGGGTACAAATTTCTCAGTTGAGCTCATATTTAGAATTTCATTAGCATGTTACAAAAATGTAATTCTTTGGCATTGAAGACTGAGTTTCTTTTACGTGGGCTCCCTATTGAGCCCACATTTGCATGACTTGGAACATGAAAGAAAGCATTTTTCATCGCTCATCCACGATTTTTAATCCAGATATTGGCCATGTTTCTGTTAACACAAAACATCACGTCAAGTGCAAATGTACCAGCACCAACCAGGCTCAGGAGCTGCAATAAGACAAACTGATTCAGAATTTCAATTTATTCTGAGATCACTAAAATATATTTTTGTATGCAAAAACCCATTTTACGACGGTGATGGGCACAGTTTAGATACAAATTCAGAAAAGAAAATTAAGTCAAGCAAAAACACATGCCGAGTAAACACTGCTCAAAGTGCTCTATTTTAAGCCCGGCTGGCAGGTTTCTTGTGCTCTGAGCTTTATAATTTACAGCCACCTTGACACATACATTTAAAAATGTGTAGAGGAAAGTGCTTGCATTTGACTACCGAATGAAGGGAAGTACTGGTCGCCACGTCCCTTTCTTGTATGTAATCTGATCACCTCGGGGCTATCTGTGAATACACTGTCAGTTTCGTCTTTATCAGAGAGGACAAAAAACAAGCGCAGAAGCGGCCCCGGCGCTAGCCCGACCCCTCCTCCTGCCCACTCCAGACCTGGGGATCAGTGTTCCAGCCTCTGCGTTTCTCAATATCTTGGGAATCTGGGCAAATCACTTAATCACCCCGTGCCCACGCTTTATAATTGTAAACATTTACATTAAAAAGCTGCGATCTCAGAGAGGTGGGGGCGGGCAACCAGTGTTGTGTGAGGGGGTGGGGAAAGACGGCGCAGGGCGATTACTTGTGAGTGGCGTAAGGTAAATAGACGCGGATTGTAAATTAAAGGTAAACTAAAGACTAGTACAGAAATCAAATTAGAAGCATGCTGGCAAAACGGGGAAGAAAGTCATAAAGTCAATTTATAGTCGGTGGCTTGAACGCACTATTCCTGCCAGACTAATACGTACACAGAGATAAGAAATGCCAGATCAAAGTGAGAGTCCTGCCGGAGCAGCCACCGTGCGCGCCACTGCTCGGTCCCGCGGCAATACTCCAGGGGACTGAACAATTGAAACAAGGACGCGAGTGGTGCGCGTGCCACAGCGAGAAATCTGGTTTTAATTATCGCGCCCGTGTCAGGGCACGATAATTGAAACCACATGGCGCCCGTATGGGTAACCGCAGGGAAAAGGCCAGGACGCACGAGCGTCTGGTCAGCTTTTTCAAACCCCCTACATAAAGTCTTCGCCAGAGCAGCGCTTGCGCGCTACTCTAGGCTCGACCTAAAAAGAAAATGTACAATGGCACAGATGCAGCAACGGCATCATTTTTAAGGCACACACATGTATGATGACGTGTGCATGTGATGTGTGCTCATGGATGAATAATTATGCATGTATGACATTCAATTTGCAGCCTGGTCCTCTCCAAAAATAAATACATTAATTATGTTTTTTTTTTTTTTAAAAAGACTGGTTATGGGGCAACATGGAGTGGGTGGAGAGGGGAAAAGCAGCAGATAAGCAACAGCAACATTGGGCGGGAGGAGAAGCACACAAGCAAGAAAGGAACAGGGAGAGGGGGGAAGTAGGTAGTTTGGTGGGGGAAATCACTCAAGTAAAAACTTACAATATGAGAGAGACAGGAACATGGATGCAGGAACTGCCATGCAGGGGGGGGGAGAAGCACACATAGGAAAGAGCTGCAAAACACATGCACTGTCATGGCATGCTAAAGCCAAAAAAAGTAAGTAGTTCCCTACATCTTAGTAGTGGAAAGATAGAAGCCAACCAATAAGAAATAGTAAAGAGGTTATGCTTCAGGGGCGGGACAACACACGATAGACAACCTGTGACAAGAAAAGCCATCAAATAAAAGTCGGCAAATGAGAGTGACAATAATGCCAACCAGTGGTAAGCAATGGTGAGCTGTAAGCCCCGGTAAGTTCGTGGTAAGCCCACAATAGGTCTTTTGCAACCAGAGAGCTTGTGCTATCTGGTAGGCTTGACCTACAAAATGGATAATTGAGGAGGACAATAGGACCTTAGCAGGACACCCATTAGGTCAGCAGACGGCCTCTGCTTACCTGAAGGAGGACCACCCACCAGGTTTTGAGATCTTGCCTGCATTTGCCAATGGATGCATTGTAGGCAGATCAGTTTGTCAAATGTGCACCAGGTTTTTATGGCAACACTTTTGGTTGTTCTAAAATGGGAGCAAAAGAGCAAAATCCCTGGCATGCAGGAAGTTTTCTATCTGCACGTCAGAGCCGCTGATTAATTTCCTGCATGGGACTACCATGCCCTGCAAGGAAATCCAGTGATGGTCACCCTTCCATAAACAGGGTGGGCGGCCCTCTGCTAGATGGGCCTCCGGGTCAAGAGTTTCTGCTGGCAGAGCTAGCTGAAGTTCTGCCATAAGAATCCCTTCAGTTTCCTTACCTCTAAAAGGCAGACTGTTCATGAGCTGTTTTTTGGTCGATCCTATGCATCATACAACTCAAAATGACCTCGAGTCTGTACTCCTATAGAAGACAATGTGCTTGACACGAGTTAGTATGTTGAACACGGTATTACAACATAGATTGGTTGCCTGTTTGTTTGTGTCTGCTGGTAGAGCTCATTGCAATGGAGGTGCAAGTTTTCATCACTAGATGCGAGACTAAAGTTTACAGGGAGAGAATTATATGTGTAAATTTTGAGAACAGCAGAGATGGGTGTGAATAGCGGTGATGCTGCAGAGGTTAGATCTGGTAAAATTCAAAGCAAAAGTAAATTAGGAGATTAATTCGGAACGAAATCCAAGTTCCAGTTAAGGAGGCTGCATTAGAAACACACGAGAGAATAAATATTGACCTTTTCTGAAGGGGATACGGGTAAGTCAGAAAAGAAAAAAGAAGAATTCTGGAAAAGAAAACAAAGAATTTAGAAAAAGGGATGAAAGAAAGAGGAAAGGTATTAGGAAAGGATGTGTCCTTCGATGAATATATTGGTTTTAGTGCCACAACTGGTGAAGGTTTCCTTAGGGACAAAAGGAGGCCAGTTTATGCCCGGTGAATCTGACACTGTAGGGTGTTTTAAAGCTTCCAAATCTGGTGACAGCATCGCAGAATATAATGTTTGACAACATTTTGGATTATGATGGCCTGACAGACCTTACAGCTGGTTTTGTCATGGAGGGTACTGTGATGATACTCTGAAGGATGCTGAGGGGGAGGATATGTTAAGTCCGATTGCTATTCGTCGTCCTAGAATTGCAGATTGATGAGCACTGGACAGTGTTTTATTTTAAATAAAGAAACGGATAAGCAAGTGTTGAGTCAGGGAAGCTAGGAATATCATGATATATGAGTGCTTGAGACCCTGTTTGTAGGATAAGGATTGTTTGATGCCTGAGCTAGTTCCGCGTTTCAGCTTGGGAGAGACCCAAAGAAAGGGCTGAAAAAGGCCCTAAAGCCCTAAAAGAACAAATAGATGGAAGCGAATAGCACTCTAGGTAGGATGTGGTCAGAAAGCTCAAATGAAAGAGGTGCGTGTTGATTTAACCCTATTAAGGATATGGGTACAGCAGTGTTTGAAGGCGGCTCCCCTATGTAGGGGCTTATGGGATTCAGACACAAATCAAATGGAAGATGATGCCAAGGAAGTAGTTGTAAACAGTTGGAAAATCTGGAAGCCTGGAATGGGTATGCAATTTTCAGATGTTGATAGATAATGAAATAAAATCAGATGCGAGCAACCTAGGCTGGAATGCCAATGGCAGTGTCAGAAACCCTATCTATGATGTTTTACGGAGAATGGAATTATGGAATTGATGGTAGGAGGTTTTGCAGTGAAAAGTTTCATAGCCCCAGCCAAATATACTCAGTGTTGTTGCATTCAGACAATGTGCCTGCAGTGAGTTAACATCATTCATCTGGGAAGTTGCAGATGTAGTCTTTTGTTGGATTTACTAAGGGAGTTTTGGTATTAGTCCCATTAAATGGGATCATGATATATTTTTTGCATAGCTCCAAAAGATGTTGGAACCTCCTGAAATTGATCTTTTGGCTTCCTGGTTCTCACCACTGCTTCCGGTTCACTACAGTTGGAGGGTGCATCTAGAGGTATTAGACGTGGATGCATTTCAAAATATTGGAGTATAGGAAGAGCTTATGGCTTTTCCTACTTTTGTAGTGCTTCAACAAGTGTTGCTTCATGTTTACAGACTCAAGGTCTGTCTATTGTGGGTAGTTTCATCCTGGGTGCCCCAGGCTTTGTGTCCTACAGCAATGGGGTTGGCTGAGGAGGAGCGGTTTCTACTTTCTGTGGCAAATGGTCTTTTAGTGGGACCAAACAGAGAGGAGCATCCTCAACCATCTCAGAGGAACCTGAACCTTCTTCTTCAGAAGGTATCAGGGGATCAAGCATATTCAAATATCTTTCACACAAGGATAGTGGACGCTCAGGAACTCTTGGGCTCCAGTAACAAAGGAGAGGTAGTGAGAGGCCTGGAAACTATGGTTTGTTGGTGCCAGGACAGCAGATTGAATCTCATAGATTGATCAGCAGTGATGGTGTCAAATGTTTGATTTGAACCTTTTGCAAAGTTTGTTATAAATCAATCATTTTGGCAGGCTATAGCTTGAAGGAAGGAAGAACAGTTGGCAAGAACTTGGTTTGTAAAATGATGAAAGGTTTAAGGACTCTTAGACCTCTGAGGCCAAGCTACAGTACTTTTTGGGATGCAAGTTTTTTTAGCCTTTTGTGAGCAGGCCTTCAAATGCATATTTGACGGTGAGGACATATTCTATCGAATTAGCTACTTTGTGATATTTAAGGGTTTTAATGGTAACTCCACATTGTTTAATTCCAGGGTCCGTATTACATAGTAAAAGCGCATTTTCATTGTTTGCACTGGGTGCACCTTTAAAAAGGTGCGCCAGACGCAAACAGTGAAAATGCACCCTATTACCATGAATTCTCTGCCCCCAGGGCAGCCGCGAACTCATGCTGCCCTGGGGGCAGCGCATTCTTGTGAAAAATGGAGCAGCTGCTTTACAGCCGCTCCGTGTTTTCACAGTGCAGGCGGCAACCCGCCTGCACTTTTGAAGGGAATTAGAGATCCCCTTGCAGGCGGGTGCAGTCAGTGACTGCACGCACCTGCAAAGGGATGTCTGGGGGATCCATGGGACCCCTTTTCCCCCCCTCCAGAGGCCTGCCATCAGGGGGGCACTGACAGTACGCCACCTGTTAGATGGCGCACTCTCAGTGCGCCTCCTGAGGGCATCTATGCCTCTGCGCCTATAATACAGCGCGGGCGCAGAGGCAAAGGGATTCCCTCATTTGCATGGGGCACCCCATGCAAATGAGGGAACGCCCCCTGCAGATAGCGCTGGTGCTTTATGTGCGTCTGCAGCCCCTTCTGTAATACCAAAGTGACCCGGGGGCGCACAAAGGGGGCGCAAACGTCCATTGCGCCCCCGGGGCACTTTATGTAATACGGCCCCAGGTGTAATTACTTTTGTAATTTTTTTTCCTAAGAAGTCATTTATGACAAGTGCTTTGCCTGGTTTGGGTGGATGTGGAAAGACAAAGATGAAGGTGTCTAGTTTGGCTAGGAGTGTTTTCATCTAAATTCTATTCACAGAGTCATATCTATCAAGGTGTTCTTGTCAGGAAGAAAGTTGGAAAATATTTCAAAGGCGGCAAGCTGTCTAATGCAGGCAAGTTTTTCTCTTTATTTGAGGCCAATTGATCATGTTTCATCTTTGGCTTACAGAGGCTTTGAACATGCATAATTTTAGACTCTAGTTTTATCATATGATAGTGTTTCTCCAAGTTGGAATTCAGGAATGTATTCAATTTAATACTGGCTGCCATATAAAGCTAATGGAGGACTTCAATGCAGACTTGATGTGACCTCAGTTGTCCGTTGCTTTGACCACATCATTGACTTTCTGCGTGGTATGAATAGATTTTTGAATATTATGAGCCTCGTTAAAAGTGCAGCCGGAATCCAGATTTAGGCACGAACAGAAGTTGTGTGAAAGTCCAAAATAGAGGTTTTTCCTTGTACTAGTTTCTCCAGGTATAACCTGGTGAAATTGGAGTGGGAAAGAAGATAAGATTCTGGGTTGTTTGCATTCCAGAACAGGGGAAATCGTGTTTTCCCAGACTTTAAGCTTGCATTCACCTGTTACTACCCACACCAAAGGGCGAAACTCGGAATGAGGTGGTGATTTCGACCCAGGGAAATACTGCGTCCTGCATGTATCGGTAATTTCTTGGGCATAAACGACCAACTACAATCCCATGGCATTTGAAATGGCCCCAATAGTGTTGATCTCCGGCAACTGGGCCACTCAAATTAGAGCGTGATTTAGCAAGATGTCGGAGTAGGGAACGAGTGCAAGACAGAGCCATTCCTAAGTGCGGTTGATGAACGGCGACTGCTACTCTTTGCAGGGGATGCGTGGCTAAAAAGCTTTGTGCGCCGCCCCCCGCCCTGATGGTGTGTTGCTGGTATGAACTTTGGTACCAACCACATGGCTATGCTTGAAGTACCAGTGAGGTGAAGACTGGTCTCCGAGCCCTGATGAAATTGCTGCAAATAATTGGCAATGAAACATGTCGGCCTATCCTAACTGAAATGGTCTAACACTTGCCGTTCTTTTAATCTGAGTGTGCTCACGGCGTTCAATAAAGTATGTATATTTGCAAGTGAGTCACAACTCATTTTAGCTTGGAGAAACAATCTTTTTCTTCTTTCTCTCTACGGGGTCTGATTGGCGAAGAATGACACAAGTATTTACATTGCATTCTTTCACATTTTACTCTTTTCTTCACCTCTAAAATCAGAACACTGTTGATGATAGTGTGAGCAAACTGGTGAGTACCAACAAGCAGCTCCCTTGGTGATGCTTACGTTAGGTACCTTCTGACCTTTCACACATTTTTTCCTTTTGTTTATTTTTTTCTCTGGATTATTCTTACAAGATGAAATGCTATTTGGTGTATTGACAAACAGTTAAAATTGAACACTGGGAACCTGGTGTGACTGGCATTTTTATGAAGCCAGCTCCTGGGCAGGGATAGTGTCAGACTGCCCCTAGTGTCCTTGAAAAGATATAGTGTTCTTTCATAATCAGGTCTTGTATATTATGGAGTAGACATGTTCCCTGAAGCTCCCGTTAACTCCAGTAATCCGGAACCATCTTAAGTGTAGAAGACGACCATAAAACTCACATGTAAAGCAGAGGGATTGTCTCACCCCCCTTGGTGCCACTCGGAATCCAGGCATTGCTGAAGTGAGACGATATCCGTGGGCTGAATCAGGTGGTGGCTGAAAAGACTGGCGGCCATCTTGCACCCGTTGCTGGTGACCTGCGTGGTGGAACTGCGGCAGCGTGATCCGGGGGCGGCAGCGGCGATGCACAGAGGCTGAGACACGAAGAGGGGGCCACCGGCCGACCACGGAAGGAAAGTGACCTTGGCTACCCGGCCCTCTGGAGAGTAGGTGTGGAGACGCGGGTGCAATATTGTTAAGCTGTTGAGCCAACAGCGGCCGGCCCGTGGACGGCGGCTCCACAATACAGCAGAGCAGAGGAGACAGACGGAGGCAGGCTGCGGGGGCTGGGTGACGTTACACATAGGCAGCACCCATCCGTGGGATGGCCCCACGGATACAGTGACTGGAACGGAGGGTCGGAGCCGCAGGGAGTGAATCGCTTGACTGGGCGCGGAGGCTCCCGGAAACCGAAGCCTTTGCTGAAGAGGACCGGTGACTCGAGGTCAGATCCTCACAAGCAGCCCGATTGTTCAGACCCTCTAACCATGACACGGTGCTGCTGAGACGGTTAAAACTCCCATAGGAACTGAGGCCTGGATTAGAAGCGGCCCGGAGTGCTGTATCGGAAGAGAGGGCCAGCGAAGAAGGTGTGAGACACTGTCTCGAATTGGATGTGGACACTGGCCGCGCACAGGCGGGTAGGAGGCCAACGCGGGCATTGATTAACTGGTGGCCACGACCCATATGTACGAGCACTTGGTGAGCTGAGGGGAACAATACAGGCAGTGGTGGGGGCTCCTGAACGGGGCTCACGAGGCAGCATAAATATCGACAGTTGTAAGGCGGCACGGGAATTCCGCACACAACAGTGGGGGCAAAGTTTGATGTCTCCCCATGTTTCGACCTGTCTAACGCAAGGAGAACACTTGCATGCTAAGGAAGCACATGGGCCTGAGGAGTGTCTGGGCGGCCTGAGGCCTGAGGTGGCGGTCCGGTCCAGGTCCACGGAGTGTAGACGGGTGGCCCTGCTACTTGGGAGCTGGGTCAAGAACCCCGGCCTGGCGATACGAACGGGGTTTTCTGGAGAGTGCTGAAGGACCACAGAGTAAGAATGGTGAAGGAGAAGGGAGGCAAGGTGGCTCAAGCCAATAAAATCTCAAACTATGCGCACCCTCTCCCCCTGGACCAAGGGGCACAGACGGCGGCCTTGGCCTCACACGAGGATGAGATGCCATGAAACGAAGACGGAGCCCCCTCTATTGCTGATGTGCTGACGGCTATCCACTCCACAAGCGATGAGATGATCCACAAAATAGACTCCGTCGCCATCAATGTTAATTTGCTCCGGTGCGATCTGAGGAAGGTCTTGGATAGGGTGACCACCACTGAACAAACAGTGGACACTCTGGAGACAGAGCTCCATGCCTTAAGGGAGACGGTCACCGACCTTCAGAAGCGAGTGGTGTGCCACGATGATCGAGCGGAGGATGACGAGGGATGGTCACGTTTTGTGGGTTTCCCTGAAAAAGAAGAGGGACTGTCCACTGAACTGTTCCTGGAGGACTGGCTTGTTGCCGCGCTGGCCCCCCAAGTAGCTCTCAAAGCTTTTTACCGTGGAGCGGGCACATAGAGCACTTGTCCCACCACTGAGACAAGGGGCACCGCCAAGGGCTCACATTGCCCGATTTCTCAATTTCTGTGACCGAGATGCCATCCTGCAACTTACCAGAAGCCGGGGCCTGCTGGTATATGAGGGCCACCAGATTTCCATTTACCCAGACTACACGCAGCGAGTGCAAGATCAACGATGAACTTTCCTGGCAGTGAAAAGGCGCCTGCGAGATTTAAACATCAAATACAGTCTCTTTTTTACGGCGAAGCTGAGAGTCGAGAGCAAAGGGAAAGCACTGTTCTTCTTCTCTGCGGTGGAGGCGAGCGACTGGCTGGACGCTCGAGGCTTACCGGGAGCTTGTTTGGTGCCTTTAACGGAGACGCCCCGGGCGACGGAGTCGGGCAGGCCACCCCGATTCAGCGAAAGCAAACTCTTTCACAGGTCAGTGACAGGACTCTGAGCTGTAGTCAAATTAGGGTCTGTCCGGATGGAACATTACAGGCCTCGGATGTTGTGCCGGACTCAAGGGCTTTGTCACTTAACTGACTCTCAAACAGTATCCCTAGCGAAGACACGGACAACTAATGGAGACATGCGGCTGAGGAATGAGAGACAGATAGGCGGAATTAACGGTAACATCATTCTAAGACACTTGGTAAGAATAAACCATTGCATGGTTGCCAGAGAGAACCAGAAAACATATATATAGATGGAGGCTTCTACACACAAACTGAAGACAGTTGACGGGGGCCTGCCCCCAGAGGCGGGTACCTGGTTGAGGAGCTGGAGGCTAGCCCTCACACCTCAACGGCTGGCCAGCCACTACTGTTGGGAGGAGCGGGAGGGGCGTTTCTACCCATAGTGGTGGGTTTTCTTTCCTAATAGTGTTCTAAGTTCTGGGGTTTTTCTTGTGGGCTATGGGGCAACATCTACATGCCTTTACCTTGTTATGTTCAGATGGGAAGGGAAATGTAATATTGCCCAAGGGGTGGGGGGGGAGTTGGTAATGTTTGGGATTGGTTCAAAGGGTCCTTCCTTCTTGAGTGTCAGATGACAGAACTTGCAGTGATGGTTGCAGGGTTAAGGTTACATGAATGGTTTGTGGCAGAATGGCCGCAGTGCGGCAAAATGGAAGATGAGTGCACTCTATGGCGGCCACCATGACTTAGTTGATCACATGGAATGTTCGATGCATAGCTGCCTTTGAAAAACGTAGATGTGTATTTGCATACCTGAAGAGGTCGCTGTGGCCTGCCTACAGGAAACGCATATCGGGGGGACACTATACCATGCCTGCGGAAGCGCTGGAGAAGACAATTGTATGCCACTTCATATTCTGTGTTTGCCAGTGGGGCTCTCATTTGGGTGGCACTGGGGGTTCCCTTTCAACACCAACATCACGTGTTTGACACAGAGGAGAGATATGTCATTCTGCATGGGAGATTAGATGGTACAGAAGTGTGTATTATCAACGTATATGCCCCCAATGATGATAGTGCTTCCTTTTTTCCTGCTCTCATGGAGGCAGCTTCACCATATTTGGGAGCAACAATGATCCTGGCTGGGGATGTTAATTGCGTCCTTGACGGCTCCCTCGACCGTGAACCTCTGCGACCCCACAGTAAACTCAACATGACTGGCGCACTACAGAATATACTAGAGGGCATGCACCTAAGGGATGTATGGCGCGAGCACCATCCAAACATAAGGCAGTTCTCCTGTCACACCCCGCCACGGGGACCTCTAGTAGACTTGATTATTGGTTTCTCCCTATAGACCTCGGTTGGAGTGTGGGCGGGATAACTTATCTACCTAGATACCTATCGGATCACTCCCCTGTCCTGCTGGAGCTCAGGGGCGAGGGGTTAGGTCTGAGATTCCCGTGTTGGCTCAATACTGAAGCCCTGACAGACCCTACATTTGTGGCCACGCTTTCCGAAGAACTAAGCCGTTACTTTGAGGAGACCTGGGAGTCGACCTCCTGTCGCACGACCAAATGGGAGGCTATGAAGGTGGTCATAAGGGGAATCTGTATCAAAACATCCTATGGGGTCCGACAGCAACTGGAGCGGGATGTAGCTACACATGAGGCAACCCTGGGTAGACTGGAGGCTGAGATCCCCATGGCCCCCCAGAAACTGACGGAGTTGTGTGCAGCCAAGGAGGCCCTACTGACGGGCCTCCGGAGACTAGAAAAAACATGTTCATACGGCCTATCGCCAAAGACTGTACAGAGAGGGGGAAAGAACAGCTGCTTTATTGGCGCGACTGTGAGGCAGGAAACCCCTGTGGTCCCAATAATGCAGATCCGCACTGACAAAGGGACATTGGTGTACACACAACGGGCAATAGAGGAGGCCAGGGGCGGTTCTCTTATATGGGCGCAGGGGCTACGCCCCCTTATTATTTCCCCCAGAAGTGCTTTTTATTTTCCCTAGTATTCAGGCTGACAGTATTTTAAAAACAAAGATAAACTGGGCAGTGCTTTAGAAGCACTCACCTTGGTTTACATTCTCTGATTTGTTCCCCGACCTTGTTTTACATCGGATTCGGCAGACTGCCATCAGTTACTAATTGCCGGGCTGATGAGCTCACAGCCCTAAAGCCTGTGCGGTCATCAGCTAGGCAAAATCATTGCTTCCTGGGCTTCACTCCTCCCCCTGATGATGTGGGTGGAAAGTTAGCCCATGGGCACCTCAGGCTGAAGCCCTGTATAGCACCAGGAGCTGCACGTCCATCAGGAGCTGGAGACAAGCCACCCCACACTTTCAGAACTCGTCACAGGCTGGGGTGGGGTCAGCAGCCTCAATGACCCCACCTCAACCTGTTAAGAGCTGTGAAAGTCTGGGATTAGAGGCTGCCGGTTCCGGTAACCTGCTCGAGAGGAGACTGAGTTTGCTAAAGCATCTTTTCCTCTGGTGTTCCCACTAATATTTGCAGGCCCGAGTGAGTCTCTTTTCTAAATTTAACGGATTAATAGCATTGCCGTTAAGTAAAATGTTTAAGGGCTAAGCATGTGTTTTTTTATGTCATAATTTATGGTTCTTTCATGGCAAGTAACTGAACTTTAGCCTCATTTCTGCTTGTATTCGGGGTCAAACTGAACAAAATATTCTGTCAACTTAAGGCAGCGGCACATAAATTATACCACACACACCTAAAATGGAAAAATTAATGTAAGTTAAACTAGTTTGGAAATGTATTTTAAAGTTGTGAATGCTATGGCACTTAATTAAAGCATTGCTGCTGTTTGAGACAACAAAAAGCACTTGAGAAAATGTCTTTATTTTTCTATTGTGCACAGTTCAACATAGACTGCCAGGAAATGTGCAAACAATTCCCTGGATAAGGTAAAATGAGAGCTTTAAAAATTTATACATTTTAGAAACTCCCAATCACACTGTACCTAGTTGCTGGGGATGACCTTTTTCCATTAGAAAGGAAAAACTCCAGAACTCAGCTTCTAACACCCTGCCTATCAAGAATAATAAATCCAGAGGCGCAGCAAAGTTGGCATTAATTGTAAAGGAGAGGTGTTATAACAAAAAGCATGGGAACTGTTCTTTGTGAGTCATAAAAAGCTTGGGAATATCCTTCCCAATAGATCCCTCACACTTTAGACTATAGTATCTCACTAGATCTCTCTGCAAAAGCAAAGAGAGGAACACTATAACACATGATGTGCAAAATGATGTACTCTTATGATTGTTCTTATATCTTGTTCCTCTGGATAAACTAACAGACCTAAAAACATGTCATAACAAGCATTTGCAATGCAATAGGTCTCGCATTATTAAAGTTTGAGCTATTGGTGTTGCATTTGCAAGAGTTTGAGCTATTGCCATTGTAAACGACAATGCCTTTTATTTATGTGTTTCGAAAAGCTGTATGCGGTGCATAAACACGCCCTTTGTGCTTATAGTCCTTGCTTACGAAAAGGAAGGCTGGCAGTAAAAGAGGCATAGTTACTGCCAGCGTTGCTTCTCGTAAGCAACGACTGCAAGTACAAAGTGCCTGTTTACGCACCGCTTGCAGGTTTTTAAAATACAGAAATAAAAGGCATTGGTATTTACAATGCCAATAGCTCAAACTCGCAAATGCGACACCTATTGCATAGCAAATGCTCGTTTTCTTATTGCGTAGTAGAACCACTCTTTGTGGAAAACAACAATTATGCCATGCCAGATAGTCTTACAGGCATTCCCAGATATACAAACCTACAATAAGTTTCCTATATTGAGGTTTTGGAATGTTCCGTTTTTTAAAGCACAATAAAGATGGGGGCTGTTGGTGGGGGTTGAGAGGTAACTCCCACCTTTAACTTGAGAGGGCCTGAGCCTGGTGAGGTAGCCTGTCTGCTTTGTTTCACTGTTCTACCAAGGTTTTAGGAACTGTAAGATTCCTATCAACAACAGCAAGTGATGGATGATCTGTGGCTCAAAACCTAATCCCAAGTAGTAATTGTAATAATTCATTATTATTTAGACCGGACTAAATATTGATAATGAATCATTACAATTACTGCTTGGGATTCCTTTGGTTTGCCCACAGATGAGTGCAAACATCCTTTTTGTGTGAATATTAATCCAAAATGAGGGATGAATGCTAGCCACTAAAAAACAAAAGTGTCTGTCCATCCCCTATTTCCCCTTGCTATTTTTCCAGATGTGGTCTGGATGAGATGCCCACAGATTTGCCCGAGCAGCCGGGAGTGCACATCTGTTTGGTGGGAAGGGATAGCAAAAGATGGTGAGGGCGAGGAAGGAAGTAGGGGGAAAAGTAAGAGTAAAAAGGATAGAGAAGGTTGGGAAGGGATAGCAAAAGATGGTGAGGGGGAAGGAAGGAAGTAGGGGGCACATTGGCGTTGAAAATAACAATGCCTTTTATTTTTGTTTTAAAAAGATAAATAAAAGGCATTGTCATTTACAATGCCAATAGCTTAAACTTGTGTAAGTGCGAGACCTATTGCATTGCAAATGCTTGTTGCTTTGTGGCCATCCAGCTAATTCCCACCAACAGACCTCCAGTCAGTATGCGTATACCATGAAGAACAAAAAAAACACACATCTCCATTTGTGTGCACACTCTACTGTAATTACCCGCAAATCAAACTACCACATCTAAATGCGTAATGTAAAACGGACGATCCAGTACAAATACATTAAGCGTAAGCGCAATAGTGTCACTATTTATTTAATTTATGTTTACCTTTTTATAAAGAGCATTTCTATCAAGAAGGGGTGCTGTATACATCAACAACAAATTTCTATGCAGGCCATCCCTTACAAGGAAACAACAGCTGTAGCATTAAAGCATAAACTTTTAAACAGCAGGGAAATCGATGTCTTCCTCAACATATTGCATAGCACAGGAAAATGAGAGAGAGTGAAGAATAGGGAAGAGAGGGGCTAGGAGGCTAGATGGTACGGCTGCCAGAGAAGGAAGAAGGAGGGGTGGTAGCTTGCCAAAATGCAGCACTTGAGAGGGCAGCAGAAGGATGGTCAGTGGGGAAGAGAGAAGAGCAGATTGGGAGCAGCAATATACAAACTGGACAAGGAGAAAGAGGAGGTGTGGGAGGACAATGGCAGTAATAGAAATGAGGCAGCCTGATGAAAGGGAACAGAGAAGGGGAAAAGGAAAGGAGGCTGACGCAAAGGGGTGCAGAGGGTAATTCAGCTAGAGTAATGTGCTTCAAACATTTTGTGGCATGGCACTAAAGTCTCAAGCGCCTCAAGGCAACTGGAAGGAAATTCCAGACGGAGGGGCTGCCCCAGAAAAGGTAGTGCTGCTGCTTCATGAGATTTTGTTGTTGTTGTAGGTTGTATAAGCTTCTCAGCCGTTTGCTGGCACAAGAGATTTTGAGAGATGTGAAAACGACTCCAGTTGTTGCACGTTATAGTGCCTTTAAAGTAATGCAAGACAGCTCGAACTTAACATCGGATTGAGAACCCTTACAACTAGAGATATGTGGTTAGACCTCTTGTGCCTAAGATGAACTAGGCCGCCAAGTAAATTCTGATGTAATTGAGATTAAAGAGCACATTTGATTGCATGCCAAGATGGCAGCCCCACAATCAATTCTAGCTAAAACCAGGGCCTGTACTACAGCGTAGAAGTCAGTTTGTTGGATAAATGGTTGTTTTTTGTGTGTTTTTTTATTTTTGCAGTATGTTCAATTTGTGAATACATGGAAAAATGTGGTTAAAGCAACATACCAGGCAATTTTACTTCATTGGGCAATAAAAGGAAGACGCTGTCAATATATAGATCTGACAGCCCTTCTTGTTAAGTATTTCAGTGGTCTGCAGGTAAGATTAAACTCTTGAGTTAAACTTAAAAGCTTGAAAAGGTGTGAGGACATTGATTTATGCCAGGTCTATGTTTTAGAGCATTGATAACACAAATTGAATAGAAATTAAAATTGATCTGTGCATCATACATATCGGTGTATTGTAACACCTGCCTCCTATAACAACATTCTGAGTGCCTCCATACAGAAATTGAACAACATAGACACTAGAACAGACTCCTTAGGAACACCACTCATGACGGGGGTAGGCTTGAGGGGGACGCTACCAAAATTGACAAGATGCATTTGGTTTGCCAGGAAGGAGAACTAGGTCAGGACTTCCCTCATAATGTATGAGAGGGTCTGAAGGACTGGAAGAGCCTATGGTGATCAACGTTATCGAACGCCATTGACAAATCAAGAAGGATGAAGAGACTGGCATCACCATTGTCTAAAATGCTAATGTATGACATATAGATTTTTTTTTGATTAATTTGATTATTGCACGATTAAAATCATTACAAAAATTGCACTTCATGATAAGAAATCTCAGCAATAAAAATGTTTCAATACAAATTAATAATACATTACTAAATTCTGTAAAAAAACTCCCACAATATTTTAAAATCAACTATTTAAATCAAAGGTCCATAGGGGGTCATATAGGAGTTTAGTGATGCAGTTTCCGTGCTGCAGCTTCTGTATATGCCTGATTAGGAGGTGCTAATAACAAGTTATATTTCGTGAGAGTAGCAAGTGTATTAGCCACACATTCCAAATACTTTGCTCAGCTTTGGTAGATTCCACAGCGGCCGATGGTTAGCTGCCAACAGATACTTTATCAGGGGCTCACTTGACCGGTCTTTAGTGAATCCAGAAATATACCTTCTTTTAGAGAGGCATTTATAAGTTGGCACCACAAACAATAAAATAGTTCAAGATAATGTTTAACCATGGAGACTGGCATAATATCTTAGTGATAGAAAGCTGTATTTAGTTATTTTTATTGTTTTGGGAAGTTTTACCTCAAAGAGAGGTGCAAGAATTGACCTGCACTTTGGAATACAGTGGGATCGGATGAGTTTCCTGTTGTGATAGGTCTGTTGTGTTGTTATTGAAATACTCCATGTATTGGGCTTTCACAGAAATCACTTCAAGCCTGCACTTCGTCGTAGCTTATTTTAAAGTTTATAAATAAATGTAATTTTTACTCTACGCATACATATAGGTTTTAGTATACTGACAATGCAGTTAACATTCTTGTTCCACTGTTCATATATATGCATTCAGGCTTGTGTTTTTTTTTTTTTTAAACAACTGTTATTGTGCATGTTTGACACTATAAGCCCTCGTTACTGTGCAGAGAATTGCTACTGTGCACAGAGCTGTTACTGTACAGAAACCTGTGCTCTTTTCTACCATCTACTCACATACACAATTTTAATTACCTTTGACAATTGCATTACTGTACACACAGTAGTTATCCTGTATAAACTGGCTGTCGGGCTGTTGTGTCTATACACTGTGGCTCCCACCCATGAGAGATGTTCACACGAGAGTGCTGGAAGCCAAAGTTCTCCTTGGCAGTGTGACATACCTCACCCTGCCGTCACATGGGCTCCACAGCTGTTTTTATGGGTGAAAGGTTGTTGTGCTGGGCATTGGCATTTTTGCAATGCACAAATATTTACATTTAAGAAAGAAAGACTTTAGGTGCGACATTATTACTCATTAAAGGTGGCAAGAAAGAATTTTATGGAAAGCACGTAGCACTTTCATCCATCTTGTGCAAACTCCCCTCGTATACAAAGAACATGTACAGCATACACAGCAGCAGTACAACACAAACATACAACAGCAGAAATGATTCTTTGCCCACAGAAATGATACAGCATAGGCAACAGTGGTGTAGTATCTGACAAGTAGAATGTGTACGGCATGGGGATTAGAAGTGAAAGCTTCTCTTAAACACACACACATGAAGCAACAATGCAGACTTTCCTTGCACACACTTAACATATGCAGAATTGGCAAAAGCAGCATTAGAGTCTCTCACACACAGAACAAAGGCAGGCATCGAAGCACTACTGTCACAGAGTATTTCAGCTGCATAGAAACCAAAAGTGCAAGATGTTCTCAAACAAAAAGACAAAAAAAAAAAAAAAAAGGCTAAAGCAGTGCAAGTTCCTTTGCGCAAAGAAGAGAAACAACACAGACATCAGTCCAAGCTTCCACCACACACACACACACACACACACACACACACACATATATGCACTTACATCACAAGCCCAATAGTGAAAGCTTCCCTCACACACAAAGAGGGGATACAACAGTGCACTCTTTATTCACACATACAAATCAGGTACAGCAATAGTCACACTTATACAAAACAGACATAGCCTGGGAAGCAGCTGCATCCATTTTCCTGTGAAACACAACAAAGGCACCGGGAGTACAAGCTTCACTCACACACAGACACAAGTGCAACCTACAGAGCTCCAGAGCAAGCTTGCACCACAAAACGGGAACAGCAAGGGCAAGAGAAATGCAATCTGCCCTTAAACAAATGCAACTAACAGTGCATAAGCTGCAGCTGTCCCGGCTTCCTCTCACACACAGACGGGACAGAGCATGTGAAGCAGTGGTGCAAGCTTCACTTGCTAATACAGGTGCACATCATTTCAGTTAGCATTAGCCCAAGTCGGGCTTTAAGTGGGCCTGGTCTCACCGGTGCTGAGCACTAGCAGTTTTTTAAAGGGGGCCTCAAAACGGGTCTCTATTGGGCTCTGTTTTGTGCCCTGGCACAGGCGGTCCGTTTTTCCAGACTGCAGTGACAACAGGCACATCGATGGGCGGTGCTCACACTGCTCACTTCTCACTAGTGGAGAAGTTACGGCATGACGTCATGCCAGGTGAGCGTTATAGGTGAAGGGAAATTCTTTAAAGAAAGTCATTTTCTCTTTGGATTTTTCTTCTCTTTTTGAAAGTCAGGAGCAGCTACATTGTCGTTGTGTCACCAGGGCTTTAAGTGGAAGTTTTTTCAATATTATATACAAGCCTTAGTTGCTGCTTATTTATCTTATGCAACTAACAACCATTGACAAAGCCAATAGTCCTGATTTATTGTAGGTTGATGTTACTTGTTGTATCATATATCTGGATTCAATGACAGAAACAGCAAAATACAAGTCTGGCGGCACACTATGCTAAGCACAGACTTTTTAGTTTACCTATTTTTAAGTCACGCCCTTAATTACATTGGCCACGCCCCTATGAGAGGCCCCTATGAGAGACCCCCAGTTTTTCACCCCACTTAAAGCCCTGCCCAAGGTTCACTTGGACAGACAGAATATGTACAGCACACTCAACAACAGTACAAACTCGCCTCACACGCGGAGCAAATGTATTGCACCCAGAAGCAGTGAAACTTCCCACGCACACATGACAGTGGCACTGTGGCAGCCGTTGCACCAGATTATTCCAAAACACAGACAAGCTTCCCTCACGCACAACAGACTAGCGAGGGCAACAGAAGAGAAACAGAAGCAATGTTAGCATCAGTCATGGGGTAAGCGCAGGATGGATAGCCGCACAGCACAAGAACAGAGCAGCTATTTTAACTCCATATATATTAAGTTCCTGCGGTGCGTAGAGTTTTGTTAATTGTTAAGTTTTGTCATCTGTAGACTCAACACATTTTCAAGGGAAACCCCAGTTAGCCCTGCCTGGCTCAATTCCTCTGTGGCTTGTCTTTGCTTTCTGCTACAGCCAGCAGCCACTTCCGAAACCAACTTGGCTGCCGCTTTCCTGCTGCAGCGCTTGCAACAACAGTCTCCCGCTCGACGTTTTCCGTGGGAATGGATTTGGGGTGGGGGAGGGCCACTGTCTAACTCCCAGGCTCACCTCTCCTCAGGTGTTCTTCCGAATGAGGTCCAAGTTTGCGCCTGCGCTGCCCGGCGGCACTAGCTCTCCCAAAACAAGCCGAGTTTTTGAGTGAGCAAAACATTTGATCAGCACTAATGGAGCTATCAAATTCAGCACCAGTAAAAATGATGAAGTGGAGTTATTTATATTCTAAGGAAGGAACTGCTGGGCAGAGAGCCTTCAGACTCTTTTGTAAACTTATGCTTCAGTTTTGCCGCCTTTCTTTTCTAAATTGTACAATACAGTTTTATAACTTTAAACAGCATATAAACAGCAGAACTCCTCATAGTCCAAAAGACAATCCACCCAGGCAGGAATCCACCATAACTTAAGAAAAAAAATTAATTAATTTATTAATCAATAAAGTGCAGGGCGCAACTGGAAAAGGGTGCAAATTGTGTGCTGCTGACACATTTCAGCTCCCCCCACCCCCCGTCTTTTTCATACTGTTTACAGATGTGAAGCGTTCAACTTTATATGCTGTTTCATACTTAAGCATGAAAAAGTACTTGGATACCCAATGCGTCATCTTGTTCCAGTCCTACTTAGCGATTCACGATATGGTCGATGAATCCTACCAGGCGCAACCAGCAGCATGAAGGGGGAGAGGATGTGGTCTGACGGCTAGATTGCCGACTTTGGAGCTGGGAAACCAAGGCTCGAGACTCGGGGTCGCGCCCACATCCTGTGATTCTGGGCAAATCACTTAATCTCCCGTGCCTACCAAAACATGAATGTGTCCTTGTGTAACGTAACCGGTGCTCGTGTAAAGCGCTTCCATACCTTCGGGTCGAGTTCGCGCTATATAAATCTGCATTTAAAAAAAAAAAGATGGCCTCTTTAACCGACCGGCTCCCAGACCAGGCTATTTTTTCCTTGACACATTATACATAGTGAGAAATAGGGTGGAGCGGAATATTTATGATAGATGTGCAGCCTCAGCCAACTCCTGAAGTCTTTTCTTTAACAGGTGAAGTTTAGAAAGATAAACAAGGAGGAGGCAGGGGAAAATCACTGCCCAGAGAGAAACAATGATGCCTGGGATATTCAAGCGCCCTGTGATTAGACACACTCAGGTTACTTTTATGAAACGCTCACCCAGCCCTTCAGCTTCTGAAGCACCATAGATCAACATGCTTTACAGCTGGAAAAAACAAGTGGTGCGCGCGCACCACAGAGGAGCGGGGGGCCAGGGAGCGCGGCAGCGAGGCGAACCGCGCGCTGCTGCGCGTTCTGGCCACCGTCGGGAAAGGGAGGAGCGAAGGCGGGACATGCGCCCGCCTTTGCCCAATAGCGTGCCGTTTTTTAAAAAACGCACGCTACAGCTAATGAGGGCTTCTGAAAACAGAACCACACGCACGAGCGTGTGGGTCGTTTTCAGAAGCCCTTCTAGAGGGCTCGCGCTGCGCGAGCAGTGCTGGGCACTGCAACGCTAGGCGCGAGACCTAAAAAGGACTCTTAGTCCCTAACTTTTTTGCTTATTTTCTTCTGTTTATTAAAACTAATGTTTTAGTCTGCACCAATGATACTATGCCTAGGAGAAATTTCAATTACGCTGCATGATTTCTAGAATTTCGCATGTGCAAAATTCCTGAAATTACACCATGTCACTTAATTATATTGCATTCATGGCAAAATTATTGCAATGGAACAATTCAAATGACCAGAAAGGAAGCTGCTGTTTTTAGAGTATCCTTTTTGGGAACGAAATGGGTCATCGCATCCAAAATGGATGAAAATGCATTTTGTGCAAATGCTGGATTTGCTTTTCGGCTAATTATTCATAATTTCACCTAATTTTCCTAGAATTGGGCCTAATTACACAAAAGCAACCCCTAATCATTACCAGATCAGTCATGTCAAAAATATAGTATGTTACCATACAAGGACGAGCCTCTCTATTCAAAAAGGGTGCAGCCTGCACATGCATCTTTAATCTTTCCGTACTCTGAAAAAGTGTTATTCACTCATTAATAGAAAATTGGTGGTTTCATTTTACGCCTCACCACTTTCAAACTTCACCAGCCGCCCCTGGCGGAGGCGTTGGCGAGTCATTTACAGGCGGTATATAAAGGGCAGCCTTCCTCAAATCAGGAGGCAATTCTCACCTATTTGAATACTGTCGAGATTCCCCACCTGGAGCCTGAGGACACTGAGGCGCTGAGCGCCCGGTTACCAAAGAGGAATTAAGCTTGGCCATACACCGACTTAAACTGGCTAAGAGTCCGGGCTCCGATGGGCTCCCGGCGGAGTTTTATAGGCAATTTGCCCCACTACTGGCAGATAGACTCTTGGAAGTCTATAATGAGGTGTTGGGAAAGGGATCTCTACCGCCCTCTATGCGGGAAGCACTGGTGGCCATGATACTGAAAAATGATAAGGACCCCAACCTACCCAGTTCTTATAGGCCTATCTCGCTATTGAATATTGATGTAAAAATACTCAGCCGGATCACGGCAGAATGTCTCCTCTAGAGGATGCCCCAGCTTATCCACTCAGATCAAGCGGGATTTATACCGTGAAGAAGTACGGCTCATAATTTGCGGCGGTTGACGCATGTATGGCACGCCCCAAGTTTATTGGAGACTGACTGTGCCATAGCACTGTTGGATATCGAACAAGTGTTCGACTCAGTTGATTGGCCCTTTACGTGGCAGGTTCTTAGAGGAATTGGGGTGGGTGAGCGGTTTCTAAAGTGGGTGCAGCTGCTTTATCCAGCCCCTGTTGCCAGAGTCAGAGTTGGGAGGACGGTGTCTGGACAGCTCACCCTTTGTCGAGGCACCCGTCAAGAATGCCCTCTCTCCCCTCTACTATTTGCGATGGTAATGGAGCCTCTGGCCGCGCGCCTGCGGGCTGTGCTGGATCCCTGGGGTATTAAATTAGGGGAGACCAATCATATAGTTTCCCTATACGCAGATGACACACTGGTATATTTAGCACACCCAGAGAGCTCCATACCTGTGCTCCTAACGGCGCTGCGGACCTTCGATGGCATCTCGGGACTTTACATCAACCCCGGGAAGTCCAGATTGATCCCGTGGGTAGACTGGCCATGGTCCAAGTATTGGAGCTGCCGCGCACTGAGTTACCGTGGGTGGAAGAGGAGGCGCGATATTTGGGGATTCGCTTGGCGAGGACAGCCGCTACCTATCTCGAGCTTAATATTGGTTGGGTCATTGAAGGACTGCGGGGGTCAGTTCGTTTCTGGAAGGATCTGCCGTTGTCCCTCATGGGGCACATTGCAATCATTAAAATGATTGTTCTACCTCGCTGCCTATATGCAATGCAACACTCACTCTATATAATTCTGCGACACTACTTCCACACACTAGAGAGCCTAATGGTAGACCTATTATGGGGGAAGAAACGTAGAAGGGTGCGGCTAACAACGCTACAGAGGACATGGGCTAAGGGAGGACTGGCGGTGCCTCGCTTGGAATTTTATTATATGGCCTCTCAGTTGCAGCATGCGGTCCACTAGATGGACAGTGAGGATAATTGGGAGAAAAGTCTACTGGCGGGGACGTGTGGAGACCGTTCGCTGGTAGAGCTACTGATGCTGGGCTGCGGAGCCCCCAGGGAAGGCACATATATTGTGTGACATGTAGCCGTAGTGTGGGAGATCGCGGTGCGGCGGGTGGTGCAGCATGCCCCATTCGCTCCTGATATACCTCTGTGGGCGCTGCGCCCTTTCGCCAGTATCGCGGACTCCATGTTGGTACGCCGTTGGAGGGATGGCGGCTGCCAGACACTCGGTGACCTTTGTGTGGACGGGAAATTTGTGACTCGGGAGGAAGCACAGGCCACCTTTACATTAGGACCGGGCAACTTCCTACAGTATGGGAAAATCTCTAGTGTTGCCCGCGAACTTTGGCCGGGGTTTCCGGAGGAACCTCCTACCACTAACATATTGAAAGTTATGTTGTACATGGCGCAGGGTAGGCGACTGATTTCTCATCTTTACAGAGCATTGAGAGATGACTTGCCGGGAGATGCCCTTGGAATTCAGCAAAAATGGGATATGGTGGTTGATGAACCCCTGACAGAGAGCGAATGGAGGAAGGTTAATGAGGGGGTACAGAGGGTTAGTGCCAACACACAGTTTAAGCTTCTTCAATACAATCTAGTACATCAAGTATACCTCACCCCACGCACGCTACACATAATTTACTCGTCCCGTAGGGATGAATGCCCCAGATGTAACCGGCAGGGGGCGGACTTCCTCCATATGGTTTGGTCCTGCCCGCTACTGCTCTCTTACTGGGAGTAAGTACTCACACGTCTACAGGGGGCCAGGGACTGGAGCATTTCTAGAGATATCAGGCAAGCACTGCTAGGATTATTACCCATGCCAAAGCACAAAAAACTAAGTAGGCGATTTGTTCTCCTGGGGCTTGTCTTGGCTAGGAGGCGTGTCGTTATAACATGGATGCGCCCCCGGCCTCCGCAGCCTGAGGAATGAATTAGAGATGTGTGCGAATGGGCAACAGTGGAGTCAATACGAATGAAATTTGTGCGGAAGGATGATAAAGTTGGGGAGGATCTCCTGGCATGGCCCGCTATGCTGGCAGACTTAAAAGAAGAACAAACCCCCAGGACCCAGGGGACTTCGGTTGGAGAGGACTCCCAAAGAGGGGAACAAGAGGGGGAATACTGACTAGACCATGTTTGTTGTTCCAGTAAATAGATATAGTACTGCATTTTCCATGTAACCTGACACGGATTGAAAGGGAGGGCGGGGCAGTTAGTTTAATGAGATGTTCTCTGTGCATTATATTAGAAAGGACTGTGTGGGTCAGTACATCGTCAATATGTGGATACTGAATGTAAACAAGGCCCATGCATACAGATGTAATGCTTCTATTTACAAATGCCAATAAAACTTTATGGAGAAAAAAACAACAACTGGGCCACTCAAAAGGAGTTGCTGTGCTGCAATCTGGGCTCTCCAGCATAACTATCTTTGTTTTGTCACCACTGAGACAGGAGAAACTTTCCCTTATCTAGTGGTGCATGGAATCAAGCCTCTTGGTGATGTTAGCCCGGATGCCCACCTCTTTTGTTAGGCAAAGATGGATTTGTATTTCGTCTGTGTTCATATGGTCTGCTTGTAGCTAGAGGTCCATTAAACAAGCCAGCGGGCACATGCCTATTTTGAATACGATAGGGGCCAAGCAGGACCCTTGAGGCACACTGAATATAATCATTCAAATATGTTATGCTAAGGTCCACTGTAGGAAACTGGGTTACTAGTTGAGGGGGGGTAAATCCCTACTCAAGCAGATTTTAGGTATGTGGTAGGCTTGCTTGAGACCTCTTAGTGCGGTGGAAGATTGCACAAGAAAGTAGTTTATGCACAGAGTTAATTATTGACTCTTGATGACCGGCAGAAAACAGGCACGCCCCCACCTCCCCCCCCCTAGTTGGTACGGGTTTTTGTGTAGGGGGCCTTTAAAGTAAAAAATGCTTTAAAAAAGGGTCTGGAAGTAAGTTCTTTATTATTGGCCCCTTATTCGAACAGATAAAAACAATGTCCTAAAATGATTGTTCAATACAGGCCTTTAGTGCAGTCAACATGTTTCTGCCTACCTTAAAGCCATGAACATGGTCAGGGTATTCGTTGGGATTGGTCCCTATCACTCCCTCAGTCTGTGTATGTTCTACACTAAGAAGTCTGTGAAATGACAAACCTGGAGTGTGGCGAGTAGGTGGAGGGCAGGAGAGAATAGAAGACAGATGCTCCTAAGATTATCAAAGCAAAACTGATCACTCGAACTGTAATTTGTTCAATAGTACAAGTTACTTCACACTGTTCCCCACTCAGGGTAATCATCAGATTAATCTTGTATGCTTTCATTGTCTCCAAAATGGTCCTGCCATGTTATACTTATTCTCAAACATCCAGTGCTTTTTATTTTAATCTGTTTGCCATAAATAGCGATTGATGTGATTTATGGTGCTTCAGACTTACAGTGAGAGTGTCCACACTACAACATAACAAGCCCCAACAAACCATGTCGTAAGCAATACTTTTGTCTTACCAGTCGTAATAGTAGTGGTTTGCCACCTAACTAGACCCTAACTCTCATGGTGCTGTAATGGATCCACAAGACACGAACAGGAGGAAGATCCTTCTCCTACCGCGCCGCCAAGACCTGGAACACCCTGTCTACCCACCTCAGACAATCCCTGTCGCTGACCCAATTCAGGAAGGACCTCAAGACCTGACTCGTCAACTGAATTCCATAGCGCAGACTGACCACCAACTTGCTCCCACCCCCTTCCCCGGGACCTTGAGACCCTCACGAGTGAGTAGCCGCGCTATACAAACCCTGACTGATTTATTGAATAGACAGTTAGGGTCCCACTGTCAGGTCAACTATGGTCAGTCCTATACGAATTCTTGGGTAAAAAAGAATTTGTGCTTTACTTCATGCAGTGCACAGTTATCCCGCTCTTGGGGTCAGTCCACTTGAAGTTAATCAATGGTCCAGGGACTGACTTTTAAGTTTGTGCTTTTGTAGGACCTGGCCCTTTTGACAGTTTTATCCCCAAACTTTTTGCCTTTTCCCTCCTATTTATCTCACCCTGTTTTTGTTAGCTACAGGACTCTGAGCACTTTACCACTGCTGATCAGTGCTAAAGTGCATACGATCTCTGCTAAATTCTGTTTAGGATTGGTTATCCATGATTGGCATATTCAATTTACTGATAAGCCCCTAGAAAAGTGCACTGAGTGTGCCAGGGCCTGTAAATCAAATGCTACTAGTGGGCTTGCAGCACTGGTTGTGCCACCCACCTGAGTAGCCCTGTAAATCTTTCTCAGACCTGCCACTGCAGTGTCTGCGCACAGTTTCAAACTGTCATGTCCACCTGGCAAGTGCACCCACTTGCCAGGGCCTAACCTTCCCTTTTCTTATATGTAAGGCACCCATTGGGAAGGCTCAAGGTACCCCCATGGGAAGGGTGTAGTGTATGTGAAAGGTAGGACATGTGCTGGTGTGTTTTACGTGTCCTGATAGTGAAATAATGTGTATGTTCTTTTTCACTATTGAAAGGCTTTTTGTTCCCATAGGTTAATATTGGAGCTACCCTGTAAGTTTCCATTGGGACAAGATAGAGAAATGGAGTTTGGGCTCTCTGAACTCAGAATTTAATAACACACCTTTTAGTAAAGGTGGTTTTTAAATTGTGTGTTTGAAAAAGCCACTTTTAGAAAGCGGGCATTTTCTTCCTTTACTATTTTGTCTGCCTCTGCCCGTTTGTGTATTCACCGTCTGGTTTTGGAGTGACAGGAGCTGGGGATGTGCATTCACTCTAGACAGTCACAAGGGGGATTGAGGTGTGTCCTGTCTTTCCTGGGTGACTCATAGCAAGGCTGAATAGACCTTTCTGCATTTAGAGTGGTGGGAGGAGTTTTCACTAGCACCTGAATAGGCTGTGTCGGCTCTGCACAATGCTGTCTCTACCTCCTGTAGTGAAGCAGGATCAGAGAGGACAGAGCTGTTTTTTCTGAGCTCAGAGACTCTTGCAACGCACAAGTTACTACTTGTGTAACAATATATCTGTAAGAGACATTAGTTAGTGATAGATTCCTTACCTTAGAATATCCCCAGGCGTCAGACTGGATCCGGAAAGTGTTTCGTCAGCAGTACCCCTGCGCGTCGGTAGGCGGCGTTGTGCGGCTCCGCTTTCGTCGCTGGCGTCGTAGGCGCCGAGATGACGTCACGGAGACTACTTAGGCGCCACCCATGCGCGCTGACGTCAGTTCTGTACATGACTTTCCGCGCCAGGAACGCAGAGCCATGCAAGAAACTGACCACTGGTGCCATGAAACTAGGGCCCTGAAAGGGATGACCTTAACCCTAGAATCAGTTCGCAGAACGGGGAGGATGGGTGGGGCGGTAAGGAATCTATCACTAACTAATGTCTCTTACAGATATATTGTTACACAAGTAGTAACTTGTGCATCTGAAAGAGACACGTTAGTGATAGATTCCTTACCTTAGAATAGATACCCCAGCAATACCAACCCCGGTGGTGGGTCTGCGAATAGATTACACCAGAAAGTCACGGAGAACAGAACGGCCAAAGAAGCCGTCTCTCCGGACTTGACTGTCAAGGCAGTAATGCTTGGTAAATGTGTGCAGCGAGGCCCACGTGGCTGCCTGACAAATATCCTGCAAGGGAACGCCGCGTCCCAAGGCAGTAGTGGCTGCTGTTGCCCTGGTAGAATGGGCACGCAACCCCACAGGAGGCTCCTTTTTAGCCAAGGAGTAACACGCTTTGATGCACAAAACAACCCACTGAGAGATGGTGCGTTTGTGCACGGCCCGACCTTTTTTGGTGCCCACGTAGCCAACAAAGAGCTGGTCATCCACCCGGAACTGTTGTGTGCGCTTTAGATAGAACGAGAGCGCACGTTTTGGGTCCAGACGATGGAGCCTCTCTTCCTCTTTTGAAGGATGCGGAGGCGGAAAGAAAGTGGGCAAAGTGATGGTCTTCCCGATGTGGAAGGGCGTGACAACCTTTGGCAAGAAAGAAGGACGGGTCCTTAAAACCACCTTGTCCGGATGAACAGAAAGGAAAGGAGGTTTAGAAGAAAGAGCCTGGAGCTCACTCACTCTTCTGGCAGAGGTGATAGCTACCAGGAAAGCCGTCTTTAGAGTAAGAAGACGTAAAGGACAGTTATGAAGGGGCTCGAAGGGAGCGCACATCAGAGAGGTCAAGACAAGATTTAAGTCCCATTGAGGCATTATGAAAGGCACGGGAGGAAACGTGTGTGTAATGCCTTTTAGGAAACGGTTAACAACCGGGGACTTAAAGAGAGAAGGCTGATCTGGAAGCCGGAGAAAGGCGGAGATGGCCGAAAGATAACCTTTGACAGTGCCCAGAGCAGAGCCCTGCTGGGCCAAGGATAGTAGGAACAGAAGGACCTCAGAAAGAGTGGCAGAAAGGGGATCCACAGACTTCGCTGTGCACCATGCCACAAACTTGTTCCACCTGCAGGCGTATACCGTCTTAGTGGAGGGCTGCCTGGCCGCCAAAATGACATCACAGACTTCGGGAGGAAGATCGAAAGCTGTTAACTGTCGCCGCTCAATCTCCACGCATGGAGGTGGAGGCTGGACAGGTTCGGGTGGAGGACCGTCCCCTGCTGCTGCGACAGAAGATCCTCCCGAAGAGGCAGTTGGATCGGGGGATCGATCGCCATGTTGAGTAGCTCGGAATACCAGTATCTTCGTGCTCAATCTGGAGCCACAAGGATGACTTGGGCCCGGTCGCGCCGAATCTTCTTCAGCACTCTGGGCAGAAGTGGTATAGGCGGAAAGACGTACAACAGACCGCAGCTCCACTCGCGATGAAAAGCGTCGCCGAGCGAGTGCCGCCTTGGAAATTCCAACGCGCAGAACTGATGACATTGCGCGTTCTCTTAGGTGGCGAATAGATCTAACCAAGGCTCTCCCCACTGCAGAAAGAGACCATGCGCCACGTCCAAGTTCAGACGCCATTCGTGATCCATCAAGCACCGGCGGCTGAGTTCGTCGGCCCTGGCGTTCAGAGAACCTGCCAGGTGTTGAACCACCAAGGTAATGCCTTGATGTTCCAGCCATGTCCAGAGGCGCAGAGCCTCCTGACATAGGGTCCACGACCCCACCCCGCCCTGTTTGTTGCAATACCACATGGCGGTGGTGTTGTCCGTGAACACCTGCACTACACTTCCCCGGACAGAGGGAAGGAATGCTTTCAGTGCAAGTCGGATCGCCCTAAGCTCCAAAAGATTGATATGGAGCCGGGACTCCGCCGGAGACCAGAGGCCTCTGATCTCCGCCTCTCCCAAATGGCCGCCCCATCCCAGGAGGGACGCATCCGTCACCACTGTGTGCTCCGGTTGGGGAAGGGAGAGGGATCTGCCATTGACCCAATCGCGATTCGTGAGCCACATCTGCAATTGTCGTGCAGTGCCTTCCGAGATCTGGACAAGATCGGACAGGTTGCCCTGATGCTGTGCCCACTGGAACTTCAGGTCCCACTGCAGAGCCCGCATATGCCACCTGGCATGTTGCACTAGCAGAATGCAGGAGGCCATCAGGCCCAGGAGCCGGAGGGTCATCCTGACTGAAATCCGGGATAGAGGCTGAAAGATGGGAATCATAGCCTGAATATCCCGGACTCGCTGCTCGGGAGGATAAACCCGAAACTGCGTCGAATCCAGAACCACTCCGATGAAGGGGAGCTTCTGAGAAGAACTCAGGTGCGACTTCGGCACGTTGATGGAGAACCCCAGCAACTGCAGGAGGTCTGCCGTAGTCTGAAGGTGGGTGACGACTGCCTGGGGCGAGCCCGCCTTCAACAACCAGTCGTCGAGGTAGGGGAAGACTGACACCCCTGACCTGCGCAGATGAGCTGAAAATGCTCCTGGCCTACCGTGAACCGCAGGTAACGCCGGTGGGCCGGCAGGACGGGAATGTGAAAATATGCGTCCTGCAAGTCCAACGCTACCATCCAGTCTCCAGGGTCGAGGGCAGCGAAGACCTGAGCCAGAGTCAACATCTTGAACTTCTCCTTCCGGAGGAAGCGATTGACGTTCCGGAGGTCCAAGATAGGGCGCAAGCCCCCCTTGTCCTTCTTGGGGACCAGAAAGTAGTGGGAATAACATCCATGTCCTACTTCTGGCCCAGGAACGCGCTCGATGGCCCCCTTGGCCAAGAGGGCCGTGACTTCCTGTTGGAGAAGCGCTAGGTGATCCCCCGAAATGTGGTGGAACTGAGGTGGCATAGACGGGGGGCAGACTCGAAGGGGGGGCAGACTCGAAGGGGAGGGAATAGCCCCTTCGGAGTATTTGTAGCACCCAGCTGTCCGAAGTGACAGAGCGCCAGTGGGGGAGGTGATGTTGAATCCTGCCGCCCACCGGCGTGGGGTGCACCCCAAAGCGCGGACTAGGAAGGCTTGGAGGCGGATGCTGCGGGAGCGGAGGTGGGCTGACCCGCACGCTGGCCCCCTGTGCCGCCACGACGGCCACCGCGCCCGCGGCCACGCTGCGCAGGCCTTTGGAACGGACGTGTAGAGGCGCCCCTGCCGCGGCCACGAAAGGAACGAAAAGTAGACGTGGATGGGCGGGAGGTGGAGAGACCCAAGGACTTGGCTGTAGCCCGACAGTCCTTAAAACGCTCCAGCGCACTGTCTGCCTTATCGCCAAAAAGGCGAGTACCATCAAAAGGCATGTCCATGAGGGAACTCTGGACATCCCCCGAAAACCCCGTGGACCGCAGCCAGGCATGTCGCCGCAAGGCCACTGTGGTGGAAATTGCTCTTCCCAAAGAGTCCGTGGTGTCCAACCCACACCGAATGGCGAACTTCGCGGCATCCTTCCCCTCTGCAACAGCTTGGGAAAGCACAGCCCAAACCTCTTCGGGGCACTGGGGCAGAGTTTGCGCCACCGTGTCCCACACAGCGTGAGAATAGCGGCCCAAGAGGCATGTGGTGTTGACCGACCGCAGCCCCAGGCTGGCAGAGGAAAACAACCTTTTGCCAAGCTGCTCCAGCTTTTCGCATTCCTTATCCGGCGGAGCGGTAGGAAATGCTGTTTGGGAAGTGGAAGCCTGAGTGACCAGGCTCTCCGGTGTCGGATGAGTTGTCAGAAAGGCAGGGTCACCCGGTGCCGGACGGTGACGTCTGGCCACATTTCTATCCACAGGGACCCCTGTGGCTGGCCTAGACCAGGTACCCGTCAAAACATCCATCAAGGCCTCATTGAACGGAAGCAGAGGTTCCACAGAACCTGCTGTAGGCTGAAGCACCTCAGTAAGGAGGTTAGTTTGGAGGACAACAGTAGGCAGCTCAAGGCCAAGAGTTTCAGCTGCTCTACGGAGCACCACAGTGTAGGTGGCGCCTTCCTCCATGAGAGTGGGAGGAGACACAAACCCAGGCTCAGAGGAGAGGTCCAGGCCACTGGCATCCTCTGAGTCTTCTGCCCATTCCTGTTCGGACTCACACTGCCGGGCAAGAGGGTCCTCCGGCCCCTCCCAGTTCTCCGGCCCCTCCCAGTCCTCCTCTTCCCCAACAGCTCGAGGCACAGGCTGCACCGGCGAGGGAGGCACATGGGAAAAGAAACGCTCCACCGGCGCCGATCGGCGCCGCTCCGGCTCCAAGGCCCAATCCGGGTTCCAAGCTGGAAACGCGGGCAAGGGCGGAGGTGGGCCGAACGGCACCCAGGGCGGCGCCGGGAAGGGAGCCGCAGGGGGCGCCGGAGCCGCCGGCGGAGGACCCTGTGGCGCCGGTGCCGCCGGCGAAGGACCCTGCGGCGCCGGGGCCGGAGCCACTGGCGGAGGACTTTGGGGGGCTGGAGCCGCCGACGGCGGAGCCGGCGGCAACCATGGGCCCCCAAAAGGGACCGCGGGGCCCGAAGGCGCACCGGCGGGAGCCCTAGGCCCGAAAAGGCGGTCCATGCCAGCAAGAAACTCTTGCACCTGGGCCCGAGTCGCCGACGGACCCGGGTATGGCGGGTAGGCCGCGGGACTGACAGGCTCCAACGGAGCCGCGGGGGAAAGACCCCGGGTCCCCTCGTCCGCGTCAGAAGACTGACGAGGGGAGGTCGGAGAGCGTACGCGCTTCTTCGACTTCTTTTTATGACGTCGCTCACCGGAATCCGATGGCAACGACTTGGACCCCGAGCAGGGATGATGGCGACTCCGCGGTCGGTCTTGAGCGACCCCTGGAACTGGAACGGCGCGGAGACAACTGCCGGGCCGCTAGCAGCTTTCGGGACCGCTCCCGCAAAGCCTTCGGAGCCATGGCCAGACAGTCGGAACATGACCGGGAGTCATGGTCGCGCTCTAGACAGTAGAGACAGACGCCATGGGGGTCGGCCACCGACATCGTACGGCGGCAAGCCCCGCAGGTTTTAAAACCAGGCATCCCTACGTGGCACCAGGAGTCCATATAGAAATTAGAGACAAAAGTCCCAAAAAGCAACTTGTCAAAAAGTGACTAAGGTACGTGCTCTAACCGGATCTGCGCTTGCTGGCGCGGAAAAAGAAAGAACTGACGTCAGCGCGCATGGGTGGCGCCTAAGTAGTCTCCGTGACGTCATCTCGGCGCCTACGACGCCA